>JAJJMC010000341.1:683825-719781 GCA_023531435.1 Papaver californicum | reverse complement strand
GAGACAATATCGTAATTGTCGTCCGTCCCTGCACACAGTTTGATATTCAAAATTACCCTTCCGTAGGGTTTAAAAATGTCCAAAAGTGTCCAAAAATAAAATAAAAATTACAGAATTAATAAAAACCCTAATACAATTTTCTAAACTAATTAAAACTAATTAAAATAAACTAAAAATCTAATTTTAAAAAAAATAAAATCTTCGATCTTCTTTTTCGTTCTTTAAGCTTTTCCCTTTTTTAATTCCAAGTCTTTAGATTTAACTCCAAAACTTGGGCGTAATCTCTTTTCGCTCCAAAACTGAGTCAAGTTAACAATCGAACCACGCCTCGCTCCAGAAGTAATTCTCAAATTCGTCCGAGCTGTTAACTCCTTCTTAGTAGGCTCACCGCGTGCGCCGATGACTCATTAGACACGAAGTTCTCAAGAAGGATAAGTTGTGTGTTCCAGAAATCAGCATATTCGTCAGTGACACGTCCTTTTCTATCATCCTGGTGATGGTTTTTTAATAGTGGTAAATAAAGTATCGTTCGCTCGAACTTGTGAATATTGAATTTAAATTTAATAAATTAATTTTAAACTAAAAATATACAAAAAATATGAGAATAATATTGACAAATACTGAGGTTATGGATTTCACCATTAACCAATTAAAGTGATTCAAACTAATTAATATTCATGCAATTTTTACGTTTAATTTGATTCTAAAATATTGTAACAAGTAGATTTTCAAAATAACAATTGTATAACAAAAGCATGGAACATATAAAACCTAGGCCAAAGCATGTACAATCTAACGAAATCATAATTGCTTAACAAAAATCATTAAATCAATATTTAACCAAGGCAATTAATCTTAAAAGAAATTGCAAAAATTAATTAAACTAGAAATATACCACTTTTATTGAAACAATGGCTTCCTCCTTCACCTCAGCATATGGAGTTTAGCTCATCTTTCCCAAGACACCCCCAAAAGTTTGGTAGATAGCTAAACGTGTTTGAAAATAATGAAAAAGAGTGAAAATAAAGAAAACAATGAGTTTACTACGTTTATAAACGTTACAGACTCACTGTTACAGAAGGTAACTGTTTCCTGAAGCTAAATGTTGGAAATAAAAATAACCGTTGCAAAGTTAAAAGCTTTAGCAACGAAGTCTTCAAAATTTTTGCCACGGAATCTTCAACCTTTTCGCAACGAAATCTTTATCTTCTTCATAATGATCACGATCATATTTTTCTGAAATTTTTGATTCTTCGTTTCTGGACTCTCTAGACCCCGCATAACTCTTCCCAGAGCTTCTCTATCTATACTAGAACAACCTCCAACCTCAATAACTCGTGTAAATATTCTCATTGATGAGAATCAATTCTTGACAGTAAAAAGAAAATTCTCGGGTCTGATTTTCTTCCTTGATTAAACTTGATCCTGATTTCATTTTCATTATATTTCCTCTTCAAACTCGAGCAAAATCTTCTTTCATAAACCCACATTTAGTGCACAGAAATTTATTAACCAACAATATCCGAGACAGAACATTTCCCCCTTTTTTACGTGATTGTGAGAGACATGGTTTGAGTGTTCAAACCGTGTACACATCCTTTCGAAATGGCAAGAATATTCTTGTGTTTAAGGCCTAAAAATATTCATAAAAATCTCTCCCAAATACTCTTCACTAATTCACGCAGATGGAGTTTTGTGATAATCATTTTCCCGCCACTTTTGAATTCAATTTCAAAGAAGTGGGTGCCTTTATCAAATGAGTGGGTGCCCTAATCCAAAATGAGAGTTCCTTTAACACTTTTGCTGGGGGTGTTTTTAACACTTTTTAAGCCAATTTTCCCCACAAAAGCTTATTCTTCCAAAAACCCTAAAACACACATAAAATTATATTATTGGTACAAAATATGAGGACTATTAATACAAGTACGAGACTAAATAAGACATATAAATATGTCTATCAAATATCCCGAAACTTACTATTTGCTAGTCCTCGAGCAAATCTAATAAAAATAAATCCTAAATCACTTTCGCAGGAATCGCGACTACACTTAGCATATGTAATAAGCCTTTAAACCCATAAGTGGCCTTAGCGGACGAGTTTTGTCTCGTGAGGGTTTACAAGAGGTGTACCCACAAAACCTATACTCCAAACCCTAGCTACCTGTGAACGATTTAGGATAGACACTAAACAAGCTATTTAGTTGGCATACTAAATTCTTCGACTGTATGAATCATTACCCTGTATGAATCCAATTGTTGTACACGAGTTTTCACTCAACATACTAAAATTCATATAAGAATGCAACTCTACTCAAATAATCATTGAACATCCGAAACTGGATAAAAATTCACAATGCTCGAAATCAATCAAATTCAAACACAGGGATAAATTAGAAAACGGATTTAGAAGTAATGAACGGTGCATATGTTGACTAAGGTGAACGGTGTTTTCCAAAATATTAGTATAAAGTCCGGCTCGGATGCTCCTATTTTTATAATTATTATTTATACACATAATTATTATTATTTTATTATTTTTTGTATTTTTTTGTATTTTTTTCACGACTACATAATTAAATCTTTTGAATCTAAGTGCATGCTTCCTTTCAGCAGATTACATGATAGTTCCCATGGATCCTGCATTCCACGCTTGCTTAGGCGACGGAGACAGGGAGAACACACACATATTACTATCAAAGTGTCTTTTTTGTTTTACAAAAGTTCCAACCTATCCGAACTACGACCTTATGGCAATACTAGGGCCCCACCAAATCACTTAGAGAAACATAAAATTGTAAAAAAGAAAGAAAAAAGAAAATGATATGATTATGATGATTCCGAGATATGCTTGTTCAATGATTATCATGTTATTTCTAACACCTGAGTGCATCTAGATATGAATAGACCATTTATCTAGGCACACCAATTCCTATAGATAAGAGCTATCTTTCCATCTAGCTAGAATGGTTAGTGTCATCCTGAATAATTCACAAGTTTCTAGACTTTGGAGTTTCATATTTTACTTAAAAGTTTCTCCCTTACCCCCAAACTTAAATCTACCATTGTCCTCAATGTTCTAAAGATGAATGATTAAATATATGAACAAGGAGAAACTGTTACCAATCGAAGTAAAGGAGTTAAGGAAACATATTACCGTGTCGCACGAGCATGGGCTACCTCCCAAGAAGTGCTAATTTTAAAGTCTCCAGCCATACTAAGAAAGAATTAGTCACCTCACTAAATCATATAACAATAGTCGAAGCAACTGTGGGTCCTATGAATAAAATAATGTTATCCAGAATAGAAGGAAATTACAGTAGACCCAGAAAGTGAACAAACAAAGTGCACCCTTATCCCTATCTAGTGTCTTGTTTAAGACAACTACATCTAATTGAGGTTCAGGTTCGGGCTCTATGAAAGGGTCTAGATAAATATCTTTAAACTGAATTTCCCTATAGGCAGGATCCGAGGAATCAGGTTGTAGAGTCTGGAAAACCTCAAATAAGAAACTTAAGGCACATAATAATAACCTGAATAATTTTGGATCCTCAAAGTCAATCAGATTTGACCCACACAGTTGACTACTCTTAAAATGGTGGCCATTCTTAAGCAAATGTTTCGATTCTAATTCCCTAAAGTAATTAGGCTTAGTCTTAATACTTAATAACTGACACATTTGAAATTCAAACGTTCCCACATATGGAAGAAAATATTTTGGTGGGAAACAAAGTCAATCTTGGTATTATTTTCTGGGTAGACCACATCAACCAGAGGATGGGTTTCTAAATACTGAACTTCTTTTTGGACATCAACATGCTCAGAGAATCTAGTTTGAAGATGATTTTGAAAACTGGTAGAGATATGAATTACAATATCAGGAACATGTAAGTCCTCTGGGTATTTAGATGCAAAGTGATCCAACAAAACTTGAGAAGCACACAATTCTAACCCTAAATTAGGTAATTTTTGGAAGTCTAAGGGTCTATAATCAACCTCTAAGTCGGGCGAATGATCTTGTGAGATGGATTCATCTATGGAATTAGGCAAATCATCTACACAATCATCCACAAGGTTATCAATATATTATGTATGGAACTGAGAGTCACTACAAGACTGATCATCATCATCCGTATATAATCTCTGCATTGCCAGAACTCTCAATCTTTGTTCCAAACTAAGCGATATGTGTTTATAATACTTCTCATATATCATTAGAGGTGATTCTTCTACAAAGGTATTTTGGATCACTAGCTTTCAATTTCTTGAGGGCATCCCTCCAAGAATAAGAATCATCAGTAACCCCAAACTTAGAGTGGACATTACTCTCAGATGGACTAAAAACTGTTGGTTGGATTCTAGGGTCCTTAGGGTCAGAATTACACTCAACTTCCTTTATCGTATTAAAATTCTCTAAGAGTCTATCATATTTTAAAATAGTAGTATCACTAGTCAAATCATCTTCCTTTTGAATAGGTGAATAATCATTAAAATTATTTGGATTTGAAACAGAAATAACACTATCACCATGAAGCACAATTGGAGTGACAATTTCTTGATCACTCTGCCTGTATATTTCAAGTTCTTCACCAATATTATCTTCATCATAATATGAAGATGTTTGAACCTCGTCTAAATAAGTAGTGTTACCAATTCTATCCTTGTCCTCTTGACTAGGTGAATAATTATCTAGGGTATCACTATATTGGAAATTAAGATCATTTTGAGCAATATTATTCTTTGAATTTCTATCCTCAGTCATCTCCTTTATGATTCTTCTTGTATCCTCAGTCAACTCCTTTGTATTCTCAGTCAACTCCTTGACGGAATTCTCTATAGAAACAACTAGATCATAAGGATTGCTAGGTCGTAATTGCTTGTGTGATTCTTCTAGAGGAGGATTTGGACTACTAATTGTTCCCCTCATACTAAATATGAACCTTATTGTATCCCCATTCAACTCCTTGACGGAATTCTCTAGAGAAACAACTAGATCATGAAGATTGCTATATTCTAACTGCTCATGTGATTCTTCTAGAGGCATGATATGTTGACTATAAGTACTAGATTGCACCTGCTTAAGGGCATCCCTCCAAGACAAAAAACTCGAATTTTGCTCGTTTGCCCGTTCATATGACTGGTGCGCGTACCAATAGTAATTGGGGCCTCCATGGTATGAACCATAACCTTCAGAAGGTTGGTAGTGGTCCCAAGTACTATCCACACTATGGTCAATAATAAGGGTAATGCCTGTTTTGAAACTCAGTCGGAGATTTATTGTAATACCAGATCGACATTTTCTAACAAAAAAATTTCCTAATAAATTTACAAAAAAAATCTAAGAAAAGAAATCCTAACAGGAAGGGGTTCTAAACATACACAAACAAGGTCGACTCAACCAAATCAAACCTACTGAATCTAGCAAACAAAAAGCATGATGGCTCCACTTAGATTGTTTCTAGACCAGCTTATATTCTTCCAAAAGGCAACTAGTTACAGTTTTAGTAAACCTCTTAGAATGATCTGAATTAGATTAAGTCGAAGAGAAACAGAATAAGCTCTAAGGAGCTTTGATAACCCTGTCTCTTTGGCACTTTTCACTAGGTTACAAGGCATCTCTAATCAAATTAAAATAATATTCTTGAACCTTGAGTTAGGCTAATAAAGTAACCAATACAGTCCTTTTGAATGATTTTCCAAGCTCGTTACCCTATGGGTCTCTTTCTAGTCAAATTTTAGGCTTAGGTTCGCGTAGGTAACGTGTTCCTAAGTCGGGCAAGAAGGATGATGAAATCTGAGTCCTTATCTTATATGGCTAGTCCTTGCCCTTTACTAGAAAATAATTCCGTATTCAAGTCCTCAACATATATGCATTACGAAGGAATACAGAAAACCCACTTGCATGGGATACATGGGTTGATCGAGTCTTACCTCTCGTACCAGACGGGCGATGAACCGTTGAAGTCGACTCAGGCCACCGACTCCTATGTCAGTGTACGAACCCGAGGGGCTGAGACAATATCGTAATTGTCGTCCTTCCCTGTGCAGTTTATATTTAATACCCTTCCGTAGGGTTTAAAAATTAATAATAAAGTTCAAAGTTCAAAGTCCAAAGTCCAAAAATAAGAAAAACAGAAAAATACCTAAAATAATTACGAAAAATAATAGCCAAACCCTAATACAGTTTCTAAATATAAAAACTAAGAACTAAAATAAAATAAAATAAAATAAAAAATCTAAAAATTAAAATTAAAATGTTCTTCACTCATTTTGGAATCCTCTTTTCTTTCCTTCTTTGGCTCTACTTTCTTTTTATAGCACTTTGTCCTTTTCTTTTTAGTTTCGCTTCAAATCTGAAAAGAATAGAAAATACCAAAGCGTAAAAAAGAACAAAAAATAAAAAATAAAAAAAAATCCTAAAATTAAACTAAACCTAAAAAAATAAATTAAGAAAATTCTAAAAACAAGTCCGCGTCGGCGGCGCCAAAAATTTATGGTTTTGTAATAGTGGTAAATAAAGTATCGTTCGCTCGAACTTATGAATATTGAATGCAGATTTGATAAGTTAATTTTAAACTAAAAATATACATAAAATATGAGAATAATATTACAAAATACTGAGGTTATGGATTTCACCATTAGCCAATTAAAGTGATTCAAACTAATTAATATTCATGCAATTCTTACGTTTAATTTGATTCTAAAATATTGCAACAAGTAGATTTTTAAAATAACAATTATATAACAAAAGCATGGAACATCTAAAACCTAGGGCACAGCATGTACAATCTAACGAAATCACAATTGCTTAACAAAAATCATTAAATCAATTTTTAACTAAGGCAATTAATCATAAAAGAAATTGCAAAAATTAATTAAACTAGGAATATACCACCTTTATTGAAACAATGGCTTCCTCCGTCACCTCAGCATACGGGGTTTAACTCATCTTGCCCAAGACACCCCCAAAAGTTTGTTACATAGCTCAAAGTATTTAAAATAATAAAAAAGAGTGAAAATAATGAAAACAGTGAGTTTGCTACGTTTATAAACGTTACAGACTCACTGTTATAGAAGGTAACTGTTTCCTGAAGCTAGATGTTGCAAATGAAGATAACCGTTGCAAAGTTAAAAGCTTTAGCGACGAAGTCTTCAAAATTTTAGCCACAGAATCTTCATCCTTTTCGCAACGGAATCTTCATCTTCTTCATAATGATCACGATCAGATTTTTCTGAAATTTTTGATTCTTCGTTTCTGGACTCTCTAGATCCCGCATAACTCTTCCCAGAGCTTCTCTGTTTATACTACAACAACCTCCAACCTCAATAACTCGTGTAAATATTCTCATTGATGAGAATCAATTCTTGGCAGTAAAAAGAAAATTCTCAGGTCTGATTTTCTTCCTTGATTGAACTTAATCCTGATTTTATTTTCATTATATTTCCTCTTCAAACTCGAGCAAAATCTTCTTTTATAAACCCACATTTAGTGCGCAGAAATTTATTAACCAACAATATCCGAGAGAGAACATTTCCCACTTTTTTACGTGATTGTGAGAGATATGGTTTGAGTGTTCAAACCGTGTACACATCCTTTCGAAATGGCAAGAATATTCTTGTGTTTAAGGCCTAAAAATCTTCATAAAAATCTCTCCCAAATACTCTTCACTAGTTCACGTAGATAGAATTTTGTGATAATCATTTTCATGCCACTTTTGAATTCAAATTCAAAGAAGTGGGTGCCTTAATCCAAAATGAGGGTGCCTTAATCCAAAATGAGGGTGCCCTGATCCAAAATGAGAGTGTCTTTAACACTTTTGCTGGGGGTGTTTTTAACACTTTTAAGCCAATTTTCTCCATAAAAGTTTATTCTTCCAAAAACCCTAAAGACACATAAAATCATATTATTAGTACAAAATATGAGGACTATTAATACAAGTACGAGACTAAGTAAGACACATAAATGTGTCTATCACCTGGATGAAAGGAATTCTTCGATCAAGAATGGTATGGGCACCCTCGGATCGTTAAAGCACATCTATAGGAGGCATCTTAGTACGGTAACGAGGAATAGACTGATCAAAGCCCATTTGTCGAGTCGCCCCATCGATATCGGAGCGACAAACAAGAATATACCTTGGAGTACAACTATTCACAAAAATGGCCTCACCGAATGTAGCAGTATTACTCTCATCACTTGAGATACAGCATAAGATAATATCAGAACTATCAGCAAAAGTCTCTGGAGGAATCACGTATGGAAGTGTCAAACCCCAAAATCTGAAATTCACCTTCTTCCCATTGTCCATTAAACTAATAAGACTAATTGGAGAAGGTTTCTTCTTACTCTAACAGAGTATTCTAGCATACTCCATCTATGTACTTGGATAAGAAGGTTTGTCCTTCGACGCATATTCAGGAAAATGCTCTCATATCCAGGCTTGCATAAACATAACAGGGATAATGGACTCTATCTTGGCATAACCATTGGAAATCCTCATGTCACGAATGAAAGTATCCAAATGAGAGTATAAAGATCCTAGAAACAAATTAACAAAAGGAAAAGTCTTTCCACTGGTGAGCACAACAACAAGCGGAACAAGTGAAGGCTTCAATTGACAGCTAGGAGAATCTTCAAACATGTCTCTGGAAATCCAAAGTACAAGAGATGCAACAATGCATAAAGGATCGTCAACATCAAGGCCGTCAACACTTATACTTACGTTCCACCAATAGTCAACCCAACCGAATAATTCTTGTTATTGCAATGACTAGACTTCTGTAAATCTTCTATTTTCTGATCGAGGATGGTGCCATATTTCTTCTCCTTCTCATACCGTTCAAGTGGAATGATACCAACAACGGGAAGTTGTAGCAAGACCGCCACTTCCTCCAAGGTGATTGTCAACTCACCCCAAGCGAATGCTGCTGAATGGGTTAGACCGCACCAACGAGAAGCAAATGTAAGCAGACCCTTCATGTCCTTTTAATGCTCAAAGTCTCAGACACTTGCACGACATGGGATATCTTGTCCTTTTCTAAAACCAATTTCACCTGAGGATTCTTCACCATAACTTTAGCCCATCATTTTCATTCAGATTGTGAAGTTTGGAACATCTTAAAATAAACAAGTGAAGGCTTGTATTCTTCTCTCTGCAAACAACACCTGACAAGAGCCTGTGGATAAATACTCTGAGGATGAGGAGCGCTATTGATCTTCAGAATAAAACTGCCAACATAGCTAGGGTCAGCAGCTTCTTCATCAACACTATCAAAGAGCTTATCATAGATGTTGGTCATATCGTCTAGAGAAATAACATCAGAGTTTTTGCTTCCTCCACGACTAGAAGCAGTTGTAGCATTATCTTCATGATTGTTAGACATCTACAATGGGTTCAGATAATATTTATGTCAACAACTGGGCAATCATGCACGAGGTTTAGTTATATTTTATGTATATATATAGTATTGGTATGCAAATACATGCTTATATATATATATATATATATTAAAAATAACATCTAGAAATTGCTACAAACCCTAGCTTACCTGGTTAAAGCTTAATAACGCTGCAATGAAGAAAATTAAGGATTATCACAATCAGAGAAAACAATCGTGGAGTCAGAATTCAACCGCAAGAAACTGTCAAGATAATATCAGTATCAAGTCAGTAGCATTCTTATGAAATGAAGCAAGCAAAAATAAGCGAAAGGGTGAGCAAGCACTCACGTCAAAAAAAAAAGTGAGTATTAACTCACGTTAAAAAAAAGCCTTACCTGAAGCCGCCAGGAAATTGGTCGGAATATCGCCGACATTGATTGGCCGATAACGGAGCTCCGGCGAAGTCGTCCCCTGCTGTTCAGACGTGAAAGAGAGGGGAGGTGAAGGTGCTGGCGGTAATAAAGAGAGAACATAAAAATAATAAGGGTTTACTCCCTTTTATAGTAATTGGTTTCCAAATTCAAGACAAATAAGGGTTTTCTCTTTGAAGTCATGGTTCCGTGCTATACACGGGTCAGTTTTGGTCTCTCCATCATACAAATCATCCACGCTTCACTAGTCTATGCCCGCTCCATACTATGCTCTATCATCCTATATGCACTGCTACATCAACTACTGTTCCTTCAACGATTATTCAACGTCATCGAAATACCATAAAATTAGAATTTCTGGTAATTTTCGACAACTAAGCCTGTTGATTTATTTTGCTTATATCAGTAAAAAAAAAATCACCACCTAGTGCTTAGCACGAAACATTACTGTTTCGTGCTAAGCAGGGGACTTAATGTTGATGGTGGATTTTTGACAAGAGAGAAAATTGTAATATTGCTTTTCGCCTAGCTGCAGAAGCATGAAAGAATTATGTAAAAATTCCTGACCCGATATCAGAATTATGAATACATACCGTTATCTTACATTCCGCAAGAGAATTGAAAATACATATTCAGCTCATGGCTAAATTATCTCTGTAGCTCTTTTGCATATATATGCACCCGTATAAATTTCAGGGCTTTACCAAGTTAAACCCTCGTTATTTTATGTGCATCTATGAAAATTATTTGTATCAATTAGAATACGCTGATTATATAAAATTATAAACATTCATAATTAGAATAAAAAATGCTAATTAGATATATATCATCTAAGTGCAGAGTCGCATCAAGCATTATCTCAAGTTGCAAACTTCCACGGCTAAATTTCTTGAAACTGTTCTGTATGCATTGCATAAAAGTTAAGCGTAAATGCTAACATTAAGTATCACACAATTGAGAAACCCTAAACATGCCATAAATATGGCCACAACATTAACAAATACCAAAGCTAGTGGTGCATAAGCAATAACCTTGACACTAGCAAGTTTCATCCTTAGCGAACCCAAACCACACTCCCAACACCAATGAGTAGCACACACATGTGCCAAAGGATAGAAAAAGTCAAAGAGTCACAATCCAACAAAGTCCCAATCCAAATAGTACCTAGCGGTGCTAGTGGCAGCACTGGCAGCAGCGCTAGCTGCGCCTTGTGATAGACACATTTTAGTGTCTAGATTGCACCTTAGTTTCTATTAAGTTAGTATTCGATTTTGCAAATATTACGTGTTTTTATGCTTTTGTAGGTACATTTGAAGAATAAAGATTTGTGGAAAAATTGGCTCAAAAAGTGATAAAGGCACCCAAGGACAAGTGTTATTTGGCACCCTAGAAGTGGATAAGGGGCACCCTCGAGTCAACTCGGTCAAAATCGGGTCAAACTCGAGTCAACTCGGTCAACCCGAGTTGACCCAGTCAACTGCCAGTCACGGACGGAATCGGGACGGAAAATGCTGTTAAGAACTGCACACTTTGATTCATGATAAAACTTGGATATTCTTGGCTCAAATTGATACACAAGATAGATGGGACCAATACAAGATTAAACACGTGAAGAATTAGAGGTTTACGCCGGAAAAATAGCCCCAAATCCGAGTTTCGCCGGAAAAAGGGAGTTATATTTTGATTCGGATTTGTGAAGATTTGGAGAGATTTTAAAGAGTTCTATTAGGTTTAGAACTCTCCCTAGGGTTTGTAGAGCCTATATATATGAAGAGAAGCCAAGAGAAATCGGCAAGGAAGCCTAGAGAATCAAAAAAAAAGAGTCGTCGGAAACTGGGCAGTGATCCGGCGCCGACCGGCCAACTGTTCTTCATTGCTGGAGCCAGAGAAGACGATCCTGCAACACTTATAACTGTTGCTGTTCCTGTTTCATTTTCCTTCTTCTTTCCTGTTGCTTATTTCCTTTGTGTAACGACTGAACCTTCACCTGTAACGCTTATAAGCGTATCTATTCAGCTGTTTTACACCTATTTCACCATTGTAAGCACTTTTTGAGCAATGAAATCAACTTTTGAGCAAGTTTTCTTCACCATGAGCTAAGTCTATTTACTGGGATGATGGAGGAGGTTTTTCTCTCAATTTTATGTGGTAAGTCTATTTTTAATTAATTATTTATAATTCTTTTATTATTATTTGCATGGATTTAAATTAGAAAAAAAAATGGTTTTTATTAAATAATTGTGTTCTCTTTTGATGGGTCATGCTTAGTTAATTACTCTTGATGTCCCATGCTTAGGATTTACAATTATTCTTTAAGGAAACATATTTTTGGCAAACTTGAATTAAATTGTTAAAAAGAATTACATGATTAAGCACATGAATTGTTAGAAATAACTGAATCTTGATTCCTAGTTTTCTCCATATTTTCTAAAAATATTCTCTAGTTTATTTTCCTGATTTTTATTAGTTTAGATTAAGTTTAATATTTTCTAAAATCATTACCTTCACAAGTTCGAAAATCGAACCTCTTTTTACCACTATCAAAACAACATCAATTTTTGGCGCCGCCGACGCGGACTTGTTTTTAGGTTTAGGGTTTTAGATTTATTTTTAGGTTTTTATTTTTAGTTTTATTATTTTACTTTGTTCTATTTTATGTTTCTTTTGGTATTTTTCCTTTTTACTACAGGTTCGATTTTGGATCGAAAAGAGATTACGCCCAAGTTTTGGAATTAAAGCTAAAGACTTGGAATTAAAAAAGGGAAAAGCTTAAAGAACGAAAAAGAAGATCGAAGATTTTATTTTATTTTTATTAATTAGATTTTTAGTTTATTTTAATTAGTTTTAATTAATTTAGAAAACTGTATTAGGGTTTTAATTATTTTTGTAATTTTTCTTTTATTTTCGGACACTTTTGGACATTATTTTTGGACTTTGGACTTTTTATTATTTTTAAACCCTACGGAAGGGTAATTTTAAATATCAAACTGTGTGCAGGGACGGACGACAATTACGATATTGTCTCGGCCCCTCGGGTTCGCACACTATTAAAAAGGATATTAGTGGCCCGAGTCGACTTCAACGGTTCGTCGCCCGTCTAGAACGGAAGGTAAATTTCGACCAACCCACGAATCTCCTGTCAGTGGGTTTTCTGGACGCCTTTGTATGCATATATGTTGAGGACTGAATACGGAACTTAATTTCTGCATAGTAAAGGGCAAGGCCTGGCCATACAAGATAAGGTTTCGGATTTCATCACCGTCTCCTTCTTGCCCGCCTTAGGAAAACGAAACCTACGCGAACCTAAGCTTAAAATCTTGACTAGAAAGAGACCGATAAGGTAACGAGCTTATAGGAAAATCGGTTGGAAGGACTGTATTGGTTACCTTATTAGCCTAACTCAAAAAGCAGGAAGATTAGATTAAAGTTGATTAGAGCCGCCCTGTAACCCAGGGAAGCGTTGCCAAAGAGACAGGGGTATCAAAGCTCCATTGAGCTTCTCCTGTTTCTCTTCAACTTGATTTAACTCAGATCGCTCAGAGAGATTCGCTAAAATTGTAACCAGTTGCCTTCTGAAAGAATAGAAGCTGGTCTAGAGACAATCTAAGTGGAACCATCATGCTTGTTGTTTGCTAGATTTAGGTTTGATTTGGTTGAGTCAGGGCACGATTGTGTTTGATAAATTTCTTGTTAGGATTTAATTTTTGCATGCCAAGAACGCCCTTAAGGCGAACTTGGAATAGAGACCCTCAAGGTAGGTTAATCAGTAGAAGACTCGTAGTTCACCTTGACCTTGAGAATCCAACTGAGAGTGAAATAGTCACTCCCGAGACCGTGTCAGCAATGACAACTCTGAAGGATTTGTGGAATCCAACCAGGACCTTACGTCCATCTTGCATCAAGTTAGCCGCTACTGAAGCGAGCTACGAACTGAAACCCAGAATTATCAAGATGCTCCCATTATTCTTAGGAAAAGAAAACGAAAATCCCTATTTTCATGTTAGGGAATTCGAGGAAATATGTAGCACGATCAGAATTAGAGACTTGAATGATGAGTCTATTAGACTTAGACTATTTCCCTTTTCACTAAGAGATAAAGCCAAGTCGTGGCTGTATAGCTTGGCTCCTCAGTCAATTGAAACCTATGCCCAACTTACTTCAGCTTTTATTCAGAAGTTCTTCCCTAGGAACAAAATTTCGTATGTTAGGCAGAAAATATGCACGTTTTCCCAGCTAGAGGGAGAGTCTCTGTATGTGTATGTAGATAGGTTCAATGACTTATTATCCCAATGCCCAGACCACGGTATAGAGGAATTAAGGCTAGTTCAAATACTCTATGACGGTTTAGATTATGCATCTATAACCTTGGTCGAGTCTTTGTCAACCGGAGGGTTCGACAGTAAGACTCTAGCTGAGGCGATGAAACTTCTGAGGGACATCGCCGAGAAGACCCAGCAGTGGGAGAGCAGTAGAGAGCCAAAAAGAACAATTTTTCTAGGAAGAGGAAATGTTCATAGGGTAGAAGGATCTTTCGATCCAAAGGCCCAAATAGAAGCCTTATCTAGAAGGCTAGAACTGGTCGAACTGAATCAAGCTAGTAGTTCAGAACCCAACCAATTCGAATAGCAGGCTTTTGCTCTTTATAATAACACTAGATTTGATAACCAGAGAAAGTTCGACCCGTATTCGGAATCTTATAACCCTGGCTGGAGAAACCACCCAAACCTTTCCTGGTCGAAAGGCCGGGATCAAGGTCAGTTTAGTAATGCTAGAGGTCCTCCAGGCTTCAGTTATAAGAATTCGGATGGTCCAACTCATCCCAGCAATGACGAAAAGAATGAGCAGAGATTCCATACCTTAGAAAAAGCTATCTCTAGTTTACAAACCCAAGTTAGTGACATTGCTGTGGCTCTGAGAGAGCGAGAACTTGGTAGGTTCCCTAGTCAACCCGAACCAAATCCTAGAGGATCCAATGGAATATTTCCTGGTGAGAAATCATCCAGTCATGTGAATGCAATTAGTACCCTTAGGAATGGTAAGGTAGTGGATAACAAGGTAACTAGGCCTGATAGTGAACAAACTGTAGTTCACCCTGACCCAATAGTTGAAGAGATTGATAAAGCCTCTGAAGAGCCTGAGACAAACCCTCAGAGAACCGATTTTATGCCTAGAGCCCCATACCCAAGGTTGTTAGCACCTACTAGGAGGGAATCCAATTTTAATGAAATAATGGAAGTGTTTAAGAAAGTCACTATCAACCTTCCATTATTAGATGCAATTAGGCAGATTCCTGCTTACTCCAAGTTTCTTAAGGACATGTATACGCGAAAGAGAAAACTTAGCGTACATAAAAAAGCTTTTCTAGCTAGTCATGTAAGTTCAATTATACAGAGTAGTACGGCCCTTAAGTACAAAGACACAGGTTCCCCAACCATAGCTTGCACAATAGGAAACTACCGGGTAGAAAGAGCCTTACTCGATTTAGGAGCCAGTGTGAACTTACTGCCGTACCATGTGTACCTTCAGCTAGGACTAGGCGATTTGAAACCGACTCAGATGACTTTGCAGTTAGCTGATAGGTCTGTGAAAATTCCCCGTGGTGTCATAGAGGATGTTTTGATTGAAGTGGATAAATTTATTTATCCAGTGGACTTTGTTGTGCTTGATACCAGACCTGTGCCTGATCCAGAGAATCATATACCGGTTATACTAGGTCGCCCTTTCTTAGCAACATCTAATGCGATCATTAACTGTCGTAACGGTGTTATGAACTTGTCTTTTGGTAACATGACTATTGAGCTGAATATCTTCAACATTAGTAATCAACCACCTGAGCTAGATGACCCCAGCTTAGAAACCGTCAACATGATAGAGACCCCAGTTCAGGAGTCATTACCAAACACTTTGATAGAAGACCCATTAGCAAAATGTCTAGCCCACTTTGGATTAGAGTTTGATGAGTTAGGCCCATCAGATACCTTACCTGTGATTGTAACTCCATATTTGGATAGTGACCAAGAGAATAGGCTAGTAACCGTGCTTCAGGACAATCATAAAGCCTTAGGAGGGACCATAGAGGATATTAAGGGAATTAGCCCAACAGTTTGTATGCACCAGATCCATTCAGAGGAGGAATCCAAACCGTCTAGGGAGATGAAGCGTAGGCTCGACCCATTAGACGATCCATTAGAGAAATGCCTAGCCAACTATAGAATTGATGGCGATAATGATAGTGTTATTAATGAAGTGAGCACTTTGTTATGTTCTTCACCACCAGATTGTAATTTAGAAGAAGCAATTGACTATTTTCGAGAATCTGACGATCCGGGAATGAGGGAAATTGTTATTAGTCTATCTAGAGACACTGAAAACTCTAAGTTTGGGGGTGACTATCATTCTCCATGTGCTATACCATTAACTCTTAGGAAGGTCCCTAGCTTTGGACCTGATATATGCACGTCTGCCATTGTACAAGATCATCTTCGAGCTAGATCCAATGATCATCCTGTTCAGAAAGAAGTTCAGTTGCCAAAAACCCATCCTCTGGTCGATGTGGTTTACCTAGATAGGGATCAAAGTGTGTTCAGATTGTTTATCTTTGTAGCTTGATGCTGTTTCCTTCTATTGTGGTTAACACTATTTGATTCAGATGATCCACAGTTGTTCCGATTATTGCTATATGATTTAAGGAGGTAACTTATGCTCATGCGACACGGTAATATCTTTCCCTAATTCCTTTTCGTGCAAACATTGAGGACACTGTTTATTTTAAGTTTGGGGGTATTGGGAGACTTTTTAATATTAATAAGATTTGGAATTTAGAAGCATGTGAACAATTCAGGGTGACACTAACCACTCTAGGTAGATGGAAACTTAGCCATTTTGCTATAAGGATTAGTGTGCCCAGCTAGATGGTCTATTCATAAAGGAGACAGAGTTCAGGTGTTAGAAATAACATGATAGTTGTCACCACCACATCACGTTCTGTTTTTTATTTTTACAATTTCGTGTTTCTCTAAGAGTATTGGTGGGTCCCAGCATCGACGTGTTAATTAGCGCTGGAATGACATTTAGTGTGTTGAGATCATGCCCCAGTATGAATAATATGTTATTGTCTTAGAGTTATGTGTGTGGTCCCCCTGTCTCCGTCGCCTAAGCAAGCGTGGAACGCAGGATCTATGGGAACACACATGTATTAGGAGTCAAAAAAAATAAATAAAAAAAAAAAAAATCGAAAAAAAAAAGAAGAAAAGAAAAGAAAAGAAAAAAAATCGAAAAAAGTTAGAAAAAAATTGAGAAAAAATAGTATTTGGTATTTTCAAGTTCTCCCTGTCTCCGTCGCCTAAGCAAGCGTGGAACGCAGGATCCATGGGGACTTGTAAATATTTTAGTTAGTAGTAACCGTTGAAAATAAATGGGGAGTATCTCGACACACTAGGTTTCATCTCGGTACTGACCTTCAGACAGATATGGGACACATCGTCCGCCTCAGTCAACATTTGCGACCTTCTACAGTCTACGTTCATCTTCTAAGTCTTTTCATGTGATGGGTGGTTAAATAACTGTCTGAGTAGAACTCTGTTGTCTTAGATATGAATTTTAGTACGCTTGAGTTAGCACTCGTGTACAGTAATTGGATCCATAAAGGGTAATGGTCCCTATAGCCGAATATCTGAGTAGCCAACTAACTAGCTTGTTTAGTGTCTATCCTTAATCGTTCACGTGTTGCTAAAATCTAGATCCAGGTTTTGTGGGTATACCTCTTGTAAACCCTCACGAGACAAAACTCGTCCACTAGGGACACCTAGGGGTTTAACGGCTTGCTGCATATGCTAAATGTAGTCGCGATTCCTGCGAAAGTGAGTTAGGATTTTATTTTACTTTATTTTTAGAGTAGTTTGCTCGAGGACTAGCAAAATAGTAAGTTTGGGGGTATTTGATAGACACATTTTAGTGTCTAATTTGCACCTTAATTTCTAGTGAGTTAGTATTCGATTTTGTGTCTATTACGTGTTTTATTGCTTTTGTAGGTACATTAGAAGAATAAAGATTTGTGGAAAAATTGGCTCAAAAAAGTGTTCAAAGCACCCGGGAAAATGGATCAAGGCACCCACACTTTGGATTGGGGCACCCTTGGATCGGGCTGAGCTGGATCGGGTCAACCCAGCAAGCCAGCGGGTCAACCCAGCGAGCCAGCGAGTCAACCCAGCGAGCCAGCGAGTTAACCCAGGATCGGCCGATCCAACTCATCGGGAAAGTCCTGTTTCAAACAGGAATGGATTTGGTTGCGATTTTTGGGTTGTTTTCGGCAATTGAAGATGACCCATTGCAATTAGAGTTGGAAGAAATCGAAAGACATCAAGAAATCCCGTGAAATCAGCTCGAGAAACCCATTTCTGGCCGGAATCAGGACTCGGTTCCTGTTTGGATTGGGATTGAAGAATTGGAGTGATTCGAGAGAGTTCTATTAGGTTTAGAACTCTCTCTAGGGTTTGTGAAGTCTATAAATACCAAAAGAATCGAAGAAAAACAGATACAGAAGCCTAGGGAGCAATTCAGAGAAAATCCGGTGAAGTTCCGGTGCCGCCGGTGACCTGCTGGTGCTCCGGCCGGCGTGTTCTTCATCCACCATCACCGAAGAAGACGACTCAGTAACATTTATAAGTGTTGCTGTTCAACTGTTGCAGCTCTGCTCCTGTTGCGTTAAGTTTTGAACGTTCTGTTGCTTAAAGCTCTTTGTAACAGCTGAACCCTGTTCTGTGACACTTATATACGTATCTGTTCAGCTGTTGCACTATTCTTAAACCTTGTAATCAATATTTTGAGCAATGAAATCAACTTTTGAGCAAGTTTTCTTCACCATGGGGTAAGTTTATTTACTGGGATGATGGATAAGGTATTTTTCTCAATTTTATGTGATTTAATTATTTTCTAATAATTATTTATAATTCTTTTATTATTATTTGCATGGATTTAAATTAGAAAAAAATGGTTTTTATTAAATAGTTGTGTTCTCTTTTGATGGGTCATGCTTAGTTAATTACTCTTGATGTCCCATGCTTAGGATTTACAATTATTCTTTTAGGAAACATATTTTTGGCAAACTTGAATTAAACTGTTAAAAAGAATTACATGATTAATCACATGAATTGTTAGAAATAACTGAATCCTGATTCCTAGTTTTATCCATATTTTCTAAAAATCATCTCTAGTGTATTTTCCTGATTTTTATTAGTTTAGATTAAGTTGAATATTTTCTAAAATCATTACCTTCACAAGTTCGAGAATCGAATCTTTATTTACCACTTTCTAAACCACATCACTCAGGTACCTCAAATCATCATTCGTTTAATCATTATTCTTTACACAGTAATTAAGTATTAATTTCCTTCTCGCATCCGTGGTTCCCAGAACACCCTGCGAGTGATATTGCAGCAGACGTTATTCCTCTGTCTGGGGAGAAGAGACCACGAATAATTATTTCTGGAAATGAAGACCGTCCTTGGAAGAAGATAAGTTTCATGTGTTTTCTCTTACTCTTCTTTTCTGTATAAAGTAATTTTGTACCTTGTCCTGGCAAGTATCTTTACGTAGTCTGAGAGCATAACTCGTCAAGGTGACTTGAGTATTCCACCTTTCAAGTTTGGCGTCCCATATGTTATTGTCTCCAAAGCACCTTATGATGTAAGTGGAATTTCTCTAGAAAATTCTTGAGTTGTAGGAATTTTCGTTTTGCTTTCTGATTCTTACGAATAATCATCATTCTTAGATGTCCAGCAACACGTAGTATCAGGAAGTATCGTTGTGGTTGAAAGTACTAAGAAAGAAGGTCGAGATGACAATGGACCTGAAGAATCGTTTCAGACTGAAGAAATTGAAGAATTCGGAACTGAAAACGAAGAACTTGTTGGCGAGTCGTATTATGGTATGCCTTCAGCTTCCGATGGATTATCACATCTCCAAGTAATTTTTCTCCATTGTTTTAGAATCATAATGACATGATTATAGCTCTTAAACCACCAAATGTGTAGAATCATACATGATTTCATGAAAGACTTTAGCAATTTTTGATGTTAGAAAAATTCAGATTCAGGTCTTCCTACCGTAACGATCGTAGAATCTTCGTCCGAAGTCGGAATTAGGTGGTTGACATCTTATATTTTATCTAATAAAATAATAACTTTTTCAAAAAGAATTTATGAATTTTTATTCCATTTACTAGACCTGACATCGAGTGTCCAAAACTCTTCCAGATAGAATTCTGTAAGTTTTCAGTTGTCATGTAGTTGATCATTTTGTCTGCCATTATTTGTTCGCTCCTCCGAGTAGCGTGCCATGTTAGCATGTTGTAGTATATATCCATATGAATCATTTAGTATATAAATCATCCGAAAATTCCTTACCAATTGGCGCCAGTTTTAGTTCTTTTGGAGGGAAGTGCAAAAACGTTTCTGACGACAATTTTGCAAAACAAATTATATCCTTTCCAAACCATATACCATGACCCAAAACACCTTTTATTTAGTGTTTAGGTTTCTAATGAACATATTTTATGAACTTTATGATATATGCCTCAATTCCTTGTGTTTAAGATATTTTAGCTCATTATCACCACAATGTCCTTATTTTTAAGGGGAGAATGAACAAAATCAAAGAGATGAACTTGTAGGTGAAGGATTGGAGATTACCATGAGTTGGGACACTGGCGATCTGTCTTTTCCATATCAAACCGTAAGCGGTCTCTTTCTGATGTGGTTGCTGAAGAAAGCACTTCGAGTGGTGTTATCGTACAGAATACTGATACGATGTAGATTGTTCCGGTTGAATACCCGAACGCTGGAGTTATATTTGAATTTAGGTTTGATAGGACTCGTATTGACTAAGTGTGTGTTGGCGGCTTCACTGTCTCATCTTCCTATCCTGAGCTATATGCCAAAATATGGAAGAAGTTTGGCCATTTCTTCGTATGTAATCCCAAGAACTACCGTACTATGGAGAAGGATGTGTCTATGTTGTTTCCGAATGTGCATGAGATATTTACCTCCCTCGTAGAGAAATTTCTAAGATGGTGCTTCAAGACTGGAAGGAGGCTTTGGATGAGGCTGAAGTAGCTAAGCTTAATGTCACATGGCTTCGTCGTCATTTAGAAGCTATTGAGAAGCATTTGCAGGAGAAAGGCGTATCTTATAACTTGGGGACGGTTTCCAAGGCTAAATGTGAAGTTTATAGGCTTTATCAGGAGTTGAAGCTTGCGACTGAGATTCTTGAGCAATTGGAGAAGACATACGTTGAAGGTGCTGAACCAGTTTTTAAGGAGTTTTTCTAGACTTTCTGAATTTTATAAGGTTTTGATACATATGGTTTTTTGTGATTTTATTTTGGGATTTTGAGTGGGTAGAGATTTTTTTTTTGAATAATTTGTGAAATATTTTTCAAAAGAAGTAATACTTTGCTTGATTAATAAATCGAAATCTTAAGCATGAATGTAAGATATTGCAAACATTTTGAAGGAATTACAAATATTGCGTAAAACAGGGAAATAAAGAGAAGTGGTGGTAGAATGTTTTAAGTGTTGTGATTTGTAATCCACTTTCCATGTATGACCACCCTTTCTGGATTGTCAGTTTTAACAAGCTTATAATAACCGTCGATCAAAGTTTCAGTGATGAGATACGACTCTTCTTCAATAGAGGATGTGATTTTCTCTACCGTATCTCCGACATAGAAGACATTGGGTTCAGGCCCCTTATCTTCATGACATGTATTCTGATCAACCGGGTTACTGGTTTTCTTATCTATAGTAGAGATAATCCCTACCCATTCGATAAAATTTTGAAAAGGATCAGCTTCCCATTCACATCGCCGAGTCAGAGTAGTGTTGATATTTGGGTGAAGTCCCCAAGCTTTGATAGGACGTGGGATCGCTGGTTGCAAAGAAGTTGGTTGGATATGACAAACTTGTGCACGAAACCTTAGAATGTATGATTCCATGTCCTCTCCTGGCAACTGCTTCACATCCAGATTCATTATACGGCGAAACTCGTCTGCTAGGCCGTCTTTGGGATTTGCTGATTTGTTTGAAAGCCTTGGAGATGTTGGCGCTGGCAGGGAGATAGACCTGATTCCATCTTGTTGTTACGGACCCATGGGCGTCCCAGAACCATGTCATATTTCGATATTCATTGATAATGTGAAACTTGGCATGTGTGTGAGTCACTCATTTTACTTCGAGAGTGATGTAACTGTAAGCATTCCTGGACTTCCCTTTAGAATCCTTGATTACAATCGGCGAGTGCGTAGCATCATGCCTGGAGATTCCCGTATCCTTCAGAGTTTTGATGGTGATGATATTGAATTCAGTTCCCGCGTCGATTAGTATTTGCTTAAACTCAGTATTCTTGAGGAAGACAGTAGTGAGAAGTCCCCAACCAGGCTTCTCGTTATGCTTGATGGTTACGCTTTCTGAAGAAGGCTCGGGATGCATAGTATATTCTTCTCCAAATAGTAAACGCTTACCCGACATATCACGGTTAAGGGAAGTGAAAATATTTTTGCGTTGTGTTTTTGACAGATAAAGAAGTTCACACATGTGCACCATCATGGATTGAATTTTTTTATTGATAAAGTATTTAACAAGACTGAAACTTCTGGAAAAAAGAGGGTCTTTGTGAATACCTTCATTCCCCAGGCGTAGTTCTCTTGAGTCGATATTTTCTCTGAAGATATACTTCAAGCCATTGCATTCACTGGTGGGATGGTTGACAAATCTGTTGAAAGCGATAATATTTTGGATCTGACATCTCTTCAGCGGTTGGCGGACGTCGCATAGGTGGTAACTCGATAGCTCCGTCTTGAATCCATACTTCCAATAGTTCGAGGACCTCCTCCATGGGAAAAGGGAAATCCGGTGTTTGCTGGATCTGTCTTTGGTTGTTACGGTTGACGCGTAATATTGGATGGGCCTCGTCCTTGAATGGGTGTTGGCGTTGTTAATGAGGTTGATGCAGGTCACTTAGTCTGCAATGCCGATTGAGATGTTGCTTTTTTTTGCCCCTTCGTCAGTGACAATACCTATAGAAAGTTGGGCACAATAGTGGTTGTTCACCAGGAATCTACTCCCACAGGTGTCTCCAAGCCTTTCTTTTTTGGCGGGCCTCGTTCATTCCAACAAGGCTGGAGCAATTATTGTTGATCTCTTGGCGACCTCGTGTAGCTTCAGAGAAAGTTTGAAATCGTAAATTTTCTAATAAGGCACGATAAACAGGAATCATACCATTAATGCAAAGCTCCACATATTGTTTCTCAATTACCTTCTGTTCGTGGAACATATTCGCTCGGGTGCTCGTTGTTTCTATGGAACATTCTTCCCAAATCCGAGAGAGTGATTTCCTCATATACAAAAAAATACTTTTTATAAAAGACGTTGACCATCTCAGACCATCTAGAGATGTTGTTGAGTGTTAGATTTTTGTACCAGGTCTAAGCTCTCCCTGTAAGATATTTGGAGAAATCTTTTAGGCGCAACACTTGATTATTGTCATGCTCCCCTAAAGATTCCAAGAACCGAGAAACATGCTCTCGAGCGTTCCTGGTACCATCATATAATGACAATGAATGAGATGAGTACCCTTTTGACAGCGTAATCTTCTGAATCTCTGCTGGATAAGGGGGTTGGTGTTGATGGAATGAAGATGAATCTTTCTTTCCACGGTTTCTCAGTAGCCTTTCTAGATCTTCACGAGTGACAAAGTTCGGTTGTTTTTGATTCCTCTCTAGTACACGGCCGATGATAACATGTACTTCATCATCTTCTTGGGTGTTAGCTCTTGAGCCGCCGGCAGTTGTGTTATTAGTTTTCTCCATTTGATGATATGTTGCTCCGGTGATAACTGCTCTATTAAAATATTAAGAAAGGTAAGAACTTCATTTTGGGTAATATCTATGGCTACTTGAGTTTCGACCAAGGTTTCTTAACGCTTTATCATATCATCCATAGTTGGTGCTGCCTATTCCTTGTTTCTGACACCTTCAGTGGCACGGAAAGAAGCGTTGGTGTTTTCAACGGTGGCATTTTGAGAAATGACTTTCGGAGTCCCACCACTGGTGTTGTTGGGGTTAGGAGTGGATGTTGAACCTGAATTGAGGTCAGTTGTTGAACCTGACCTAAGCTCTACCATATTTAGAACAATTGAATATATAGTTGAAGAATTGGATTCGTAACCAAGAGATTGATCTCTCACTGTGGTCGCCAATTGTTAGTACCTAAAAATTGCTCTTACAAAAAGCAATGTTTTGTTGAAGTACTTTCTTTAGATTCGGAAATCAAAATCTTACATGACAAGCCTAAACCAAGATAGCAGCCGTTCCCTCTTGTTTCGGTCACAAAGAGAGAAAATTGGTTAATATTAGAGGAGGAAAGCAAATAAATTTGAAGGAAATGTGGGTATAAGTATTGAACTATTGAGAAATAACAGAGCTTGTGAGAATGGGAAGCTTGTTATCTTTCTGAAAATGGGATAAATAGCCTATTTATAATAGTTGGTAACACACACTTCTCCTTGTAAAATAGTGGAGGTAGTGAAGAGATGGAGAGGTGGAAGTCGTGGGGATAATGGTATAACCTCCTTGGAATCTTTGAGAAACCATTACTCCATTAACTGCTTCAGCTTTACCACTACTTTGTAACTTTCTTATCATGGAGTGTTGCCACGCCGTATGTTGCTGTAACCACCAAACCAAAACCCCATGAAGAATCCTCCAATGTAATTGTTTTGATTTCTCGTAAGATTTAGTGGAGTCATGGAGTCTAAGTTTTGTTGTAACAAAATGTTTGTGCTAGCTAAAATGATGTATATGAGTGTTACAGGCTTGACCGTGGTGTTTCTAGTACCCACTGATGTCATGGTTGTAGCCTAGATGATGGTGCAAGCATGATCGCTAGGGTGAAGAGACGTGCAAAGGATAAAAGAGGGGAAAGCTTGCCTTGCTAGAGCTAGCATAAACGCAGCGCTGCTGCCAGTGCTGCTGCTAGCACCGCTAGGGCCTGTTTGGCGTGTGACTTTATTGGCTTTTGACTTTTTGTCTTTTTCTAGCCTTTCGGCACATGTGTGTGCTACTTATTGGTGTTGGGAGTGTGGATAGGGTTCACTAAGGTTGGCACTTGCTAGTGGCATGGTTATTGCCTATGCACCAATAGCTTTGGCATATGTTAATGTCGTGGCCATATTTATAACTTGTTTAGGGTTTCTCAATTGTATGAGATTTAATGTTAGCATTTATGCTTAAATTTTATGCAGCGCATACAAAACATTTTCAAGAGATTTAGCTGTGGAAGTTTGCAACTTGAGATAATGCTTGATGCGACTCTCCAATTAGATAGTATGCATCTAATTAGCGTTTTTTATTCAGATATGAGATATCCTCTATTCTGAATGTTTATAATTTTGTATAATCAGTGTATTTTGATAGATACAAATAATTTGCATGGATGTAAATAAAATAACGAGGGTTTAATTGGGTAAAGCCCTAAAATTTCTACGGGCGCATATATATGCAAAAGAGCTATAGAGCTAATTTAGCCATGAGCTGAATATGTATTCTCAATTCTCTTGTGGAATGTAAGATAGAAATATGTATTCATAATTCTGATGTCGGGTCAGAAATTTATACATACTTATTTCATGCTTATGCAGCTAGGCGGAAAGCATTAATACAATTTTCTCCCTTGTCAAAAATCCACCATCAACACTTATGATTGAAGATGAACCCATAATCAGTATTTCAACTCATTGATTCTCTTTACTCATTCTTTGCTAGCAATTTAATTTAATACTTTAGATTAATCTCATATATCCCCCATGTTACATAAGTTTTCAAATAAGAATAAAACTCGTACCTCTTTGTGGAACGAACTTATTCTTATCATTGTACTTTAATCCATATTTTTAATGTGAAAGAACTCAAAATAATTTTACTTGGATGACAACCGGTCATTAGGTTATTTGAATGGCCAATTAAATTAACATATTAATAATTATACTATTAGTTCAGGGTTGTGTGATACGTGTACGTAATTACCACCTAATTCTTTACGCAAGTAGTATACTTGGGATCTGCCGGAGACAATAAGTTAAATGATTTTGTATAAAGAAAATACTAATAATCATACATCTCCTATGTGTTTGATGCTAGAACCTACATAATTCACAAAGTGTAAAGCATTCGACTAGGCTACACCTTGAAAGTCTTTGGTGGTTTAGTTGAATAGAATCCAGTAGATGACCTATTTTACTTGGTACGAAAATGAATTCTGGAGATAACAGAGCCTATTTTTATTCTACGGTTGATAATAATATAAATTTGGCAAGAAATAGACATGCATATTAATTAAGTTTATGTTTAGTTATGGCAAATGATTCCTTCATCATCTTCTTCTTTTTAGTGATTTAGTCGATTTATCAATCCCCTTTCTATTTGCTTTTATTTGTTTCACTAACCCTAATAACATATTGATTATATAGCTCCTTGGGGAACCTCCTCTACACTACCAGCTAGTGTATTGGGTATATATCTTGATCGAGAAAACGACCTTGTCATGCCTTCATAAATTTCGGTGGATCTGATCAGTCTTCTGGTTATATGGCCTGGGAAAATGTTAGCTTGCATAACGTAGGATATAATGCCGAGTTGAGCAGCATAAGCCTGCCAACATGGAACACAAATTTGGTTTTCCATCTTTGTAACTTTCGAGCAAGGCGTTGAAGTAGGGAGTATAGAGGTTTAATTCTAGAGTTTTGACCATTTTCTGCAAGAATGCTAAGATATAAGGGAGGAGCGGACGGGGAAAGAACTGTAAAGATGTCGATGATGAGTTGTTGGAGCAAGGCATTAATGAGCTTTGCGTGATGAATGAGCAATGATTTTGAAAGGTTGAAATATTATCCTGCAGTTGTCTATATTTTTTTAGGAGATGAAGCAAGTTGTAGCTCTGATGGGGTGGACCCTGATTAGTATTGAGCAAGTCATCTGCGTACATCAAATGGAAAATGAAAAGACCGTTATGACTCGGTTTAATTCCTTGGTAATTACTTGAAGTTCAAGTTGGATTGTGGTGATTAGAAGACAAACATAGTAACATTGGGTCTCCTTTGCGAATTCCATAAGTTGGCTTGAGCCTTGATGCGACCATGCAAAGAGCCATTAATCTTGATCAAATAGGAGACACTCATGATGCTTAACATGATTTCAGATATGATCTAAAGGGAGCAGCCCAATGCGTGAAGTGTGCATTAAATAAATACCAACTAAGCTTGTCGTAGGCCTTGTGCACATCAAATTTGAGAGCAAATTTGGGCTAATTTCTTGGTTTTGTGATGACATTAGGGGTGAGCATTTGGCCCGGAATCCACGTATTTGATCCGGACCAACCATATTTTTACTGGTGGTCCCCAGACTGTTCACTAATGGGTTGGATACGCATGGGTTTTTTGAAATCCAACAAATTACGGATTGGGTCCGGATGTAACCTTGAAAATCCGTTGGACATCCGGATCCGTTAGTATATTTTTTTTATCAAACTTCTTCAATACAAATATGAAGTTAGTACATTTGTTTTTTTACCAAATTAGGTATTCTTTTCATGTCATACTTTGATGATCTTATAAGATACAATACCAACACATGTATAGGTGGACAGACTTGATCCCAAACACCAAAAACATCTTATTTCAAAAGGGTCAGGTTTTTCTTCCTTTTCAAATTTTAAGTAAATGTAAAGCATTACACTTAAATCCAATTTTAAACCCTTAAATAACGTTGTCTTATTCCTAAAATGATCTATAAAATTGTTGCATCTATTTCAATGCTATAAACTTTAATTATAAAACAGTTACATTGGATTATCCGCATTCAATCCGTCAATCTGTGCATCCATTGGATGTTGGATTGAATACGGATGTCAAATTAGAAATCCTTTATGAATTGGATTGGATATAGATGATATAAAAACCAGTCCATACCGGCCATGCTTACCCCTAAATGACATGAATCATGATGGAAGATTTTTCTTTAGCAATGGCAATGTTATCTTAGATGGACCGAGAGGGAACAAAAGCACTCCGAGCAGGATTAATGAGTTGAGGTGGCAACGGACAAATGCGGTTCACCAAAATATTTACGATAAATTTATAGGTGAAGTTATAAATGCCAATGAACCTGAAGATAGTTGGTTTTTCCGGATTGCAACTTTTAGAATTAGAGTAAAAATTGTATGGTTGCATATAAGCGAAAGGTGTGGGAAGTATATTATCAAAGGGGGTTACAAAATAGTTGGCTGCAACATGTTTTTCTATTAACACATTCCCATTTACATCTTTTATTTGGTGAATAGTATTAACTGCTTAATGGATGGTTATTGAGGTGTGGGGAAAAATGGTGGTGTTACGTTCTCAAGACTAGCCAATTGTATACGAGAGAGAACGAGTCTTGCAATATTCATCTAGGTGGGGAAGTAAAAGATGGTGTTGATGCAGTAGATTATTGGCTTTGCTGGTAACATTTGCGAGAGTCACAAATGATGTCAAAAGTACATTAGAGTAGAGCATGAGCATTGTGGGTGGATTAACCAATGGGCTTCAAACCTGAATAACTTTTCACAACTGTTAGTGAGTCAAGGACTCCGACTCAATCTTCAGAGAAGTAATTTGTTAATTGGTCCGTGCAACACTTTTTTCAGAAGCCTCAGGGAGTTCGAAATTCCTCGGCTAAAGCCATCTCAATAGTGGTTATAGAAAGGAATCCTGTTTTGGGGCATACAAAATTTTTGTTGGACATACCATATAAAGACATAATAGGGTTATTGAAGTAATTTTTAGAGCCCCTTAGCCACCGCTTTTTGATATTAACCACATTACAGTTGTATAATTAGTGATAATTTAAATCATTAAGAATTAATTAATAAATATTAGTATTAAAGTTAATCTATATGGTTAATAATAATGATTAGTAGTTAATGTAACTATTAGTTTAAAAAATTATAATTAGTTAGAAGAAGTGAAGAAAACCTAGGGTTATTGATAAAAAACTATGATTTAAATGAGGAAGCTAAATCTTCATCACGTAAAGCTCATAAAATACACATCAACTTCGATGGAGATCCTGATGTGTCTGATTTTTTGGATTATGAGAATGATTTTTCTGAAACTCAACTTCAAGCTTAAAATAATAATTTTTATGATCCAAATCCCGAAGATAAATACATGGTTGAGGAACCCATTGATAATAACACTCAGATATGGCGTTAGATAAGGTTTAATCTCGTTTTTGTAGGGTGAATTCATAGGATTTTTTTTTAATAGTTCGGCTTATCAGATTTTAATCCGGCTGAAAATATATTAGCCGAATCGCATTCTCAATAACAGTTCAGTTGTTTTGATTAGCACTAATTATCACCCGAACAATGTAATTGTAATTTATCGCCAAGGGACAATTTTGTGTTTGGCTGAAAACTTTTAGCCGAATTACATTCTCAATAACATTTCGGCTGTTTCGATGAGAACTAATTATCATCCGAACATTATATTTGTAAATATCCGCAAAGGACAATTCTTAGTTTGGCTGAAAATTGGTTCCAAAAACCAGCCGAACAGTAAAATCATTTTTTTCGTGGGTATCAGTGAGTTGTTCGGCTAATTTGGTTCAGTTTAACCTAATTTTAGGTTTACTTAATCACTAGAATATTTTCCCATAAGGATTGTTTATGGCTTGTTTGGTTTGGGAATTCATAAATCATTTCATTGAGTCAAAAAGGCATACATGTTTCATAGCGTTACATTAAACGAAATGAAATAGAATAAATCATTAGATTGCACTTAAACACTTAAGTATATAGGATGAAATCATGATATGTACTCTCTTCCAAAATACGATAGCAATCCTCATACGTAAATGTTTTTCCATGGATAGTTTATGTCTGTCGAGAGCCATCACCCACTGAAAAAAAATCAATTTGTAATTTGTATGTTTGAAAACTATTTTTTATGAAGGAATTATTGATTAACATACTTACTCTTGTCACACAAGATATGGTGGGATGAGCTTCCTTTAGATCTTTCATTGCATGTTTCAAAGCTTCCAATCGTTCAAAAAGCTCCTCAAACGTTCTCCTAATTCCTTTGAACGTCCTACGATTATGATTTTTGTCTAATCCCACAAAAATCTTAAACAAACGCTTCCACCAAGAATCGAATGTTTGATCCACCATCCAAACTTCATTAACGGGTTTGTTATTTTTGGTAATGTACGCTTTATCGTACTCGTGCTTGGTGATCGTAACCCAAGCTCTAACAATTGCAATATCTTCATCGGTAGTGTATGGAGTTACCATATTTAGTGCTTGAAAGGGATGAGTGAGAATGAGAAATAGAATGAGAATGAGAATGAAATGGATATGTGAGAAATGGATAGGTGAGAATGAAAGGGACATGTTTCCTTGTATAGATTTTAATTACCCAACGGATAGATTTTCAAAGAAAAAAGTCGTTGGGTGAGTTAGTCAAATAAAAATTCGATTTAAAATGTTTTCATTGTTCCCCAACGGCTAATTTTTAGAAATTTTCGGCTAATAATATTTTTTTAGTTTCATCCGAACAATAGATTTAGTGAAGTTCGTCTGATTTATGAAATTATAGTTTTCAGCCGAACATTACTCTGAAAACCACATTTTTTTTCTTTTGCACTGTTCGGATAATAATATTTTTCAATTTCAGCCGAACCATGTATTTACTGACGTTCAGCTAATTTGTGAAATTACAATTTTCATCCGAACCTGACTGAAGTTTAAAAGAACATGAATTTTGTCAGGTTCGGCTGTTTCGCAAAATGTAATTTTCAGCTGAACCTGAAAAAAATTACTTGTTCCTTCTGTAATTTTATTATTCATCCCTAACAATAAACCCGTAATTAATTTATAAAATCCTAATTCATTAATAAACTACTAAAGCAAACATTAATGTTTACGTTGCCGAAAACCAAACATAGTTTAATAAAAAGATCTTAAAACAACTAAACCAAACTGAAAACCATTTGTTAAGATGTTACAAATTGAGAATGTAATGAATTCATTCACTTCCATGTCCATTACCACTTCCATTTCCACGACCTCTTTTGGCACCATCTGGGCTTGTACCTTCACCTTCTTGGCTTGGCTTCTTGGTCTCCAACCTTTGTTCCTCCGGTCTCGTACCTTTGTTGATGATTCTATCCCACTTGTTGTAGAGGTATTATTGATCATTATATGACATAGTTTTTTTTACATAGGAGTTTCTTCTTCATTGCCTTAGACATCTCCCTACCCGCCGTCACCTGATTTTATTTAAAACGCAAAGATGAGTGACAACATAATTTGATGTCTATAACAAAAGATAAAGAGTATAAATTGAAGGCACCGCTTATCATGATCTCAAATGCCTTTGAAAAGTCCTTGGGAATGGTCTTGGACTTCTTCTTCGTTTCCACATCATTTTGCTTTGACCTCTTATCCTCCACACGAGCTTGACTTTTCTTTTAATGATGTAAGGATGAGAAATTTGCTTATATCAATCAATGTACCCCTCGATAACTTCACGAGGATCCTTCCGCAAAGGTTCCAAGAGACACGTATTAAGCTTGTTCTCTTCCAACTTGTTCCAAAACCCAATGGTTGGTTTGGGATTGTAGCTAGGAGTCTAATCTGAGGTGGTGCTCTTAGTTCTATTAGAACCTTTGGCAACAACTCAAACTTAGGTTGCCCCAACGTGATCTTTTGGATGGAACCTAATTGACGAAGTACTCGGTGAGGATCATACATTACAAATCCACCGGGATAGAACAACGGTCCTAGTGCATCCCAACACCCATTTGTGCATCTGGAAAAACTTCGTTGAGGGGTTCATTCTTCTTTATGTATGGGTCAAATTCAATGTTGCTTCCATCCAAACTGTCTAATTTGTCTCTCAAACTTATAAACGCCTCATTCTTTTTATGTTTCTTGACTTCCTTGAACTCATATTTGGAAGAAGTAGGCAATTTATCATCCCAAGCGACTTCACTATCCAAATTCAATTTCGGGAAATGATCATACACCCACACCTACATCAACAATATAAGAAAAATTCCCAAATTATTACGGAAATGTCTCAAAGAAAACAAGTCAAAGCTTAACATTTGGCTAATAAAAAGATTTTAGATTATCAAACAACTTTTATATCGTAGAGATTTACCTGAAGAAGACTGAAATTGCCTCCAATGTTTGTGCTCGTTAACCTAGAGGGCGTCGTAAGATTGTCTAGTAGGAAAGCAAGGGAAGTGGTTCCCCAAGAGAACTCTTTAAGCGTCGGAAGATCCCTTAAAAGTTGGAGATATTGAGCCTTCACCTTGTTTCCTGTGAGGTCGGGAAAGATAGTTCTCTCGAGAGTATACAATAAGTACGCCCTTGCAGTTTGCTTGATAATATCATTGTTCAGCACCAAGGAACCATCTGCAACTCTCGACCTTGTTTTCTCAAAATAACTCTTCAGTTGGCCAACTTGATTTGATTCAACTTTCTTGGTTTTACTCAGTTTCCAAGGCTTTGATCTACATTATCCACATCTTTCTTTGCATGGGCGAACTCCAATTCATTTCATAGTAGTCGGCATCGACGCTTTTCCCAGTAACCTGAAATCTAGTAATTTTCTTCACATTATCGGGATTGATAGTCATCTCGCCGAATGGGAGATGAAAGGTGTACGTCTCTGGGAAGTATCTCTCACAAAACAAGACGTGGTAATTGAATCACATTCACTATATGTAGTGAATAGCTGTCCATAACCCCGATGATTGTATTATAGCCACCACCTCGTCAAGGATCTTCTTTTTCCCTTTTTTTTGTTGTGGTTCATCTTCTTGTTCACTATCACCATCAGAATCTCCTCCTCTTACTCCTACTCCTACTCCCACTTGTGGTTCATCTTCTTCCGTGTCTTCTTCTTCCCTTTGTATATCCAGATGTGGTTCACGAATGAGAATTGTAGTTCCCCTCTTACTGGCTCCCAATTATTTTTTGCGGCCTCCTCGTGGATCGGGAGTTTTAGAAGAAGGAGTTACCTCCATGTTCCTTCTTGCACATTTGCCTCGGTTCCTAGCACACACAAAGAATATATAAAAACTAATTAATACCCCAAACAAAAAAAATTGATAGCAAATCGTAAGGCTCGATTGTCCCGAGCTTTTGTTTTTTCAGCCAAACATTTATACTAGTGAAATTTAGAAGGACACTCACATTGTCCGGCTGAAATTAAAAACTATTGAATCAGTCGAACTTGCAACCTAACAGATATTGGTGTCCACGGTGAAATGTTCGGCTCATTTTTCAAATTTCTATTTTCAGCCGAACATCTACTTAACAAATATTGATGGCATCAGTGATTTGTTCGGCTGATTTTTCAAATTCCGATTGTCAGACGAACTTTTCTTCAACAGTTTCAGAATGAGGAAATTTAAATGTTCGGCTGAAAATTCTATTCAACATATAAAAGAAAATTCAACCGAACTCACCATTAAAACTGAAAAACCCTAACTTTTTATGTCGATTTAAACCCTAAATCTCAATTGCATGTCAAGAAAAAATATATGGGTTTGTGGGAAATACCTTCGGATGTACATGTTGAGGTTTGGTTCTCCCTCTTCACCTTCCCCTTCTCCTCCTAATTCAATTTCGGGTTCCACTCTTTCAACTTCTTCTTCTTGTCCTTCTTCAATTCGTTTTTTCGATGTCTTGCGACCGTTAGGATTCTTTGTACGACCCATGATGTAGGTTTGCAGTTGTGGATAATCGACGATTAAAGTTTTACAAATCGATGATTAATTAACAACGATAAATTTGAAAATCGGGTTTTTTTTTTCAAATCCAGTGAAGTCCGGTGAATAAGAGAATAAAAGGGGACGAAGAAAATAGTTTAAACTGGTTTTGTTTTGAATTAGCTTTAATTTTATAACTTATTTATGGGAAGTTAATTAGGGGTAAAAATTATTTATATAATTCTAAAATTTAAAGGGTAACTTGGTAATTGAGCCACCCATTATACATCCCTTATAAATTATCGTAGATAACCTTATAGGGCGCTTGGTTCAAGTTATTGGATTCTTAAGAATTGGATCATCAAAAATCAAATTCTAGTTCAAATTTTATTGTTTGGTTGACATAATTCAATTACATGGTAATTGACATGTCCCAAATAACTTTAATAACCTTCTTCCTCTTTGAAATTATAATACATAAAAACATGTCAATTTTAAAATTTTAAATTTCAAATTTCTAAACTAAAAATATTGTTTGTTATTGTTCAAAATGTAAAAATTAAAAATTTATGATGATAAAGGATTACTAAAAGAAAATCCTATATCACTTTAAGAATCTTGTTCAAAATGCAAAATTCAAAATCCTATTCAAAGTTGCAAAATTCAAAATGCATAGAGCCACGAAAGCTTAATTAACGGCATCACTTAAGGATCATGTTCTTCACGTAGTGTTGAAGTGACCCACGAACCATTTCAAAGTGTTAAAGTGTACATGTCACAAATTTGTCGAAATGAAAAAGCCATCAAACTAAGGTCATTTGCATCCCCACTTGATTCATCGGATCCAATATCAAAAGATGATGAACGGACCCTTTTCCTTCTACCTTTACCACTGTTTGATTCAGACTGGTTACATTTCTCTTAGTCATTCTCTTGTTCAGTTTTTGTTGTTCAGTTTCTTGCTCCTTCTCTTGTTCATCTTCTTTCTCTATCTCTTCTAGCTCTTCACTTTTCTTTCTCTATCTCTTATAGCTCTTCAACAAGTGAAGTAACTCCTTTGACATTTTCCTTATCTTCAACAAATATGTCAACCAATGCATCTAAATGGGGGAATGGTTTCCCATACACTCCCTTTGCACTTGTACGAGACTGCAAAAACCATAAACAACACAATTTCAGTATCTCCCGACAATTCTCATCATACTCAGCATAAGAAATTTCAATCCCCGGTTCATGACTTAAGCACCTAGTCATACAATCAGTAACAATGAGGAGCATACAATCCAATCTATTGAAGTTCAGGCGGTACAAGTTACTGAACCTGTACGCACAACAGTAATATACACATAATATATGTTATGGTTTTGTAACATCATATGAAAACAATCAGACGAAGTAGCCCAGAGATTAGCGAAACCAATTAGAAAGAGAAAATCAGTTGGAAGGTCAACAGAGCCAACCAGCGAGGGCGTGTATACATATGACACAAAATTTTAATAATGAGGTTACAAGTAACAATATATAACAATTAGAGTTTAAAACTTTATAGTTTAAACACCGTAAGAGGAGAAACCTGTAAGGCCTATCACAAAACCTTAAATCCAAAAGAGGCTTCTGATACATCCAATCATCGTCTGTAATCATCAGATTTCCCCACATGTACAATTGCCCTCCACCTCTATAAGAGTGTAGGGACTCTGGAGTGGTAGACATAGTAACTACTAGTACATAAACAAAATTTACATTACAAATCAAGAAAACTTAAGAATAAATGTGATTCACTTCGTCTCTTCCGACTATGATCTATGCCCTGCTTAGCTAGGTATCTTGTCATTCTGTCTCTCATTTCAGGAACCTTGTCAACTTGAGTAGAAATCATGTCAGGGTATCTTGTTCCTATATGGTAGATATGATATATGCCCTTCTTAGCTAGGTCTAGAGAAAATAGTTGTACAATGAATAAAGCCCAACGTACTATCTACGAGCAAATGATACAAGGATAAACGCATAATAGAAACTGTTACCTAAACATCTAAAATTTAGACTGAATTCTTTTTTTACCGGCAGTGACTGCACAATTAAGAGCACCAGCAGCCACAATTGCATTGGGAGGTAGAATATTCTTCCTTATGAAGAAATCTACAACACGAGGAGTCCATTCATCTTTCTGCTCTCTATGCCCCAGCCTGTGCACCACGAACTCAAATAGTTACAGCTTAGAACTTTGGAAAAGATTATAGGTAAAGCAGAAAAGCATTTTTATTATGCAACGAGTCAAACCTCCCTTAGCCACCATAACCCCATCTGAATACACAACAGAGAGAGAGAGAGAG
>JAJJMC010000341.1:605546-678825 GCA_023531435.1 Papaver californicum | reverse complement strand
CAACAAATAAAGCTGTAAATCAAGAAACAATTGAATGCAGTAAAATAGCAACCTTGGTATCAAGTTGCAATTCTTTGCTTAATCCTTCGTGTTCATCAGAACTAACATAGTAATTAAAGAGATCTAAGAACCAAACAATGCCACTGACAGGAACAATAATAGTCGATCTAGTAGCAGAAGTTTTCTCAGAGATCTTCAAGTAACGACCACGAGGATTTTCTTTTAGGTCAAAGTAGAACAATTTATGTTCTACTTGTAGTGTTTTGCCACCATTACTTAACTAAAATAAAACCTTAAACCCCTCTTTATCTGTTACACTCCATAAGAAATACCCTAACCCTGAGAGTAAGGGGAATTATGAATTCGAGAGAACTAAGAATGTTTGGTAATGATTGATGTTTTCTCCTTTTCTTCCTCTTCGTATTGGAAAAAGAAGAAGTTGTATGAATTAGGGTTAGGGTTTAAAAGAAATGGTGGTTGTGTTTGACTAAATCTTATCGGCATTCTCTCTTTCTATCACTTTCTTCCCTAACAAATCGCGTTTTTACGGACGCTCCTTCGGGCACGTTATTACTACAGTTATGCTCCTTTCGGCATTTTAATAGGATTTCTTCCTTTAAAAGATATGCTCCCATGAGAGAAGTGGTTTGTCATTTTTTTAGTAATTAGTAACGAATCCCAAAATCGTAGATCTAATTCCTCATGAACATCTAAAGTCTGCCCGGAAAGATCTTCGATCAACTCAATCCAACTTGAAAAATCTGTCCAAAAGTTAAAAAAAAATATAGTAATGGTGCAACGAGATAACAAGGAATCAGTAATCAACATGAAGGAACAAAAAAAAATGTCATGAACAACACTAATACTAACCGTGGAAAAGTAAAAGACACAAAATAAAGATTAACAACTACTAAACTAAAAAACTAAACCTAGAACTAAAAAAAAATAGTAAAGGGGGAGCTCGAATCCGCTCCAAGGAGCAAATACGAGATCGACGGGAGCGCATGAATCTGGCCGGAGAAAAGAAGGTGATAATTAGAGGGGAGAGAGAAAAATCTTTTCCATCTATTGAATCTTTTCCAATTTACTGCTCTCTAACTATTAGGTGTTCTTGCGGTTTTCTTTGGAAAAATAAGTGTTGGAAAAAAACGGCTGGATATCTAGTAGATTATAGAATCTGAAACATATTTTGAGTTTAAGAACTTATAAAAATTGGTTTGGCAAATTGTTATATTGAAATATTATTGACATAGATAAACATGTTTTATAAAAATATTATTATTATTATTATCATCATTAGTAGTAAAATTGTAACTATATGCTTTTTAGATAGTATTATTCGTGCTTTTTAGATTACCAATCGATATAGGGGTACTGCCACTGTGAGACATTTTTGTATGAATGTATCTGGAAAATCCATCAATAAACATATTTTATACCATAAATCAAATCAACATATTCAGTACTTTAATTGTTTAAAAAATATTTTAAAATAATTAGAAACCAGCATAATATTGTTCATAAATTTAATTATTCAAAGAACAAGTTCCACAAGTAATGTTGGAAACTCCACATGGTTATGGGTTCCTATTGATATATCAAGTACGATAAAAAAAATGAGCCAAAACCTTTCACAAAGAAGTATCACAAAAGAGAAACATGAAAAATATAACTCATAAGTTGAATAAAAACTTCAACATAGCGAAAGAGAATTTAAAAGCAGCAAGAGAACCAATTTCTTGCTTCAAAAGGAATGATAGTTCCAGTTCTTATTAAAATTGTGACATCTTCCATAACAAATCAAGGAAGAAAAACAAGGATGGGAAAGAAAAAAAACCAAAACAAACATCCTAAAAGTTAGTAAGATTCTCTTTGTGCAACTGGTTTTAGTTCAACTACTTGTGGTGAGAAAATTAAAGCTTACCCCAACACAAGCAAATTATGTTGGAAAGTGTTCCCTCACGGCCAAAGTGCCCATAATAATCCATGGTTAGAAAGCACAAGAAACTGGGAACATATTAGATAACCACTGAATATCTTGTGAAGATAACCTTTGGAAGTAGACCATAAAAATCGTAAATTGATTTATGGAAGGTATACCTATCAAATTTTCCAAGGTGATTTGTGATTATAAATGTTATATGCTTACAAATCATTTACTTATCATTTATTAAAATCGCCTTCTCTTTGTATTTGTGCTTTATTGTTTCACTAAGTGATTTGATGACAGGCTAATTACCTTGAGTATTATCACTAGTATGTTTGTTTTTTATTAGCAAAGCTCAAGACTAAGATGGGAAACAATAATTATTATCTTTAGTTTGTTGAGCAACTTTTGCTCTAAAGAGATGAATTCATGGTTATTAGAAACATCTTTTTACGTTAAGTGGTTACATGACTTATAAGCACCCATTGCGGGGGTCATGGTTGTTTTTGACGCGCCTATAAAAGGATAAAAGTCATAAAAAGAAAAAATCCGACTCAAGGTGTTGCCACATCGTTAAATAGTGAGTCCAAATATAATGAATCAGTATGGGTATCAATGCTTCTTATGTTATATATATCATTCTTCTTGTTTTATTCTCCTCGGACAAGAGACTATTGCAGGACACGTGGGAATAATTGCATGCGAGCTAAGTAGGTTATGCACTCAGATATTCATCTAATCATGGCATTGGTATTTACACTTAGGTTACTGAAATAGGTGGCGAGAAATCTTGTAGTCTTGATAAAATTCCAAGTGATAATGATCATATTAATATTTTGGGAAACAACATTCACATTAGTTCAGCATGCACACACTTTATTTTGCATTCAGACTCCTTTTTATCCACTTGATTACGCAAATGATAGAATATGAAGAAGTGTGTATAATACGGATATCTGCAACTCATATTTGTGACAAGTAATAGTGAGATCGTACTGAAATACGATTACTATTTTGGGTACTTGGTAGAAAACTGCTTATGTAGAATGATATTCCAAGAGTCATGAAGATATCACATATTCATCTAACCATTTTAATATATTCTAAGGAACATTGTGAACTTGAGTTACCAGGTCAAAATATGTTGTACTCAGGGTTGTTATCAAAAATCTCAAATCTTGATTTTCGAAAACTGCAATATTGAATGATCTGGATAAAAAAAAAAACTTAAACTTCAAAAATTAGGAAAAAGAGTTTTCGAAACAAATAAGAAGATCAATTTATTTCCAAAAAGGTTATTTGTGGGTTTTTGTAAAAAAAAAACAAACATATTGGGTCAATTAATAAGGTTTTCTATTTTTGAAAATACAACAAACACAAAATATTTGTTGCCTTTGTTGTTTGTGTCTTGCTATTTTCGGCAGAAACCGTGAAGTGTTAGTTTTGAAAAGACATATCTTATTGTTGGGAAACAACTTCTGGCCAAATATTGTTAAGACGTATCTGCTCAAATATTATCAATCAGATGCATCTTCTCAAATACTAACAACTGAATTTTCTACGTGACGACTTAATTTAGGAGAAAACATGGAATTAATTATATTATCAACAGTTCTAGACAGCTAGAGAAAAAAACATAGAAAAAAACCAATTTCAAATTTGTCTCATTCACATAACTGCCCCGCTTCCCACTCCACAAAGTTAGCATTGGGGCAGAATTTGTGTTTGTCGGTTTTCTCTGATGTTTTTATCCTCGGTATGTTCATTATATATACTAGTCCATCACCCGTGCGATGCACGGGTCTGTTTCTTACGATTGTGGAAAAAAATTCGGCTAAAATTATATTAATTGAAAAAGATTGGACAAAATATAATTTTGGAGATCTATTTATTTTGTACACCTTAACTGAATAGAATCTACATTTGTTTTAAGTTCTTAATAAATAGTATATTAATATGAATAAAATTTAAATATGCATAAATCTTAACACAAAATTTGTCTTGGTTGTGCACCTTTACTCCAAAATCGAACATATAGTTAAAAAATGGAATAAAAAGAACAAAAACTCGAATATAAATTGAATTAGTTCATAAAAAATCAATAGAAATTACTCCTAAGAAAAAACAACCTAAGTTACAACAAAATAATAAAAGAAATCTCTAAATTTCTATTGATTATCATTTTTTCCACCTTAAAATTTTTTACATTAAATTAGGACATATAATGGATTAGAATTTAAACAATACAAAGAGAATAGTATTATCAGATTCAAAGTGAGAAAAAATAAAAAGATATTCATAAGAAATTAAGTACTTGCATGGAGCATTAGGATATCCTCCAGTGGAGTAAAATTTAATTTATGCAATGAGATATTTTCATCATCCTTAATAATCACACTGATACTTGTTTGATTAGTGAAGTGTAGACTTAGATTTCTAGGGACAACCGAAAGGTCTATAATTTCTATTAAAAATAAAAACCAGAAAGTTTGTCACGACTATTATATTTTGTTCCTTAGACTTTTCTTTGTGATTTTCATACTGGATTTTTGAGATAATTGCATGCATTTGTTTCCGTGTTTAATGTTTATATAATTAACATATGTTGGTTTTCTTGCATTTCTCTTATATAATTAACTTGTTTTCACCAAAGAAGGGAACCTTCTGAAATTGCTTGCTTCATGGTATCTCCAAAATAGTACACTTATGCTCAATTGGCACGTGTTGGTTTACATGCCATTTTTTCTGTTGGTTGTAACCCTGATGTCTTCCATATCTCCTCTTAATTAAACCTTTATTAGACACAACTCACATGCACCAAACATGGTATCACAACTCATGAAAAAATAAATCTAGCTTAAGGCAACACTATTTTGCATATCCGAATCCTTTCAGTTTGTGGGTTATTTTTATTGATGTGAATCCGTATTTTCACTAAATACTAAAATAACAAAATATTTTATGTTTATAATTAAAAAAAACTAATAATTACATGTACTATAAAATACTTAAAAATAAAACGTCATTTCATACTATAGTAAAACTTCGGGATACGTTACATTTGCTGTTACCATATCTAAACACTCATTCGTTTTATTTGGAAACAATAAAGTTATTCTCCTTGCTATAGTGCACCTAGACAACCGTTGCTAAATACGGGAGTACGTAAATCGATGCCTACATATTCATTGACTGTCCCTATGATTTATTAATCGTCATCGCATATGCAACACGTATGGGAAATTGTCGTCTTTCCATTTGTATGTTCATTTTACAGTAAGTATTGTATTTGGAGTTTGTCCTGGAGATCAAGCCGCAACTGCAATGGGTAGTCTTTGTCCGGGCCTAGATATCCAATAAAATTAAATGTCGGTGTTACGACCATCAGACCTAGTTCCAGAGATGAGGTAATGCAGTTTAGCTGTACTGATTTTTGTAGGTATATCTACTTCTTGGTGGTTACGAATTCATGAAAGAAAAAACACTAATTACAGACATGCGGATCCTACAGATGATTCAAAACTTGTAAGATACTAACAATCCAAAATATATGGGAAACTTTGTTATAAATTTTTTCTATTGGAACCAATATATGATGATACTATCCGCGGAGTTAATTATGTGCACATTCCTTTAAAGAATGTATATTTGACATGTTCATTTAAATGGTTGATTAGTTAAATGATCGCCACACTACCCTTCATGTTTAGAATCTCGACCCTCGTTACATAACTCCGTAAATTAAATTAATAGTGGAGATTAAAATGTTATATGCACACTCCTTAAGGTGTGCACAAAGCCTATCCACGACTAAAATGGTTAAGACACTAAAGAGAAAAACCAACCAAAAAGCAATAAAAGCCTAAAAAAATTTAACTACAATATAAACCAAGGAAGCTACGTCTAATAAAACTACCAAACGTTGCCAGTTTATAGCAATACGGTCGTTCAACATTAGTTTTTGGTTGGCCTTCATTGGTACATCTGGTGGTTGGCCTTTGACTCACCAAAAAATCACACATAACCTGAAAAAGGTTTGGGGAGATAGTAAATGAAGACTCCGAGAGAAAACATAAGATTTTTCTTTCCATTCCTCGTGAGTCGTTAATCTCTCCGAAGCAAGAAATCAACGTTATTTTACTCATGTTTCCCATTAAGTCCACAGAGTGGCACCATTGGGAGACTTCAATAGATGTTCGAGAAATGGATGGAATTAGAAAATGACGGTATGCATTCAAATCTATGACCCTTGTTTTAGGTACATAATATCAATTTGTCTCATACCGTCTAATTTAGCAGCACTGGTGGCGTCATGGATTCTTAATTTCTGATTCTAGCTAATACTGCTGCTTGTTGTATACTTCATTTTATCAAATATTTAACCACTAATCTTTTTCATTTTGTAACTTTATGATAAGTTTGAACATCCTAATGAGTTATGGTGATTGTAAATCCATGTTTTGGAGACAAACAATATACTAAATATAAGTGCGTATTGAAATTGCTTTTTCTTTAGTTTATTAAAAATAGCTTCAGTTCTTGGTATCTGTTTTGATGTTTTTTTGATATGAATCTAAAGATATCCTAGGTAATATAGTATCAGTTATTCTAATTTGATACTAATTTGAGGTCTGTGTATAATCTAGCTTTTGATTCCAGACAATGGGAGTTGTTGTATTTGAGCATTCATTTGTACTACCACTATTACTACACAAATATTGTTATTGTGTAGAGTACGTTCTACAATTATTTCTAACTTTCTAACCAATGTTATTGTGAGCTATATTACACAAAACCAAAGCCATTTTTCGCCAAAGGTTTTCCATTGTTGCCGGAATAACTGGAAGTAGCCGCATAGTTTCTGAAATATCATGTATGAAAAACGTGGACGGACCTATGTGGAGGCTATCCCTGGCTTTGTATTTGTTGTCAGTTTGAGTATCAATTTTGAAAAATAAAATCGGTAAGGCCCTTCTGTGTAATATAATTCTTCCACTCACTTTTTATAAAATTTAAAACCATACATCTATAATACTCTGGGGATCGCCAATTGGTGGGGATGGAAAGCTTGATTACAATTGGAAAATCTTCACACCAGGTCTGGGCGTGAAAAATCATCTAGTCATTCGGGCACTTATATCTGGCTCCCATACTTAGATGCTACCTTATAGGACTTATACCTAACTCTGCAGTAATCAGGTAACACCAATCTTACCACTTGGTTTTCAAAAGATAAAGCTCAAGTAGAGATAGCAATTAAGATAGTTAGAATGGCATACAAAAACATCTAAATAAAAAAAAGCAAAACAACGAATGAAAGGTGTTGTCTAATCAAATACTAAAACTTACATTTAGAAGAACAAATACTTGAAGAGTTACATTAAGAAACTGAGTCAATAAAATCTCGGGTATACAAATGCATTAATCTCAAAGACTACAAAATTCTTAAAAGCATGTTTTCAGAAAGTTCTGTTCTTACTTCAATATTATTGGTTTAGAACCCAAGCAAGCAAACTCATGAGAAGAAATGAAAGACAAATATTAATCTTTTATCTCGTTTTTCTTTGCTTAACTTCTGGCCGGACACTCTATTTAACATTATTTTGGTGCGACTACGACAATAATAAATGTAATTGAGCATATATTTTACCTCACCTATGGTTGAGGATGTGTTGGACACATCCTGTAACACCACCTTCTTAGTTTCATGTCTTTGATAGACCAAGTTGTGCGTATATTCACCAAAGACATAAAAACCCGAGTTGCATACAAAAGGTTATAGTCGAAATTAGTGAATTAAACACCATAAAATCAACATATACATAAATTTTACGCGAGAAAGAAACTCGTAATAACTCCAGCGAATATAAAAACTTACCGATTGAAAAAGGAAATTTAGGTTAAAAAAAATAGCATCATAAAAGAGACAAAATAAAAGTTGTTTCGAGATTAATGGGTAGGTTAAGTAAGTTATGAATTGGTTTCAAATTACAAGCATGTAAGAGAATATATGAAGTTAGTATACGATATTACAAACATAAAGGGCGTTGTCCAGTTCAATTTGAACTCATATACTAAAAGTATGTGTTGCCCTTTTTTACAGAGTTACCTTTAATACTCGAATAGGCAGACATGATATCATTTACTCCTTCAACCTATAATAATAATGCTGGCCTAAATTCAATATAAGAAAAGAAGTATAAAAGTATGAAAAAACCAATTATTGGTGCATGAAAACACTTAGTTCCATCACTATCAGTCCCGGACCTTACTGCGGTAACACCATGGTTTAATTTGGTTTCATCACTATAAATTTCGGAGTCATATTACTTCTGTCGGACTTTGAAGCTGCCTCACTATTGTACATATGATATGTTTCCGGCATTAGTGAATTCCATAACCTTTAGAATGATCTTTCTGCATGATGCAACTTCACATTCTACCACTATTAATTTCCAAGTAATATTGCTTCGGTCATACTTTAAAACTCGCTACCCGCACAAAGGCATCTTTGTGTTGCAAGGAAAGTTGGATAATTCCCTTTCCTTTGCAACTGCAATCGGCCTAGCTATAAAATAATAACCTGCAACAACAAACGTTTCCAGAGTTAGTATAGTTCAAATCCGTATTTCGTAGTCCTAAATTTTTGGTCTTAAATTTTTTTCACAGATTTTGGGTAATGTAAATAGCTGAGTGTAGGTAAAAACTGAAAATGATCTATTCTAATTATTAGAACCACAACCAATTTCTAGATTCATAATATATATTTATTAAAGGTAGTTCATATATACACATCGCTGACTACTGCAACGGTACCGACTCTGTAATCCGTCTAGTTAATAGAAAACTATAAATGTTAACGTAGTAGGTACTTAATTATTCAATGTTAAGTACCAAAGGAAATATACGCCAATTGGACTCTTAATAATTCATTGTTAGGTCCTTAATTATTTGTCGTTTTTCAGTATTTCAGTTTTTATGGTCTTCCAACCTGTACAAACAATTCAATTGGAATTCTCAAACGGAGCTATCACAATCAAAAATTTCAAAGGATAGATAAAAACTCACTCAATATATGATAATCGTGAATATAAGCCATCGACTTTCTCATTGTTCAAATATTAAAATGTCAAGAGTTATCCCAAAAAATACTTTTATGTTCAACTACACGAAACAAATAACCTTATAAAGTACTCATTCCCCTACAGTTTCAACTATAGTTGTATACTCAACTACATACGGTACGACATTGTTCCTCGAACCCACTTTCTTCAAGGCGCGTTATGTTTCATCTTACATGTCAACTAAAGCTGACCTCAAATAACATTTCCATTCATGTCTCCCTAAGTACTAATAGTAAGGCAGTGTATTAACCATCCAAAGACTTTAATTCCCCTCTATACAATGGGAAAAAAACAATCAAAAACTTTCTATATTTTTGTGAAAGCACATAATATGTACCTAAGATAATATAGGTTATCCACTTTCCGTGGAAAATATTTACAGCTGATTCAAAATTCTAGATCAGTTAACCAATGAAGGAATTGTATTTATATATGAGGCCCAAAAGTTCGTTTGCAAACCTTCATCGAGTGATGCAATGGAAGTTAACATAAGCCCTTCAAAAATCTGCACATGAAAAATATTTAATTATGTTACCTTTTGTTGAATGGAAATAAAACAGATACAACTCATCAAATATCATAAAAACTACTCTAACCATCAAATACTCTCTCTCAAATATGTTCAACAATTAAACCTCAACCATTTTTCTGGTCATGATCTCATTCCCTAACTTGGTATACATTTCATTTACAATAAAGGTCTATATAGGTGGGTTTTTTTGTTGATGAAAAAAGTGTCAGTTATTCTCATCCAAATCCCTAATTGTCCTCTTACAAACTAACTAGTATCTACAAATATCAAAGAATGTCCCTTCTAGCTACTTCTCATATAATGAAATCACTAATTTACAGAGAAATTCAAGCGAAGCCCTAATTATATTCTCCAATTTCTCATTGAGAAGAAAATAATTGAAACAATAAGCCCTAGAATTGACATTGAGTTTTTGTTGCGGCTGCACCAAATGAACCAGGAAAGATAAGAGGTGTATTCACCTGCTTTCTGTGCAACTTGTACTGCTGGTGGTACTCTTAAGTTATGGTCTTTACTCATATGACTGTCTGTTACTCCTCTAGATCTTCTCAAGTGCTATATGCATGTTTTAATTTCTTTGTTCCCCTTCTAATTAAAGGTTATGGATTAGATAGTTAACAAAGAAAATCGAAGGTTATGAGTTGTTCCTGTGATACTGAACTGAGTTTGGTAGTCTTCCAATTAAATGAGAAAGAGAAAAAAGGATTAAAGGTCAGATAAATACTGAATAATAAGATTTGAAACAAATAAGAAAATTTATGATTTCATTTAGGGAATTTATCGAACATCTTATGCTCAACTCCGTTAGTGATGCTGGCTATGTTATTTTGGTGATTTCTAACAATTCAATACTCCTTCCCTGCAATCATACATCCATAATCAACACAAACCCATTTAAGAATTCATCTCAAACATTCAAGACAACCATTTAATCACCAATTCCATCATCACCGACAAACACAATACTCACTGACAACCACACCTTCACTATATGAATCTCAGCCACAAAACCTCACAACCGACTCCAACCCAACAACAAGAACCCATATTTCTTCCCTGTTCTTGTCTCAATCATCTCAGACCCATCTATTTTTCTATCTCTGATTTATTTCCATCTCAGAATTCAATAACCAACGACAAACATAAATCAAAGAGAGAAGAGATTACCCAAAAGGCAAAATAAATCAGAAGAAACACCGATTTTCTCTCCACCTGCAAAATCAAAACAATAATAAATCAGCATTAACAAACACATCAAAAGAAACAAAACAGGAATAAAAGAGGATTCAGTTGAAAGAAAGAGATAATAATAATTAGGGTTTAGAGAGGATTTTACGTAGCAGAAAGGGGACAAAGCCTGATCTTGTAGTTGGCACACCAATAATAAAAAGAACAAAGAAGTTTAATTTCATTGCCTCACCCATCTACGGGGAAAAGCTATCATCACCAACAACTGAAACACACAAAATCAACGAAAAATTCCAAGAACACCAGAAATATGATTTCAATATTACACACCGTATGAGATTATTATCATCGCCACGAAACTCCAAAAGAACCAGTATCAATCCCCATGACCTCCCATGTCGTAGCCATCAACACTAACTACTACCTGCTCGGGGAATATGCAAAGTAAACAACAACAAAACAAAAATAAAAAATTGGAAATAAACAAGAATCAAAACCCTAATAAAAAAATTAAGAGTCAGGGAAAGAGAAAAAAATTACCCAAGCTGATTTCCAAAGAGAAAAGCAATATTCATCCACGATCAATTCCATCTGCTGCACTTTTAATAAAATCGAATTGATTATTGTATACAAAAACCCAATCAAAATAAAAAATTACCTAATCAAATCAAAAGATTATTTTATTAATAGAGAACTTGATCACCATTATTTTAATGGAAACTCCAATTTTCGCAGTTGCGGCTACCGCCGCCACCAATAACACGTCCGAAAAACAAAGATTTTATTACATGTTTAATGATAATATGATTGAGAAGACGATAATAAAACATGTTTCAACAATAAAAAAATAAGAAAACACAAAGAGAACAAAAAAATATTAAAAAATAAAGGTTTTGAGAATGTGAAGAAAAAGATTACCTGTGAGTGAGAGTGGGAGCGGGCGAATATGATTTGGCTTTTTGTCTAACTATTTATACAGAAAGATGCACCGAAAAAAATAAGGGATATAGTAAGGGGATGGAAATTCAAGCATTTGTTTTTGAATTATTTTCATTTTAAAGAGTTTTCTTTTTACTGGAAAATACTATTCCGGAAATGCTTAGAGTTTTCAATCCATAAAATAAAATTGTGTTTTTATTTTTAGCATTCCCTTTAAAAAATATCTACACAAATTTATTATTTTTGGTTATTTGTATTAGACCAATAATATAGGTAGGATGTTTTCTTCGAAATAAATCTATACGCCTAGGAATACGAATCTTATTTTTTTAATGGAATGAATAATATTAAGATAAATTAAGAAATTGGACTTATTTAATTTTATTTTTAAATGGTATGAACTAAATTAAGAAAAAAAATATGAAAAAAGAGGTTTATTATTTTGTTATTGCTTGAATTTTTATATGTTTATTTTTGGATTAGTTCCAATTGGATTTCGATTTTTGCTTCAATTTCTAACAATTCTATAATTTTTTACTTTTAGACAGGATCACTGAAAAATTTATTCGCAAGAAAGATATCGTTCGATTCAAAGGTTAGTACCCACGACTAATTTGATCTATTTTTTTAATTCTCATCGGAAGTGTAATCTATAAGAATAGCTTATTCTTTAGTTTTAGTTGATAAAATGGAGTTGTAATTAGGAAAATAATGATTCTGAGAACTGTACGATTTTTTTACATTTGCTTAATTACTAATTATGCGTTTGATTTTGTGATCGATGTACGATTGATTTAATTTTTTGATTATCATGATGAAATCGTGAATGTATGATTGATTATTCATTTATGTATTTTTGGTAACAATATTTATTCGAAACAATTGCTTTAGGAAATAAAAAATATATTTTCCATAAAAAAAAATCTCGTGAGTCCAGAAATCTTTATCCATATTTTCTATTGGACCACGTCAAATAAATTTTCTTTAAAATATTTGGTGGAGCCAGATTCAACCAGAAGCTCCGATAAATCGCAACTTCCGGTGAATGAGAACGTTCGGAAAAACTCTGTAAATATATTAAAAAAATTTGATCGCGCGTTGCACAAGCAAAGATTCAATTAGCACATCCACTACTGTTGGATAATTAAGATGTGACATCATCGTCATTTTAACTTAACTCCGGTTGCTTCTCGAATTCTTAGGATTGAAACCTCATTTTGTAAGCTCCAAAGGGGAAGAAAATAAAAAGAAGCAAACTCCCGCCAAAGCACAACATCCTTGCAAGAGCTACAAACTTAAAAAACTCCCAACAATTTGTTTTTGAGAACAGGTTCATGAACAATTTAGGTCTTGATGGTTGAACCTCAGACAAGTGTTCCGTCCTGCATCTTAGATTACTGTTCACAGAACCATACGAGTTAGTAAATCTATCGATCACATAATTTTGATCAAGAAATCAGGAGAAGTGTATATTTTGTACCAATGTAGTTAATTTCGACCGAAACGGTCGAAATATCGCCGGTTTTACCGCTATCGGGGTTCAACCGAAACGAATCATGCCATACCAGTGGAACAGTATTCCAACGAAAAAATCGGCCGATATGTACAAAACTGGTTTAACCGATATTTCCGATATTTGTTTCTGTCCGTTAGATTAGAGAATTTTTTTAAATCCAACGATCTAGATACGTTAGAGAGAAACAAACAGTGAAACCTAGTTTTTCTCTTCATTTCTCCATCCTTTTGTTTCCCTCTTCATCTGTTTTTCTCTTCGTTTCTCCATCGTTTCAATTTCTCATTTTCTCTTCATTTCTCCATCGTTTTCAATCTTTCATTATCTCTTCATTAGTTGTTTGTTTAAGGGTTTGCTTCTGTTGCTAATATGAACACTGGAAATTAGCCATTTGCTCAACTCCTTTACAAAGCATCTCTTTACAAGCACCTCTTTGTCTACTACAGGTAACTTCTTACTACTTCATTTTGTATTTTGTATGTTTAGATTTGTTTCCTTTTTGTATTGTTGTGATTGTGGAAAACCAGTTGTGCTGTCTGGGCTAGTTAATTATTGGATTGTATTGAGACATTTAACTTATTACATATCCTTGTTATCTAATGTTGTGAGTTGTAGTACTAGGTCACTTACACTACTATCATTAGAGGTTTTGTTTCCAAAAACTTATAGGTCCTCCATTTGGATTGTTTTAGGAAATGACTGAGAATGGCGTTCAACTTAATGTTGGATCTTTGGATGGGTAGTAGGACAGATAGATTCTAGTTGGATTCAGTCCAGTAGTTGTTTCTGTTCTCTTTGGCAGTGGACATAGGTTGGATGGAGTTAGGTTGATGTGTTGAAGTAACTGGAATCATGGGTAGACATTTATTTAATGTTTTCATCAAGAAAAAACCTTAGTTTAGGAACTGAGTTTGGTATGATAAAGTAACTAGAGTGAAGGAACACCTTCATTCGATCATTTCCACAAGAAAAGCTTTAGTTTAGGTACTGAATTTGGTATGTGAATTAACTGGAGTGAAGCTACACCTCCATTCAATAATTTCCACAACAAAGGCTCTAGTTTCGGTACTGAGTTTGGTATGATGATGTAACTGGAGTGAAGGTACACCTTCATTCAATGATTTCCAAAAGAAATGCCTTAGTTTAGTACAAGGAAGCACACACTTAGTTCTAATTTTACAAGTTTTAATATTTTTCATGTATGTCTTGAGATCTCTAATGTTACAATTTGGGCTCTTAACTTGAAACTGTGTATTATAAATATAGAATTTTTCTTGCTCTTTTACCATAATAATCACAGAATAGAGAAACATAATCTAATTCTAGCATTTGATAAGAAAACATTCACTATTTTTTTTCTGCATCTTAAATGGAGCAATGTGGGTATGGGAATGATGGTATTAACAGATCTTTAAGACCTACTGTATATCTACCTGAAGATCCAAATACTTTTTAGTCTCATTTCTATTCAGAAACGTAGACTCTTATACTGATAGGATTGCCATTGTTGATGCTTACTATTAAGGGTCAACCTCTTCTACTCAGGATCTGCAGAAATAGTACGAGTGCTGATCCCAAGTCGGCAGTTTCACCAATTTTTGTATGCTTAGTAGGTAATAGTCAATGCTTCTGTCCAACAAACAATGAATGTGATATTAAACTAAGATACGAGCACTTTGCTAGGAAATAAGTTGGACTCACTGACATTTGCTTGTATGGTTTAATTTTTACATGGATTACAGTGTGATAGTTTAGCTCTTTATATTAACTTGTTTTGTTTCAGTTTTGTTACTTTAGGTTATGATTATGGATTCTTCTAATGCATCCAATTCATGCACTACACGCTATACATGTGGCTCATTGTTGCCTTCATCTTCTACACAAACCAAATATACACCAACTAAAGACACACCATCAAAAGATATAGCATGACAATGGGGTAAACACATAGATTCAGAGCATCCAACCTGGATTACTTGTTTATTATGTTTGAAAGAAATCCATGGTGGTGGAATCACTAGTCTTAAGCAGCATATCTTACAAAGGTCAGGGAATGTTAAACCATGTGGTAGTACAACAATTGATATTATAAGCAAAATAAATCAGGAGGATTCTATAAAGAGGACCAGAAAAACTCATAGGGGTAATGTTGATTTATTGTATCAGCATACAAACTCATATGAAGGATCTGATGATGATACTGATGTTGAGGAGAAAAAAAGAGCAGTGGTAGTATTATTCAACTAGTGGTACAAACTAATAAGAGACAACAAATAGGCCAAAGTAATAATAGAGGTCCAATGGATTCATTCATGAAGACATATCACGAGAGAACTCAGCAGGCCACTCTTGAAAGAAACAATTTAGCGAAAGAGAAGTTACTAAAAACTGCATGGAAAAGCATTTCAGCCGGAATGACTGAGAATTCAATATCTTTTAATGCTGTTCGTTGCCCAATTTTCAAAGAAATGATCTATGCAATTGGCGAATATGGGAAAGGTATGCAGTTGGTCTGTTTACTCATGTGTTAGTTGTCTATTTAATACTTGCAGTTGGTCTGTTTACTCCTGTGTTAGTTATATGTAAGTAAGCTTCAGTTGATATTGACTGAGATTCTTAAAATGTGATTCTCCTATCTGTTTACTCCTGTATTAGTTGTCTGTTTAATACTTGCAGTTGGTCTGTTTACTCACGTGTTAGTTGTATGTAAGTAAGCTTCAGTTGATATTGACTGAGATTCTTAAAATGTGATTCTCCTGTATGTTTACTCATGTTTAATATGATTAGTTGTTAGCAGTTGGTATGTTTACTCTTGTCTGTTTACTCCTGTTAGCTGTCAAAATGTCCGTTTACTCCTGTGATTCTTAAAATGTCTGTTTAATCTGATTAGTTGTTAACCTATGTTTTTTGTTTTTTTCTTTTGATGTTAGCTATGCCTCCACCATCTTACCATCAAATTCGTACAAATCTTTTCAAGGAACAATTAGATGAAATGAAGAAGTTTGTTGATACATTAGAAGAGGTTTGTATGTTCTATTATGTCCGATGGTTGAACGGATGGGAAAAAACGACATCTTATTAACTTTTTTGTGAATTTTCCGAAAGAGTAAGTTTTCTTGAAGTCTGTAAATGCTTCAAACAGAACCAATGATGCTGATTACATACGTGAGATTGTAATAGAGGTAATTAATGATGCTGGGAAAGAAAATGTAGTTCAGTTCATTACCGATAATGGTTCCAACTTTAAAAAGGCAGGGAAGGACTTAATAATTGATTACCCGAATATGTTTTGGACTCCGTGTGCTGCTCCTTGCGTTCAGTTGATGTTAGAAAATCTTGGTTCCAAGCTCCCACGAATCAAGAAAGCCGTGGTATTAAGTAAGAAACTCGTTTCCTATATTTATGCTCACTTTCAAGTATTGAGTTTGATGAGGGAGATGACAGGTGGAGACTTACATAGGTCAAAGAAGACTAGATTTGCAACTCAGTATTACACACTAGAAAATCTTCAAAAGTATAAAACCCCTTTGCAAATAATGTTTGTGAATGATAAGTGGGCGAGAAGTAGGTTTGCAATAGAAAATGCAGGAATTAATGTACTTAAAATTGTTACAAGTAGTACATTTTGGGCAGATGTTGATTACTCTTGTTGTGTGCTAAAGCCTTTAGTTAGGGTTGTAAGGTTAGTGGATATTGAGCTCAAACCTATAATTCCTTGTTTGGTTGATGCAATGAGAATAGCATGAGATCAACCCGAGAGGAATTTCAGTATAGATAATGATACTTTGGCTATAATTAAGGCTTTCTTTGAGAAAAGATTGAAGAAAAACTTTAATCATGCTCTACATTGTGCTGCTTATTATTTGAATCCTTCAATATTCTACAAGATCGAACCTCGTGAGATGGATAATGATCCAAAGTATAGAGAAATCAAAAAGGGTCTTCATACATCAATGCAAAGGCTAATAACCAATGAAGATGAACTGGATCAAGCTACAAGTGAACTGAGACAATATAGTGATGTTGTTGGGATCTTGGGAAGTCAGTATTGCATAAGAAAAAGAGATAAAGATCAACCTCGTAAGTTTGTTATATTCTGTTAATTTAAATTTGATGTTGTTGTGTTATATAACTTTGTGCTGACTAACTACTTTGTCTGTATTTATGAATATGATTGGTGGATTACATACGGAGGAATCGATGTCCCATGCCTATAAAAATTTACAATCAGGTTATTGAGTCTGACTTGTTCTTCTTCCCCGTGTGAGCAAAACTGGAGCACATTTGAGAATGTAAGTATAGTAATGCTTACTGTCTTTCGTATTTCAGTTGAATTACTTATCTTTCGTATTTCAGTTGAATTACTTATCTTTCGTATTTCAGTTGCACTAAAAGAAACGAAATCGCATAAAACAACAGAAATTGAATGATAATGTCTTTATCCAATATAAAAAGAAATTGCAGCGTCGATACAAAAAAATCCAACAATATAACGATGATGGGAAAGCTCGTGACCCTATTTTTCTGGATGAACATGACGAAAGTGATGAATGGTTGGATTCACAAAATTTGGATGACTTGGCTGTGGAAGGTGATAATGTAACTTTGGATGATTTGCAAGAGAATGTTGGTGAAGTAAGTAGGACAATTCTTAGTTCTCGAAGTAAGTCTAATTATCCAACTGACACTGACCTTGATGGATATAATACCGATCAATTGATGTTGGACACTGATAGAGGACTACTTGGTGATGACTGGGATAGAGTTAATACATATGATGATATCTATAATGAGTCTAATGATCTTGATTAGAATTGTAATATCCTTGTTTAATTAGCATTTTAGACGGTGAAGTTGTTCTTGTTTCTCTTGTGTTTCCAGTTTGAACTTTGTATGGATTTATATATTTTTGATGGGTACTTGTTTTTATTTTTAAACTTTGTGAAAAAACGTTTGATATAACGTATTAAAATTTATTTATAGTTATAAAATTTGAACTAGTATTTTTTTTTATAAAATTATAGGTATAAAATGTGTGAACCGATATTTGGCCGATATTTAGAACCGAAATATCCCCGATACAACGGTGTACCAGTGTATCGCTCTCGACCGGTACAGACCGAAATTCGATATTGACTACATTGTTCTGTACTAAGCAGTATAGCCAAATGGCTATGGTACCTGTCAGTTATAAATTACAAATGAAAATGCGTCCAAATTAAAGGAAAAGAGTTTATACATAACTCGTTGAGAAGTTGTGTCATTTAATATGTAAGTTAACATTACAAAAGATAACAAATCTCCAAAGTAAGCCTTCACATCCGAAAGGGAAAAAAAAAAGAATCAAATCTCTTACAGAAGGCAAAAACATTAAAGCTAACAAAAATTTATAACCATCAGGACTGGTGATTATCTTCTTTAATTTTCTTCTCCACAACCTTATTCATCTTCGTGTTATAAATTTCACTATTACTACCATACTATTGAGCACGATAAACTTCAAAAATATTACTTGTTGCTACAATTGGAAGAAGTCCATTACTGCTTAATTAATATGATAACAAGTACGAAAGAGAAAATTGTTAAAAGATTGGAATACAAAGAAGAGAGAATATAAGGACGTAGATATTTGAAAAAACACTATATATGAAATATTTGAAAAAATCCTAAGAATTCGAGAAGTAACTGGAGTTAAGGTAAAATGACGATGATGTCACATCTTATTCATCTAACGGTGGTGGATTTACTAGTTCAACCTTTGCTTGTGCAGCGTACAATCAATTTTTTTTTTTTTTTAAAAAAAAATATACGCCCTCTTGTTCCTTAAAAGTTAAACTATTTTAAGTTTGCACAATTATTAAGGTAATGAGGAAATATATATATTTTAGATACTATTTTCTTTCAACTATACCCTTAAAATGATAAAATAGTAAATTTAGTAATGACATATCTCTAAATTATACCTTGGATAATTGTAAATTTTAATGTCGTCGGGAAATATTTTAAAACACCTATTCAACGAATATAAACATGATTATTAAATTATACATATTTCTTATATTAATAATAATTAATTAAAAATATATATATTTTTTAATGAAATAATTTAATTTTAAGGAAACAAAATTTTAAAATAAATAGTTTAATTTTTAAGAGACTATATTCGGCGAAGCGTCGTATCCGAAAGAAACCGCGAAGGATTAGTTTTGAGCAGTGTAGTTAATTTCGGCCGGTTCGGTCGAAATATCGCCGGTTTTACCTGTATCTGACCTCACCTGATACGAAACAGTCTATACCTGTGGAACGGTTTTTGTCCGAAAATATCGGTCGATATTGACCGATACGGTTTAATCGAAATGGCCAAACTGGACCGGTTTTTAATAATAAAAAAATCCTAAAATAAATAAAATAAATTCTTATCATTGTTCTAGGGTTTTCAATTGTTACTCATGTTTTTTATGATATTGGGTACTAATTTTATATCTTAATAGGTCCAATATGGAATAAACGTTTGATATAATAATTATAGGTAAAATATGTGGACCGATATTTATCGATATTTGGAACTAAAATATTCCCGATACAAAGGTGTATCAGTGTATTGTTCTCGACAGGTACAAACCAAAATTCGATATTAACTATATTGATTTTGAGAAGGCATATTTTAATGACTCTTGTTATTTACAATCCAGTCTTTTTATTAACCAATCCATATATTTAATTCAATCCAATTTTTTTAATTTTTTTATTAATACAATCCTATGGATTGTATTTAGTGTTTAATAGTTACTCAAATTAGGGATTAATCATTGTTACAGTAAAACTCATTTCCTATCTCTTTGTCTTAATAGTTTACTAAAATTAGTGATTAATCATTTGAAGATCGAGATCCTGCAATGGAGATGATGATGCGATAAAGATCAATAAAACTAGGATAGATGATTTTGATATTGTTGGGAATAAAAATGATGTTGTTGAAGAACCATTTAAAGATCAAGTTAAAGATTTCTTAAAAGCATCAGGAGAAATGGTGTTTGAATTAGGGAAAGGTTGTAGAGATATAGTTCAACAAAGTTTTGGTAATGAAGTCAAATATGTTGTTAACAAATGTGAAGAGAATTGAGATAAAATTTCAGGGAATTTAAGTTGTCTGAATGATTTTTTACCTGAAGATCGAGATCCTGCTCATGCTTGGCATATAGTGTTCTCCGTCTTCTTCATGGCACTCTCAGGTAAATCTTCGTTTTGATTATGAAAACTTTTGAACTCTAATTGATTTTTTGCATTTTGTGATGAATTTGAATTTGAAACTGAATCTGTATTGATTAGTTTCCCTTTGATAGCTGCTGCCTAGTCCAATTAGATTTTCATTTTGATTGGATGATGAATTGGTCTAATTACTTCTCCCAATTTTACTGTTTAAGTTAGGGTTGATTGTTATACTATTTGGATAATAATCTAATCTTAGTGGTAGTGATTCACCCAAAATCAACTGTAAATGCTTAGTCAAAAAATATGTGCTGCAAATGAAAGGTCACACTATGATCTTGTTGATGACAAGGACAACTAGTCTTGTTTGAATAGGCAATCAACTGTTTTTAGATGTGGTTTGGTTTTTTATTCGTAGCTTTTTGTTAAGACTGTACTGAATTTCATTGCAGTTCAACCCTCAACTTTGATACTGGTTCTGAACATTGTTTTTTGATTTCCTTGTTGAGTATGCAGTGCCTTTCTAACAGCTAAAGATATTATAGGGTTGACAATTTTTTAACATGCAACTGTGAGTAAACCTTGTTTAGATGACAATGACACTGTGAATGTGTGTATTGGATTCTGAAAACTCAGTTGGTTTTGTTGCTTTACTTTAAAGCTGCAAAGGTTACTTGTTTCTTTCTTTCTTTTCTTTGTTGAGTCCTTCACAAAATTTACTGTTTATTCTTTTTTGTCAAACCCACTTTTGCTTTAGTTTGGACAACTTCTCTTTTAAGTTAAACTGTTTCAGTTTTATCTTCGTTACATTATCTAGGTACTAGTGAATTTTGAGACTAATCACAAAGTTTAAGGGGGGGTTTGAGTGGTGTTCCTTTAATGGTTTCTCAGCATCTCCAAATTCCCATTTCTCCATATGGTACTTACGGAAACCAGGGTGGTCACCCTGTTCAGTTTCCTACTGACCCTAGATTTATTGGATTAGCACCAAAACTTCCTTGCTTTGGCAGTGGGAATTTTTCGGAAATTGCTGGTTCATTTGGTGGTTCAGAGCGCGGCCAAATTGCTAATTCCGGTTGCCCTTTTAATTACACTTAGAATAAGGATGGTATTACCGAAAATAATTCGAGAAGTTCTTCACCTGATGGGAATAAAAGGAAAAGGATGCCTGATTACAACTCAAGCAAGAGTCCTCAAGGTCAATTCAGTTCTGTACAGGTAATCTTGGTCAAATTTTTTATGAATTTCATGATTACATTATTGAATGATACTTAACGATTTACATTTGTTTTCTGTTGTTGTATAATGAGACCGACATAGAGCAACAGAAGGATGTTTCTGAAGGGACCCTTGATGATTCGAATGAACAAAATGATAAAAAAATAAAAGCTGGAAAGAACCCTGCAACGAGTTCACGTGGGAATTCAAACGGTAAGCAAGCTAAAGATAATTCACAAGATGGTCAAGCTCCAAAAGACGACTGCGTTCATCTCAGGGCAAGACATGGTCAGGCAACCAACAGTCACAGTCTTGCTGAAAGGGTAAGATGTTGTTTCTTTCGTAGTGTAATTTATCTTTTGTTCATTCATTTTGTTCTTTTTTACTTTATAGTTTTGTATTTAAAGTATAAACTTTATTTGGATCATAGGTGAGACGAGAAAAGATAAGCGAACGAATGAAGCTTCTGCAAGATCTTGTTCCAGGCTGCAATAAGGTAAGACCGAAAAAGTACTCTCAGTAGGAGCCTTATATTAGATAACGCATGTTGATTTTGAAATTCTAATTAGAAGGATCATATTTATGTCATAGATTACTGGCAAGGCAGTCATGCTGGATGAGATTATCAACTATGTTCAGTCACTGCAACAACAAGTTGAGGTATGACGATGAACTTAACTAATCTTTCACTTTGCGTAGCTAACATTATGAGAAAAATCAATGTTCATTAACCTGAGAAATCCAGTTAATAGTTATTCCTGCACTTGAATTAGTTGGTTATCCAAACTTTTAACTAGCGGGCTGCATGACTAATTAAGGTTGGTTCTCATAGTTATTCCTACACTTGGATTAGTTGGTTATCCAAAATTTTAACTAGCGAGCTGCGTAACTGATTATGCTTGGTCCCATGAGAACCCAAATGTGGAATTTTCTTAGCTTTAGATCCTAGATACTGTGCTAGTCTACGGAGATTAGTTTCCGTGGGGGTTTATCTGGATTGAGTGCACAGTTGTGCTTAGTCAGTTCCACCACATAATACTTGGTGGGGCTGATTAGTTGCCTTTGCTCTGTCAGAACAAAATCGTTGCTATAATTGCTGAAAAGGTGTGATAATTTCAGAAAATAACTGCAAGCGACTAAAAACAAACAAATAGATAGGAAAACTACAAGCAACAAGCATCCCAAAACAGAGATTTGTTGTACAGTTTCAGAGTTAGAAAAGTTTGTAATGCACCACAGTTTTCTCTGAACTTTCTCTCTACAGTTTTCTCTGAACTTTCTCTCTACAGTTTTCTCTGAACTTTATCAGTTTAACAGATTTCTAACTTAGTATGTTAGGGAAAATTGTAATGTGTACATTGTTTTTACGGTAAGTAATTTTTTGCGACTTTATCAGTTTAGCAGATTTCGAACTTAGTATGTTAGGGAAAATTTTAATGTGTACATTGTTTTTATGGTATACATTGGGTTGTTCAAGGAGCTGTTTATGTGAACATTGGTGCTAATCCTTTTGTTGAAGGTGCTGATGCTGATGAGGGTGTTGATGACACTTCCGTGAAATGTGTACATTGTTTTCATGGTATACAGTGGGTTGTTCAAGGAGCTACTAAACATGATCAAAGGTATACAGTGGATTATGTCTTCAATATAAGTTGGTTTTTATGGTATACAATGGATTATGTCTTCAATATAAGTTGGTTTTTATTGTAAACAGTGGATTATGTCTTCAATATAAATTGGTTTTTATGGTATACAGTGGATTATGTCTTCAATATAAGTTGGTTTTTATGGTATATAGTTGATTATGTCTTCAATATAAGTTGGTTTTTTTGGTATACAGTGGATTATGTCTTCAATAGAAATCACGATTATAGGTTTTCTACATTAAATCATGAGTTCATATCATACCTTATCGTTATTTTGATTGTTAAATTTTTCCACTTCAATGATTGAAGGAGTAGAATTTTCTATCATATCTTCTATACCACAAATAGATTTAGGGTTACTAGAATTCATAGAGATAAAGATTATTAGAAATGAAGAAGAACAAGAAAGATATATGATTATGATTTGCAGGGTTTATGAACATGTTATTTATAGATTAGATAGAAGAAACTAGAAATAGAAAAGGAAAAGGAAAAGGAAAAGAAAAAGGAAAATAGATTGGATTGGATTCATAAATTTTACTTTGATTTGGTTTCTAAAAAACTGTAAAATTCTGTTTAATTTCTAATTGGATTGTATTAATAATAATAATGGATTGGTAATAACAAGAGTCATTTTAATTACGCCAGAAACCGTAAAGTGTTGGTTTTGAAAAGACACCTCTTACCGTTGGGTAACAATTTTGGCCGAACGCTGTTACATCTGCTCAAATATTATCCATTGGATGTACCATCTCAAATCTAACGAACAAATATACCACGTGGCGGCTTAATTTGTGAGAAAACAGGGAATTGATTTTGGAGCCGCCACGTCAGCATGACAATTTCTCCGTTAGGAGTATTGATTGATTGATTCTGAAAATGTAATGCTTTCATTCAGGGTGGCTATGGTTCATCTCTTCAAACTGAAATTTAGAGATAAGAATATCTTATATAGCACTGATGCTGGCTAACTAGTCGGCAAAATGTCTCTTAGGGTGATTGGAATATCTCAAACGAGGCAATGGTCGCTGATGTCAATTCCATTATCGACACACAGGTAACATTTTGTATGATCTATGTTATGATTCATAATTACTTAAATCTACATTTTGTTTTTTTCTCGGTTCTATTCTATGCTCAAGTTGTTTCCGTAGTTAGTGTGTACCAATATTAGGTGCTGTCGCTGCCGTATATAATAACTACTAGAAAGTCTCATTTTATACACAAATTGACATGCCAGTAGCATAACATGATACTAGGGACGATTTCCAAGCCTTGTTCCAGAACAAAGAATTTAGGATGGAGGTTGTTTCAAAACAGTTTAGTCAGAGAAAGTTCAGTTCCAACTGAAACCAAGTTACAGAAACAAGTAAAACAGAGCAAGTATACTTCAAGTTGTCTCCACTGATGCTCCTTTACTGCATTAACCCGTAGAAGAAATCATTTTCAAGTCCTAATGTATGAACCCCAAACCCCAGAAATGCAATGGCACGTAATATTTGAACTTTCTGTCCGAGAAGGTTAAGTATCCCTGAGAAATAAAAACAAGGGAACATACTGTAAGATAATGATACATTATCAAATTAATACTGAACACTAACAGTGTCTCAGAGATTGAAGTATTAACCTGTATTTTCCTGGGATTCAACAGCAGACATGATAGAATCCTCTTGACCTCCATCGTCATTAAGGCCCAAGATTAGTGCTCCTTGAGATTGCATAGTGTGTAAGCATGCTGTTGAGTCAAGCTCCATGTACGGTGGAAATTCATGCAAATCTTTCTCCTCACACTCTTCTCCTATCATGCTTCGGTCTGAAACGAGGTCTTCAGTCTGGACTTTTTGATTGATGACTACTTTTATTTCAAGGTCAATTGTAGCTTCCCCGAGAGTTTTGGTATTCAAACTTAGATTTTCTAATTCAAATGCACTTTTGGGGACAGGTTCCATTGAATCTCTGTTTCTGTTGATATAATTCTTCTTGTCCACACCAGATGATGTGTTGTACCTACTTCTGTCTTCCGTGAACTTATCTCCCAAATTTTCTCTGTCTTCTAATGCATGTTCAGTTAACCTTTCTCTTCCTCCACAACAATCTTCATTCTGAATGGATCTATCAAACGTAATATCAAGTGGAGATGTGGGGCTGAACCTATCCTCATTGATAACAAAATCATCCAGTGAACCTGGTATCTTATTCATCATTTTCAACCTAGAATACGGAGCACTGGTGTTTGATTCAGTCACAAAATCATCATCAATCACCCCCGTATCTATTATTTTATCAATCTTATCATGGTTGTAGGACTCTTTCTCTGCAAATTCCTGATTATGCATTTCATCTTGGTGTAATATATCTATCTTAGTCTGATCACGACTCCTGTTTTTGACACCTGGTAGTGGAATAGCAAGCACTCTCTTATTCCAACGATTGTAGCTACAAGTAGTCGGCTCATTATTATGTATTTGAAGCCAATTCTCAACTGTGAAGCATTTTGACAAACCAATTCTACTTGCCTTTGTACTTTCGTGCCTGCCAATGCTAGCCTCTGAACGAGTGAAACCCATCTTAGGTTTTCCCTGTTTTGGCAGAATAACCGTTTTGATCTCACATTCTGACGTAGTATGACTGTACTCTGTTTCATAATCTGCCAAGCAAGTAGTTCTGGCAATACTGCATTCTGAGCCATATTCAGAGGCATCCTTGGTTGGAAAGTATAATGACTCGGCACGAGTTGATAAAGGTTTTGTCTTTCTTGTTAAGAGTGAGTTCTTCTTATGCAAACCTTTCGTAAAGTCAATGCCTGATCTCCTCTTACTGCAAATAGTTGGCTGCATAAATGTTGGGAGTTGTAATGAGGGAGCTCCTGTTGCTTCTTGCATGATTTTCTTCTCTGTATTATCATTTGCTTCTGGAATTCTATGTAGAGCCTCCAAATGCTCACTGTAAGGTGGCTTAGTTATTGTCAGTTGCCCAAGTTCTTCATTTAGCTTCTTAATATCCTCTTTGACATCTTGTTTGTCCTTTTCTAGACGTTTCATCTCCTCCAGAAGCTTGGCCATTGCAAGTTCCTTCTTTCCTTGTGTGTCCTGGCATTCAATAGCATTCTAGTGGTTAGACTAAGGCCAGTGAGTTTAAAAACAGACATGGTTATTGAATCTTCCGTATAACTCTATCAGTTTCAGATGCTTTGATTTAAGATTATTGAACATTGATAGATATGTTAGGGTAAGGGTAAAGAAATTATTCCCTTGTAATTCCTATGTCCTCAAGTACTCGTGAGCCCAGATTTTATGGTTATGGGTATATATTACATAACTGTTAGCAGAATAATCCAAAACGCATGAAGTATAATAGATAGTTACAGTTGATTCGTCGCTCCCTAGGTGAATGTTCCTCACTCGTGTGGCGAAACCCAAAGAACATACAGTTTCACAAAGATCATCCTCTTTGGGACTGACATGGACAAGCATCAAGGTTCTTGAATCCTCTCCTGTATGCACAAAAATATATAAAGTAGCTAGTGTAAAGCTATTATACATACAGTCCAATCCAGAAAAGCAAACCAACGTAAGGAAACTGATAATTACCAAGAGAGTCCTTCAGGACTTGTGTCAGTTTGCTATTCCTGTAAAACATGAAATTTGTTCAATTTATGTTTATATTTGTTAATCGTAACAGTACCCAAATGATCTGGCATGGAAGTTGAGCAAGCTTGACCATGATTTCTTACTATGAGTACCTGAAAGGAACATGGGGCCGTCTTCTTTGAAGAGCACTAATGACATCTCCGAGCGCCGAGAGAGATAGGTTAATGGCTTTACCTTCTTCGAACCTTCTTCCCCAAGCCCTTGTTTTTAGCACGCGCTCACTTCCACCAAGATCCACCATCCATATTTTGTTTGTTTCTCTCCTCCTTTCGATAGCATCGAAAGATGTCAAAGATATGCGGATCAAGCTGTTTCAACATGGATCCAAATTAAGTCCTCTGACATGTACTCTTAAATTTCAAACTTCACAACATTTTTAGCTTGCAACAGCTCATTTTGTTTCTGAATACCAGCTCTTGAAATTTTGTAGAACAGAATTGAGTCATTTTTGGGGATATATATATCTTGAGCCGCTTACTGAATTCTACAGCTTAAATTTTGAAATTATATACCAGTGAGATCTGCTTGAAGTTGGATTAGAACTTGTGGAAGCAGTTGATCTGAACCTGTTGCCTAATCCATACAGCTTATTAGCTTGGTTGAAATTACTCACTCTAATCTCGACCAGGTTTTCAATCTCGACCCCACCACATGGATCTGTTTGGATCGAAAGGCTGCAATTGTGGATTATTTTATTAGATCTACTAGTTTTTTGATTTGAAGATTGGATTTTATTGAATAATGCTCAACTATTTAGTAATAAATTCATATACACATGCATACCTTTGTGTCGTTGAATCCATTGGCTTTCTCATCTGTTGAGGGACGAGCAAATCTCGGAGATGACCCATGTAAATTTCTAACATGCTGAAAGTAATATGAAATGTATGGTTGCTGTCTGCTGCTTGTTTGAACAACTCCTCGATTGCACGCGGCACAATGCCAGGACAATCATGATTACCTTCCTAAAAAATTTAGACCAAGAAACGGTGCAGTCAGAAGAGTCTAACAAGAGTTTTATGCGTTACTTAAACTAAATAAAGCATTATATTTTTGATACTGGTAAAAAACACTGCTCCAGCAAGCAGTTTACTTGGTCATGTAATTCATGGACCTCATTCGTAGTGTTTAGCCAATTAAATACGTACAATTCTAGTTCCTAGCATGATTAATAAAAATCCATGGATTAGCTAAGCTGTCTTGATGCACTTGAGTTTTTAGATAATACTTGGTGAAACTCAGTTAAGGCACATCACATATTTGCACCAGCACTTACTGTTTGTTCTTATTTGTTCCCATGCCAGAAGAGATTCGAGCTTACAAGAATTTTACTTTTTGAGGTGCAGCTGAATAAGGATCCTCACCATAGTGAAAGTTTTCCCAGTTCCTGTTTGTCCATATGCAAAGATGCAGGCATTGTAGCCATCCACGGCAGATTTGATCACATGTTCAACTTCCGAAAAGACTTCATCTGAAGGTTTCAAGTATATTTGTTGTTACTTCATGCTATGTTTTGACTTGCATTTATCTGACTTGTGTGTTTCGTAAAAAGTAAGAAGGAAACCGTTAAAAAATCACATATGTAAAATGTACCAATTCAAGCACCTTGTGACGAGCCAGGGTCGAAAACCTTGTCGAAACTGTACCGCCTACTCTTATTCTGTCCGAGTTTTAGAATCACATTACCCGAATCTAGAGCTACAACTGATTCAGGATTTCCTACTATCTTTTCTTCAAGGAGTGGTCTTATACGACAAAATACACGAATATTCCCTGCAGTGCAAGCATATGTTACCTGTTAGGTTCACCTTACGGAAAATCAACTTTAGCAAAGATTTAGAACAAACTTTTTCATGAAAGGAATAAAGTTGTTCCTTAATCAATCATAAGGTTTCCTCAATTTTCCTTCTTGAATTCAAGTTTCATATTCTTATAGATAGGTTGGGAAACATATGTTCTTTTGACGTAAAATGATTTACCTTTTAAATCTAGAAGTTCATTCAGGGTTTGCTTCCTCTGTATATTCAGTTGGTTTAGCTGAGCATTCAAGACATCAAGATTAGCTGTAAACAATAAAACAGAACAAAGTAAAGTTGTTAAGTAATCATGCAATTAAGATTATTCTGTTCAGGTAAACATATAGGAATTTACCTAGAATCTTTGTAATCATAGAGTCTACATGACATTCTTGATTCTCAGATGAATTAGATTTAGTCACAGAAGAAGTAAATTGTTCTTCAGTGGACATGTCTTTGATAATGTTACAAACTGAATCAGCCCAATTAGAAGTTAATTGCTTCTTTAATCCTAGAAGAGAGTGAACAGACTCAGCTAGGTTTCGAAAAGATTTTCTTGACTCCATCATTCCCTTTAACGTAGATTTTCCAGGTGAAATTTTAGTTTCCACTAGTAACGAACAAATACTCTTCTCCTTGTAAACAGTATCTTGAACCAAATTGATTTTTGCTAGTTGCAACTACTCTACACCTTGAAGTAAGACACGCAATTTAGATTTAGAGTTTTACCAAGAAAAGTTGAATGCTTGTTTAGTAGATCACAAAAAAAGAAAAATGAGGAAGGAGATTCAAAATGACAATGGGAAAGGAAATTAGACTACCACTTTAAAGACACATCAAGCACAAAGATTAAGGAAAGATTAACAGAGAGCTCCACCAAGAACATGTACTAATGTTTGAGAAGATGAGCGAGGATACATTGTACAACTAAAAACTAATTGGAAGTGTTTCAGTGTATTTCATGACATGTAGATGTAAGCTGTTTATCAATAGATTCAATACTTAATCACGCAATGTGTTAATTTTTTGTGGGAACTCCGGACTCAATACAAAGGACATTATTATTTTTATTTTTTTGATTAGATTATGTTTGTTTGCGTTGCTTGAAAAAATTGTTGTTGAGATATCGCCGGTGTAACTCTATCAATGTGAATGGATCTTCGTCTGACAAGATACAGTAACTCTTACTTGAAGGTATCAAAAGCTTTGAAGGCAAATAACCAAACATCACAGTGAGTGGGAGAGAGTAGTAAATGACATGGAAGATGAAATATCATGAACATTGAAGAAAGAGAAATTTTAGGTGACTGTTTCAATCAGTAACTGCCATGATTGAAGCCCAGATAAAGACTGCAATCAATTAAGACCCTTATTTATTATTCCCTCAAAACCACATATAAATGCGTAGTCTAAAATTTTAATAGTCCTATTAATAGGGAGAACTCTATTTTTTTTTTGATGGGTTACTTAGTGACCCTAAATATTATTAGCAATTACAAGGTCCATTGATCGAACCCCTACGTTCTCCGAAGGAGGGAGCATGAAAACCATCTAAAAATCAGGAATTGGATTAGGACCTCAAATGCTTATAATGCCAATGGAGCATCTGCTTTCAAATGTTCTGGACAGTTTGACCCTTTTTAATCCTATTATCTATAGAATTTATCTGGGCTTGAGACTTTCGGTTACCCTTCTTTATTAATGATAGTCGGTAAAATGGATTTTTTTTCTCCGTATCATCCTAATTTTAAAATGGATTTTTTTACACATCACCCTTATTTATAATGTATAGGTATCACTCTGATTAAAATAATGTTTTTAGTATTAAAATTTTGATAAAAAATAGAACTAAATAGAGAGTAAATATTTATGAAATTAATTTTTTTTTAATGTAAGAGATTTTACTGATTCTATACTTATGTAAGTAGTAAGAAGTTATATACTTACATGCAGGAAGGAGGGAGTAAGAAGAAATATTAGTTATTGTATAAACCATGACATGTGTAAGGGTTCCAGAATAAAACAATATGTTTTGGATTTCCTTATATACTTTTTGGTGGTGTAAATCATCAAAAAAAAAAAGAAAAGAAAAGAAGGCTTTTATGATACATTTAGTATGTTTTTAAGAATGATTTCTTTTATATTGTTTACTTGTTGGGGTGGTAACTTTGGGTTTAACATCACTCATGCATATATGATTAAATGCTGATTTGTGTAAATTGACACTTCCATGTTGTTGTTGAGGATTTGTCGGTTGATTCTTTGAGTAGGATGGCAGATTTCTAAATAACTTTTGATGGAATTAGTAACTTGATAAGAACCAATGTTTTTTAAAGACTTCCAATTGCCAATTTTTAAATCGATTTTTGATGAGTTAAAAATTAAAGGAGAAACCAATCTTTTCAGAAGACCTTTGGATCACTTGCATGCTGCAGTACATGCAAATCTACTATTGGAGAGAAGGGTAGTAAAAGTGTTGGTGGATAGTAAGATAAAAAGGTTCATCAAATGCACTCATATAATGCAAGAATGAAGGAGCTGTTTTTGACGTGACAAGGTGACCATGTTCAATCCTAGCTAGGAGTAATGAGTTTCTTTAGGTCTCACCAATAAATGGTCCCTTATTCTCTTTTCCGATGAGTATATACTACTATTTTTTTTTTCCTTTTATAATTCATCCGAACAACACAACATTGCCAGTGGACCTTACGTCAGTTAAAATGACAAATATTTTAATAATTCATTTTAACATGTAAACAGAATCCAAAAAGCTAAACAACGATACAATATAGTCAATCAATCTCATGATGTACTCATGTTCCATCCAAGACAACCTCTTCCTCATTATTAGAAATCAGAAGCCAACGATCTTAAAAACATAGTTATTCCTTTTATTTTTTTTCTCTACTATTATTTTTTTTCTTTAGTAAATCGTATGCATTAAAAAAAAACTACATGGCTATGGGCCTTGCAGAACCGGAGAAGTCCCTCCCCACAATATCACTATGCAATAAAGAATAAAGAAAAATAGGGGAAATTTGAGATCCAAACATAAATCAATCTCAGACACCTTCTTTAATAAGACTAGCCAAAACCAAGTGCTCTCGCCCTCTTTAGTACACATATTCAGATTCCACTAATATCTCTCTCTGAGATTCAGGTTACCAGCAAGTGTAAGCCATCCCTTATTGAACATATATATATATCTGCTATGCTGTTTGTGTTCTTAAAGATATGCCTGGGAATCTGGGATGTCCCTAAGCGCTCCTCTAACCCTGCAGAACCATTTTCAGTTGAAGGTCTATCAACATTTAATTTAACATAACCTGCAGTAGGATGATTTTCCACCTGACACTCAGCCTTGGAAGAACTTGCTCATAGTTGTTGAACAAGCTTTATTCCAATCTCGTTTTTCTCCCCCAAGTTTTTTTTTTTTTTTTTTTGCAATTTTCTTTTCCTTACTCAGTACGTAGGCTTGCTTTTAGATTTGTTAACATTAAAAACTTACTGATGTTGGAACCGAAGGGTGGAAAAGGTGGATGACGACATGATCCGTATAAATTTGTTCAATAGTTTAAGGTAGATCCTTTGAAAAGTAACAGGTCCATCAACTGTGATAAGATAAAAGAAACTGCAATGGACCATTTATCAAATACTACGTGCTTTTCGGAGTATTCTCAAAGTAAACTTCAGGTGACAATTATCATGTCCTACATTTTTGTTTGCATTGTTTCTAGCCACATGGCACGTGTCTGTAACAATCTAACAAGGTTTTTCAGGACAGCTACGGGGACCCGTTCTGGATCAAGCAGTCGGCCCAAGTAAAACATGTATTTTGTTAGTAAATGGACTTGCTCCCTCCTGTCTTAAAAAATAGATAAGGGTTTTTCTTTTGTCTTAAAATGAATTTTTTAAATGATATATTTCATTTACTTAAGTTATTTTTCCAAATGTTGGTAATTTCGTGTATGAACTGCAATAAAACAATCAAAGAAGAAGAGAAACATAAATTTAATTAAACAAAATTAAAGTTAAGGTAAGGATTATATCCTCTATCCTTAAGACAAATTTACCCTGTGTTGGTGCTTACGGACTATCGATGTCTGTTTTCCAGGATACAACGACTTTCTTCTCGATGTAGTAGTACTCCGAACTTTGAGAAACGACGAACCAAAACTTAAAGTGATGAACTTTCTTTTTAACAAAAACTTGAAAGATGATTTCTAAAGAATGCAATAGAATGATAATTAGTTTTCTAATTCATGCTTTCTAAAATAAATATGCAGGGTATTTATAGATTACTAATACCCCTTCGTTGAAGCATTACGATGCTTCATGGAGATCTTTCAAGGGTTTAGTATGAAAGCTTACATCCTTTTACGTTTCTGGATACGTTTATTTAGGTTTCTAAATTGAAACTACCCTAACTAACCGAACCAGAAATTTAATTGGGCCAAATCCAATTAACTTCAAAACCCAACTGTATTAGGTACTAGACAAGGGATTTTCCATTTATACGAAAATTCTGATTAATTTTCCAACAATCCCCCACATGAATGAAAATTGGCTGATTAAATGCATCTATAATGTAGAAGACACTAAAGAGAGTTCAAACGGAAATAAATTGCATGGGGATAGATAGCTTTCTCCTTGAACCTTCCTTAGTGAATATCTATCGGGCTTACTATTGGTTCAGTGTACTGTCAGTTTTTTAGTGTAAACCAAGACAACAACTATCACACAATTTATTTCCTCACCAAGTTGGTTCTCATGGTTGTGTTCGTTTCGTCCCTGAACCAATTCTCGGAATTCATGAAGTGTTTTTAGATGAACCTAGCCTATCAAAGGTTCTCACGAAAGTGGATACACTTCTTACTTCATATAGGTGATTTACTATTAAGAGTATCCTGCCATACCCTATTTGGAATTTCCAAATCTTAGGAATCACTAAAAGCAATGCTTATCCTTAACTACGTGACAGGCAACACTGTATCATCATAGGAATGGGTAGAAACATATCTAGATTCATGTTCCCCAGTGTTTCAAGTGAATAATTCTTAATATTTGATGTCCCGTTGAACCTAGATCTTGGGATCTCCAGTCAACTAGGTTGGGTTTCCCTTAATACGATTTTTTAGATGTAGGATTTAAGCCCATTCCCCTCGATGATTTATAGACTTGCTCTCTAATAGGATTTGGGAAAACCCTATTTAGATAACCACAATCACACAGTGTCTACAATGTAAACAACGTCAAGTACAGGTCGAACCCACAGGGAGCGGGAAATACTATAATCAATATTCCTAATCGACTAACCAGAAACAATATTTTTGGACTTTTAGAATGAGAATGAAATAAATAAATTCAAGTAAACTAATAAAGTAAAAACGATGGGAGAATCGGTAACCAGGGTTTTGTAGTATCCATCACTATTTATATTCAATTACTGAAGTGAAGCATAATTAATGAATATCAATTTATTTTCCGTTCTATCGACATCACCTATTATATGTATTAGAGTCGCAAGTATTACTGGGACGCCCTAAGCATAGCACATCAAAAGAATAAACCCAAGCATGCCCATCGAATTGCGTTAGCGAGAAAATTATTCGAAACTAATATAGGTTCACAAATAATACCTGGCTATTCTAAGCATACAACTTATATCAAAGGATTTAACCCAAGCATAGAATATCAAATAAGTAGACAAATATATTTATGATCCTATTAATTAAGCACAAAAGTTACTGTATCGTATAGAACCGGTGAAGCAACAACTCATATTTCGATTAATCAATAAACAATATCCAAGAATTAATTCATTCAAATCATAATAGTCTTTTGCCAAATATTTCAATTTAATCGGCCAATACTCAAAGTGGTTTCAACATAAAACCCTAGTTACGAAGTAATTAGGATATGGCTATGGGTTTCTCAAACCCATAAAAATAAATATCAAAAGATAGAGATTAGAAAGATTAAACCGATGATCGTCTTCCTCTCTCCGTTTTCCGTCAACCAACCACTATTCTCTAACCGCCAACCCAGAACCAACGCCTGCCTCCACAGCCCCCTTTTGTTCTCTGTACCAAAAACTCAATTCAAAGAGAAAAGTCCGAACCAAAAAACTCTCCAAGCTTTTTCTTTGTTTTCTATTTATATTACCCAATCACCAACCATTTCTCTCTCTCCCGTGTCCACCTCTTGCTTTCTTCTATTCAACCTTTTAATCGGACCAACCTTCGTTTCTTATCTTTGACGTCCACCTAGTTTCTCTCCACTGAACTCCAACTTCAAGTTAACATCCAAAAATCATAGCCTACTCTAACTCTTACTTTCCTTAGCCAATCACCAACTTACTTTATTCAATTAACTATACTTCCACCTCATTTTCTTATAAGAGAAAAACATCTCTTTTTGTTATATTTCCTAGCCAATCTCATCCTACCTTCTCACTCTCTGACTCAACTCCCTTCTCAATTTTGGTGCTCTCCAACTTTACTGCATACGAACAACCCACCATCAGTTGCATCAGTGGGAGTTAATCTTTCTGTTCACTTTGAAACTTAGAAGGATGTCTGGAAGCCAATGAGAGCATTTCATATTAATCCATATCTCTATCATTCATGGATTTGTTTTGTCGCAAACGTCATTTTAGCTCTTAGTTAACCAATTTATTTGTAACGTCGGGTTTAAAGCATATAACCTATAAAAAATATAAAAGAGATAAAATTAGTACAATACTGAGTACTAGCAAATGTAAATTGAGCGATAAAAATGTATATATTTAGTCCATATCACTCTCTGGACAAACCCTTAGTAAATGGATTTACTAGGTTGTCCTTGGACTTCACATAATCGATCGTAATAATTCCAGTTGAGATCACATTTTTTACTGTCTCATGCCTCATTTTTATATGTCGAGACTTACCATCATATATATAACTCCTTGCTCTGCCAATTGCAGACTGACTGTCGCAATGAATACATATTACAGGCACGGGTTTTGGCTATATTGGAATGTCTTCTAAAAAGTTTCGAAGCCACTCTGCTTCTTCCCCTGCTTTATCTAGGGAAGTAAACTCATATTCCATTGTGGATATGGATATACAAGTTTGTTTATAAGATTTCCAAGATACCGCTTTACCACCTATTGTAAATACATGCCCACTAGTGGATTTAACATCTTTAGAATATGATATCCAATTCTTATCTGCGTATCCTTCTAATACAGGGGGATATCTCGTATAGGGTAATCTGTAATCAAGGGTATATCTCAAGTATTTTAATACTCGAATTATAGCCTTCCAATGGTATTTTCCTGCTTAATTTATTGATAACAAGCTATATCCGGACGAGTATAATTCATCACATACATTAAGCTACCAATTATACGAGAATACTCAACTTGTGATATGTTTTCGCTAGGTGAAGTGTTGGATGAATATGTGTTCTTAAAACACATCCATCACTTTTCTCAAATTTACTTAATATGTTCTCAATGTAATGGGATTGAGATAATACCAAGCCGTCTGATGTCTTAAAAAATTTTATTCCTAAAATAACATAAGCCACACCTAGGTCTTTCATATCAAACTTGCTATTTAGCAGTTTCTTTGTATCAAGAATAACTTCAATGTTATTACCCATGATAAGCATATCATCAACGTAAAGACACAAAATCACACAACCCTTTTGTGTATGCTTGGAATAGAAAAATTTATCACATTAGTTTATTTTAAAACCATTGGATATCATCACACTATCAAATTTTTGGTGCTATTGCTTCGGCGCCTGTTTTAACCCATAGAGTGATTTTACTTATTTACAGACTTTCTTTTCTTGACTAGGAACTACAAAACCTTCAGGTTGTTCCATATAAATTTCCTCATCTAATTCACCATTTAAGAAAGCCGTTTTAACATCCATTTGATGTATCTCAAGGTTGTATAATAAATAATTGCAATTAATACTCGGATTGAGGTTATTCTCGTTACAGGAGAGTGTGTATCGAAATAATCTAATCCTTCCTTTTGTTTGTAACCCTTTTCTACAAGTTTTTCCTTGTTCTTGTCTACTGAACCGTCTAGTTTCATCTTTCTTTTGAAAACCCACTTGCAACCCAAAGGTTCAAAATCAATGGGAAGATCCACCCATTCCCAAGTGTGATTTTGCAAAATAATTCAACCTCATTATCTATAGCCTCTTTCCATAAAGGTACTTCCGGAGTAGACATTGCATCTTTAAGAGATTGAGGTTCATTTTCTAACAAGAATGTCAAAAATCAGGACCAAACGACTTAGAAATTCTAATTTTCTTACTTCTTTGAGCCCCGTCACTCTGTAAGTTAGAACTATTTTAATTAGATTGATTTCCATCAATTTGATCAAAATTTCTCTTGTTACTTAAATTTCATTTGAGTCAATTAAACCCGTACTTCTATTTCTATAGTTACATGGAAAAATATCTTCGAAAAATACGGCGTTTCCAGATTCAATTATTGTATTTGTGTGAATATTTGAAATTTCCGATCTATGTACCAGAAATATATAAGCAGTACTATTTTCAACGTATCCAATGAAAATTCCATCAAAGGTTTTGGGACCTATTTATACCTTTTTAGGTAAAGGAACTTCCACTTTTACGAGACACCCCCACACCTTTAAGAAATTATAGAAAGGTTTATGGCCTTTCCATAATTCATAAGGAGTACTTTCCTTTTTCTTATGAGGTAGTTTGTTAAGGATATAATTTGCAGTAAGTACAGCTTCGCCCCACAAATTATCCGGCAATCCTGAATTTAGTAATAAAGCATTCATCATTTCTTTCAAAGTATGACTCCTATGTTCTGCAATTCCATTCGATTGTGGATTATAAGGAGGACTCGTTTGATGGATAATTCCATTCTCCAAACAGAATTCCACAAATGATGAATCATACTCAGTAACTCTATCATTTTTCAGAATTTTAATCTTTCTAATCAATTGATTTTCTACCTCATCCTTATAGTGCTTAAATATGTCTATTGCATCGTCGTTCCCTCTCATTAGATAGACGTAGCAATAACGAGTGCAATCATCAATAAAAATAATGAAATATTTTTTTCCATTTCTTGTTTGCACTGATTTAAAATCACAAATATCAGTATGAACCAAATCTAGCGGTTTCCTATGTCTTTCAACCAGATAAAAGGAAGATCTTGTTAATTTTACTTCTACACAAATTTCACATCTATGATTTAAATCAATGTGACACTTGGATATGAGATCCATGTTAATTAATTTTCTAATCAAACCATAATTAACGTGGCCTTGTCTACCATCCCATATATTTGATGACTCAACCAAATAAGAAGAACCAATTTCCTTTTTATTCCTTTTGGGAATTACTGTGAGTGCATTTAGTCTAAACAACCCATCACACAAGTATCCTTTACCCCCATGCATATCATGCTTTGATATAACAACTTTTTCGGATACAAAGTCAAATTTAAGGCCATGCTTTACTAATGATGAACAAGAGATTAGGTTAATACGAATACCTGGAGCATGTAGAACGTTATTTAAAGTGAGTTCTTTTCCGGAAATTATTTTGAGAATGATTTTCCATTTTCCGTCAACTTTTAATGTTGCAGAATTTCCCATAAAGAGTGTTTCATCATCCACATTATTATAAGAGGTAAACATATTCTTATCGGCACAAATGTGGCTAGTAGACCCGCTATCCATCCACCACTCACGAGAATCTTCAACCATATATACTTCTGATACTACTGCCGCTACATTTATACTGGTTTCAGTTCCACGATGTTACTTTCAATCACATCCATTTGTCTCCAAAATGCACAAACCTACTATCAGTAACGTTCAACTATTTGAAGTAAAATTGTATCCAAACTAATGGTACTGATTGTTAAAAAGTAAACTTAAAAGTACTTAGTAATGTAACTAAACAAAGCAAGTCAAACATACAAAAATCTATATAGTTTCACGTAAATCAATAAGGGACTTCAATCCAAGATTTGAATTAAGTCTGCAAACGACTAAAACAACAAACCAATTGTACTTAAACTTGAGTAGTAAAGTCAATTTAAGTTTGTTTAATTTGGCAGAATTCTGTACTGCACAAACCAACATTCTCCAAAACCTGTTGTATCAAACTTCACAGAAATATAGGTTAGCAGCCAAATTACAGTAGACACAAGATGATAAGAACTTTGTCATTGTTGGCAATCTTGTGTATAAACTACAATCAAAGAAGAAGAGAAACGCAAACCCAATTAGAAAAAATTAAAATCGGGGCAAGGATTATATCCTCTATCCTTAAGATAGATTCACCCGCACTGGTGCTTACGAACTATCGATGTCTGTCTCTCAGGACACAACGACTTTCTTCTCGATGTAGTAGCACTTCGAACTTCGAGAAACGGCGAACCAAAACTTAAAGTGATGAACTCTCTTTAACACAAACTTGAAAGATGATTTCTAAAGAATGCAATAGAATGATAATTAGTTTTCTAATTCATGCTTTCTAATCTAAATATGTAGGGTATCTATAGATTACTAATACCTCTTCGTTGAAGCATTATGATGCTTCATGGAGACCTTTCCAGAGTTTAATACGAAAGGTTACATCCTTTCATGTTTCTGGATACGTTTCTTTATGTTTCTAAATTGAAACTACCCTAACTAAACGGACCAGAAATTTAATTTGGCCAAATCCAATTAACTTCAAAAAAAACAACTTCATTAGGTATTAGACAAGGGATTTTCCATTCATACGAAAATTCTAATTAATTTTCCAACAGCAAATAAATTCGTACCTCAAACCAACGATTCGAAGTTTCTTAAACAATTACCAAACTACTGTTCCACCGTTTGGTTATTGTACATACTGTAAATATGTGTATATAGGACAATTACATGTAAAATCATATCATGTCACTCTCCTATAAGAATCTATTAAAAGATGTTCTTTTATCATTTACCATGTGCCGAATTTTGACTGCCGAATACATATTTCAATAATAAATTGTACGTGTATGTATGTTGTTCCGACTTACTGCCGAATCGCAAATCATTAACCGGATTTTTGACTCAATTTGACTTTTATATCCGAAAAATATTCGCACGTTTGTTGAATTCCGAATTGCTAATTACTCGTTGCTTAGGTCTTTTTAAAAAGATTTCTAACAATATAACAATTACAAATACCCGTTATTTAGCTTGCGAGATATGTCAATTTGGAGTTTTCAGTACACTAGGGTAGATAAAAAAAATACTAAAAAATTATTCTTTCTCATGTTTTCTTTAGAAATTAACTACCAAAAATCTCATTTTTTATGGGATGGAGGGAGAACTTTCTTTATTTCATCTAAAACAACCGAATACAATTATTCACTCAAATTATTTGTGTAACAATCCAAAACTATGGCGTTCTAATTTGGTCAACACTGATCAAATAAAACACATAAATAAAATTATAAAAGTTCAAAAATAGTCAGTCGAGAATAACCGAGCTCTTGAAAATAACGTTTTCATTATTTCAAAAAGTTAAACATGTCCGTTATTTTAGGTTTATTTTAATAAAAAATATAAGTTTATTTCAATTTTGGAAAAGTATAAGGTAATTACATGCTAATATTTTTTCCATCATAAATATGCATAATTTTTCATCAATTGTATTATTTCTAAGACTTTTAAAGTGTAAATGATTGAAAAAAGGAAATAAATAACTATATTATTTACAGTTCTTAATGCATATGCAAAACCAAATAAACATCAAAAAAGATAAACAGACCGTGTGAAAAAATAAGATAAAAACCGTCTCCCACAGAATATCTATTTGTCGAGTCTCATGTCATTTGGTCGGGACCCACCATTCCTTCAAAAAGGTTCATCATTTCCCTTTTGAGGGTTATTTTGGGTATAATACGGTTTTGCCTTACTTTTTGCTCAGTTTATATATGAATAAACATATCTTTTTGAAACGAAGAGAGACGACTACCCTTGATAAAAAACATCGAAACCTGTTTGGAAACAATATAATTATATTTTTACTACCATTAGTCGTTTTTTATTACAAATTCTCTCGTGTTGTAGAAAATGAAAAACTATCTAAGATAAAAGTTGACATTTTAACTTTGGTGTAGTTGTATTCCATAGAAAGTTGATTTGAAAAACTTTTCTTATTCAACCAATGTGGAACTGGACTTTTTTGCTTAAAATTGAAAGTTTTTTACTCAATCAAGTTGGAAAAAAAGATTCAGTGTAGTTTCACATTGGTTGAGTTTGAAAAAAAATTCCAGTCAACGTTTTGTATAATGGAATCAACCTTTGGCCTTGCTACATCATGTTGGAAATAGTTGGACGTAAATTGTATATGCCTAAACATATCCTTTTGAAACGATTGGGCCTAATCGATGTTGGCTTTGCCTTAATAGGCTTAATATGCTTGTCCTTTTTTGGATGAACTACGGTCATGCTTGATCCCTTCAAGGTACGGGTTGGGTACGTAGGCAGCCGCAATACAATGCACTGAGGTGCAGCGCCTTGTCGCTCATATCATCTAATTTAGAGGTAATTACGATATTATGGTAACTCATATCATATGGCTCGGCAATGTCAAGTCAAGAGATGATTGTTTCCACACTCGACGAGGTAGTTCCAATTCCATTCGATGTATTATTCATACTTCCTAGCAACATTTACACCATGGAATGAAATATGCCTGGATGTTGCACCATTGACAAGAGTAAGATCAGTGCAAGCTTCAGCGCATGGTCGAAGTAGAGTTAAGGAATTGGAAATTAGGCTTGAAATGACCTATGTGCTAGTCCAAGGCAAGAGTTATGCCTAGAAAATGCTCATAAGCGAGTGATGTGTGCCAAAGGCATCACCATTGGCTTTTATGGCCTTGCACCCTTAACAGAACAAGGGGTGAGTTAGAGCAGTATGGAAACTACGTTTCGAGTATCATGCTTATAAAGCATGCTTGGGAAGGAAAATCGACCTGCAGTTGCCTAGTGAGAAAAGAATCTTGAAGGCCCGATTATTGTCATTCAAATTGCGCGTCAAGGAGTTCTGGCCTTCCCAGCGCACAGTGTTTCAAGCAGAACTTTCCGGTGGGGGTGGGGGGTGTGGGGTGTGGGGGGAATTAGGCTTGAAATGACATGAGTTAGGTCTGGACAATGCTCATAAGCGAGCGATGTGTGCCAAAGGCATCACTATTGGCCTTTATGTGCTTGCACCCTTAACAGAACAAGGGGTGAATTTGGAAATGGTATGGAAACTATGTTTCGAGTATCATGCTTATAAAACATGATTGGGAAGGCAAATCGACCTGTAGTTGCCTAACGAGAAGAAAAGCTTTAAGACCTGGTCATGTCGTTCGAGTGGCGCGTCGGGGAATTCTGGCCTGCCCAGCGCACAACACCGGGACGGAATTTTCCCAGGGTGTGACAATATAGTTTATCTAGTAAAACCATCCTAATTTGAATAAGCAACTCAAGCCAATCAAAGGAAAAGAAAAAAAAACTAATAAAACCGATCATTCCAAGAGGACACACTATACGTGCAAAATTCATATTACCAACAATTTCCAACTCGCGTCACAAGGAAAAAAGGCAAGTGATCGATTAAGCGTCGTAGCACAATGATGCATTCACATCATAATGCATCCTCGATAAGCAATATGGGTAAATATTGCATCTTTGAGTAAGTAATGCAGTAACATGATGCATTCGCATCATGAAGCTTCCTCGGGTAAGCAACATATGCAAATATTGCATCTCTGCGAAAGCAACATAGCAACATGATGTATTTGCGTCATAAAGCTTTCTTGGGTAAGCAACGTAGAGAAAATGATGAATTTTGGCATGATGCATTCTTAACCAACATCCCTTCTCTATATAAGTCTTGATCAAATTTTACAATATTAAATTTAAGAGATGTTTAACATCTATCAAATCCCACTTCCTTAGAATGCAACATTAGACCAAATGAAGCATCCTTCGGCAAGTAACTTCGCATAATGATGCATCATCGGGTAAGAAAATTTCGCAATGTTGCGTCTCTTTATGAGGGACGTAGCAAATTGATGTGTTTACATCATTAAGCATCCCTGAATAAGCAATATATGCATAAAATGCATTTACGCCATAATGCATTTTTCCAACCAACATCCCCCTATATAATTCTTATCCACCATTCTGCATATAAATTTTTTGGATGAGTTTTGAAAAGACGAGGGTACCAAATACAACACCAATTCTTTTTCATTTATTTTATATAATAAAAACCTTATCTATTTTATCGATCTTAAAAATATTAAATATTAAGAACCAAGGCTATCTTGGATTTAATATTCGTTCCAAACAAGGATTAGATTAAAGGATCGAACCAAGATATGTATTAAAATACATGTGTATTACTTTAATTATAAAGCTAAACAATATAATTGTGGAATAAAGTAAATGACATATACACTAAAGATTTTGTTAACGAGGAAAACTGCTTGGCAGAAAAACCCCTAGACGTAGTCCAATTTTGAATACTTTCATAATTAAGTTGTTACACAAATGCATACTTGTAACCTCGTGTAGTTGAGATCGAAAAAGATACCCCTAGTTACCCGGTTTCCTCATGTTGTTGTCCTAGGTGCACAAATTAATTCACTTATCTTCTACTTCACTAATGAACAATATAGTAGTAAATAAGATTCGTTCCCACAAAAAGCGAGGTATTTTAGCTGTCAAACGTCACAAAAGGGGTTCTGTGTAAGTTTTTTAAAAAATAAACAAAGCAATTAAAATCAATTAAGTTGTAAGAAATGGAGAGAGATATGATCAGAGAATCATTCTTCGTTATAAAGTAATCATTAAATTAGTATACTCATTTATTCTTCATTCATCACGAATTACCAACCGTAGGATAACAGCTAGAGCAGTGATATCTAAGAAAGTCCTTAAGTCACTGGTTACCGAAGCGCTCGAATACCAAATTCTATTCCTCTAAACCACCCAGAAGTAGCGCACTTTAAATGTAATTTGGTCAAATGCTTTATATTTTATGACTTTATAGGTTGATTCTAGTAGTTAGACTCTTAGCACAAGGTCCACTTTCTAGTATTGTTCCTACACGTTATTGCTCAACAGAATCCCTCTGCAAGGTCTCACATGTTCTACTTATGTAGGTGTTATTCAACAATTACAGATATCCTAACCCTTACTATCAACAGATCAATCAAGAAACTGATTTAGTTGGCCACCTAGAAAATCAATTAATCAATCATAAACATTCATCATAGTAGAAACAAACAATAATCATGTGAAGAACTTAAAATAGATTCATATATTAAATCAAATTATGTTTAGAAATTAGAATTCATCATCAATCAATTATAAGTTTAGATACTTATGGATGTAGAAGCATCCATGATATACATAAGAGTAAAGAGAAATCATTACGATGATGAAACCGCTCTAGACCCTAGCTTTTGCTCCTTGTGTTTTTGATTTCCTCCAAATCTTGCAAAGTAATTTAAAAGGTATCTTCTTAGGGTTATGGAAGTCTTCTTATATAATCCTCATCAAATCTAGGTGTTAGAATCCTAATGGGACCATGCTACCTTGATTTATAAGTCAAAAACGCGCCTTAGAAGTGGCTCCCGTTGTGCTATTATCAGTAGACTCATTCCTCACCTTTCTAACGATTATTTTTGTAAAGTATATAGATTTTTCATGTTCTCAAAGCATCCATAATTGGTAATATCGACCCCCTCATTATCTAACGATTATTTTATGAAGTATACCGAATTTTCTGGTCCAAAACGGCCCATAATCGGTAGGCCCAGGCTCCTATTATCTACCGATTCTTTTGTTGTGTGTTTCAGTTACTTCTTTTTGGCTGTTTTGCTCATAACTTCCTCATATGAACTTGGAATGACCTCAGTATTTTTGCGTTGGCTTCGTATTTCATATATATTCAAGATGATAATAAGAAACTCTAGATTTGAACGAGTTAATCTTGTCCTTTGGCCCTTCTTCACTTGTAGAGCTCAACTTCCTTGCTCATTTCATGTCGCAATGAATTCCTTTCTTCTTCTTTAGCTTTGGACACTTGAATTATTGGACATACTTCACTTCTTAGCTCTTTTGTAGCCACTTTCACTCTTATTGAGATGATTCACCTAATAGAAATAAATAAAACAAAATAAGAGTAATAACAAATAATATGCAAAAATTATATCAAATATTAGTATGAATTTGACACTAAATTCATGTAAATTATGGACTTATCAAATTTCCCAACCTTAGCTTTTGCTAGTCCTCGAGCAACTACTAAATTAAAATACAACAACTCCCTTTCGTTGAGGATATGGTTATACTTAGAATGTGTAACAAGCCTTTAAGCCCCTAGGTGTCCCTAGTGGACAAGTTATAGTCTCGTGAGGGTTTATAAGTGGTATATCAACAAAACCTACTCCAACTTCAAAGTCAAGCATCCAAAGAGTTATGAGGACATAAAGTTTCTTCACACTAATAATAAGAATTTAGAAATGCCAAAGAATATTATTCTCATGCTTAACTCTTGAGTTAGGAGAAAACCAACCATATGAAAGAATCCATCCTTGAGAGCGATCGAATAAGCATTCCGCCTCGACTTCTTCCTCACCAATAGGGTTTTATGAAATTGCACTAAAAAGACACACTCTGTTCTGTGTGTAGGCGGGAGTGAAGATATGAACCCTGCACATGTTGAATGGTGGGAAAAAAAAAGAAAACCTTCCGAATGATATTTTTTTATCCCATAGAAACGTAGGCGAAAAGAACTTTTTTTTTTCTCTGATGGCCTTTAAGAAAGGAAATCAACCACTATCTGAGGATGGGAACGCTTACTTACCTTGTCGTACGATCTACAATTAACACAATTTTCATAGCATCCAATAGAAACGTCTTCGATCTTCAACTGTTGATGATGAATTCTTGAACTTCGTAGAACCTTGACAATTGTAGCTTTTTCCTCGATTCCCTTTTCCTTGAAACTTATTCATATATTTCTTCTTCCCCACGGCCTTATTAAAATAGATACAAACTAAAATAATTAATTTTTTTCTCTTGTCTTTTTTTCCTAATTTTTTTTTCAATTATTGTTCTTTTTATATGAAGATAAAATAAAAACTAAAAATAAAATAAAATGAATAATAAAACTACTATGGTCGTGGGATAAGGACTTTACCACTTGATTCTTCATAATTTATATTGTCTCGATATCATAAACTTCACTAACTCTCATCTTTTGATTTCTTTTGCTCTTATACATAGGTCTTCAACATGTATATATAATTCTGCTATTTGTCTTGTTGCTTCACTTGAATTTAAAATTGACTCCATATGTAAACTTATCTAGAAGTATACTAAGTGACTCTAAAATATCTAAAAGTTGAAAGTTTTCATGCAAATATGTATAAAAAGTTTAAAAATTTACTTACAAAAGTGAAAACTCTTAGTAAAAACTAAAAACTCTATATGCTAAATACTCCGCACACTTAAACTTTACATTGTCCTCAATGTAAATTGACTCTTCCAATGTAAAATCTAGATGGGAAATTCCTAATATGATATGCAAAATTACTAAAAATCAAAAAACAAAGATAAAAATACAAAAGTAATGGGTTGCTTCCCATTCAACGCTTGGTTGCAAGTCATCAGTCCGACTCTCTACTCGCCCGTATTACTCTCCAGAGGGAGCAAATCCTGAAGTCCAATTACATCTAAATTCTCCGTATGGAAGTTTTCGTACTATGACTTCAATCTATGTCCGTCGACTTTGAAGATTGTCCCCTTCGTGAGACTAGTAACCTCAAGTGCTTTATAAGGAAAAACATTAGTAATGGTCAACTCCGTCGGGACCTTAACTTACCGCATAATAGTTTAAGGCGAGAATTGAATAGAAGAACTTTTTGGCCCAAGACAAAATTCTTTCGAGAAATCATCTTGTCATGGAAAAGCTTAGTTTTCTCATTGTATATACGAGAACTCTTGTAAGCATCATTCGTATCTCCTCTAACTCATTAATTTGTAGTTTCCTATATTTTTTCGCTTCATCATACTCCATGTTGCACATCTTTTACCGTCCATAAAACTTTATATTCAAGTTCAACCGGGAGATAACAAGCTTTGCCATAAACCAATCGATATGGAGACATGTCAATCAGTGTCTTGTATGTCGTTCTATACGCCCATAATGCATCATTAATCCTTAAACTCTAATCTTTCCGTGTAGTATTGATGGTTTTCTCTAGAATAGACTTAATCTCACAACTTGCAATTTCAGCTTGCCCACTAGTTTGTGGGTGGTAAGGCGTACCAATCTTGTGTGTAATGTTGTACTTCTTGTGAAAGAGCATGAAAGGATTTCTGAAAGTGTGATCCTCCATTACTAATAACCACACGTGGTGTGCCATGTCTAGTGGAGATATTTTCTTCACAAACTCACATACAACTAGAGAATCATTAGTATGGGTGGCTTTAGCTTCCACCCATTTCGAAACATAATCCAAAATAAGTTGTACATAAAATTTTCCAAGTGAATAATCAAAAGGGCCCATAAAATCAATTCCCCACACATCGAATATTTCTATAGCAAAGAATCAGTGTGAGTGGCATTTAATTTCGAGCACCTAGATTGCCAGTTCGTTGACATCTATCACTGATGTATGTCGTAAGTACAACAAATTTCTCAAGATATTTTCCACTAATTAACAGGTAATATAGTGGTAGTAAGGATTATTCCCACAAAGAGCTGTGTAATTGATATGTTATTTAGATTACCAAAAATAGAACAAATACTGGAAAATGGGGGTTCGTGAATTAATTAACTAAAAATAACAATAAAGAAAATAATAAGATAAATATGATTAAGGAGTCATTCCCCATCACCAAAAGTTGACTCGGGTACTATACTTATCTATCTTTCGTTAGAATCATTCATCACCAACCGTAGAATAACAGCTAAATCAGTGCTAACCCTAAAACTCCTTTTATCACTAGATACAGAAGCTCTTGACTACCAGATTCTATTCAACTGAATTACCAAGTAGTAGCTCACTCAAGGTGTAATCTAGTCGAACACTTTAGGGTTTGCGAATTTAGATTGATCCCAATAGTTAAACTCTTAGATCAAGGTCCACTTGTTGGTGTTGTCTTCATTCGCAATTGCTCCACAGAATCCCTCTGCAAGGTCTCGTGATTTCTACTTGTGTACGAGTCGTTAGAAGATTACTTATCTCATAACTCAATACTAGCATTAAACGGATCAATAGATTAATCCAATTGTACAATTGAACAATCTAGAAATCAATCATAAACCCTAGATCTAGTAAAAATAATTGATAAATAATTGAAACTGCAAATAAACTTATAAATAATTAAAGTTTACGCCCGGAATATTGAAATCATCCGTAATCAATAAAAATTTAGCTAAACATAATAAAGTTCATGACAAAATTAAAAGAGAAAATATTACACCAAAAACAGAAACTCAATTCACTCAAACTAATATAACACAGGGTCCAGCTTGCTGATGGTGTAAGGCCGGCTAATCGATTGGTGATGCTAAACACGTGATGGATGGAGTGGTGATGGGCTTGCGCTCTGAAGTGGATGTATGGGTGTGAATGGTGGTGGAACAGGTTGGAGGTGTAAGCTCCTCTCTGTTGAAGTAGAAGATCAGGCGTTGGCATTGGCATTGGCATGAGATTTAATCTTTCTATTCATTTTCTGGTATGGGTTTTTCATAATTTATGTTGTAGCTTTAGAAGTGAAAGGATCAAAATCTGGTTGGAAATCAATGTCAAGAAATTAGGGTCAGAATTGGCAGAGCAATTTTTAGCTTGATGGTCAAGCACTTTCTTTTAGAATCACAACAAGTGATGGACAAAGAATTGTGTCCAAGAATGTTGATCCTCCAAATTGGTCTTTCAGTAAAACTTACAGCGGGCTGAAACAATTCCGTGCTGCTAGGTTCTAACCCACCTTTTTCGATCTCGATTTTTCTTTTTGATAACGAGGGGGGTGTCCAGCCTTCTTATTCATGGCTGCTACCTCGGCGTATATCTGTCTGTCTATTTATTTCTCTACTTAAACTAACCGAAAAACACCTTGCCATTTAAGCCTTTCTCCTCCTGCATTTATCAGAGTATGACTAACTTAGAAAACTATATAAATAGTACTCCACTATGTCATTTTGAGCATTTTGAAATATGAGAGGGTATTAAATCCCTAACACCACGTGTTCAAATACTATGGAAAGAATATCAGATTATGATGGAACGAGAAACACTGAAACAAAACACATTAGATAAGTACTGAAACAGACACCTTCGTTGCATGACAGACATGCAAGTTGTGGGAAAGCATGGTACACTGTATGAAATAGACACCTTCGTTGCATGACAGACACGCAAGTTGCGGGAAAGCATGACACAATGTATAGAACTGACAAACATTGATGCATGATAGACACGTCTCAGTTGTGCAGGTTGCGGAACAGAAGAAGCTAAAATATGACAAGTCACTTTCAATGGCCACGTGTCGGACATGCCAAATTCTGAAAATAATAATGTCACTTTCAATGGCCACATGTCGGACATGCCATAATTCTAATAATAATAATAATAATACTGCAGCATTCATCGAAATCCAAAAGCAATAACTTGAATATAAATCCGCAGAAGAAGTGCGGGTCACCAAGCGGAAAATAAGAAGTACGCATGTCAAGTCTTGCGGGAAATACAAATAAGAATGCGGGATAAGTTTCGTTCCAAAGTCTGGATAAGAACTAATAGATGGAAAGAAAGAAGAGGGGGATCCATGATATTTACTATAAATATAAAGCTCCAAGACAGAAAGATGGACGGAAAATTTTGGAGAAGGAAAAGGATCAGAGGAAAAAGTTTAGGTATGGGAGTTGTGTCAATTAAATATATTCGTAGTTCAATCATTCTTTAATGAATTTTACTTGGTGCATATAGCATTTTATCCTTTTGTAACATACAATCATCAATAAAGAACACCCAAACCTTCATTACCCGTGGATGTAGACACTCCGTTGTCAAACCACGTTAAATTTCTCTTATGTGGATTCTTCTTTTAATTTCTGGCATTTAATCTTTTTCTTTCATTGCTTTTTTGTTTATTGATTTATCATCTGATTCATGTGGTTGTGTTGCCAAGACAGATTTTTGGTAATCATAATTTGGCGCTAGAAACAGGGAGAGTAAAAGAATTTATTCTACATGTCCAAATCTTCTTCTTTAAATTTTGAATTTGTTATCTTAGAAAAACCCTTTTCCTACATCTCTAATCAGGGTTTTTTTCTCTTCAATTGATATTTCAAAATTTTGCATATAGTTTTTCTCCGAACTTTTCAATTGATGTCTATTTCGATTTAACTGTTATGTTCATACATAACACCTTTTTAATTCTTACCTCTCTTTTAAACCAATACTTTGATTATTTCAGATGTTTTCTTAACCATGGGTTTGAAAGACTTTGCTCATAAATTTCCTCCAAAGTACTATGTTTTTAACAATTTTTCAAAAAGAAATTGGTTTGAAATCGGGTAATTTCTGTGTCTATAATTCAACCATATTTAGCTGCACATGATGTTGTGTCAATTGATTGTATAAATTAAGAATGTTTTGCAGCTGCCTAGTTATGATTCTCGTCAAAACAGGAAAAACAAGTTTTGAACTGAACTTCTAAACTTGCTTTCAACTTGTTTGCAAAAAATGATTTGATAATCCTTTGAAACCTGATTTAAATTGGAAATTTGTCTAACTTTTATGTGATATATCAAATTTTAATTAAATCTAGATTTTTTCTATCAATCAAATATATATATATATATATTACAAATGTTAAAATTTTATGAAGAACTTATCTCATTATCTGAACTTTTATTAGAACATCAACAAAGAAATTTCTACAACAACACCAGATTGAGAAAAGAAGTCATTATAATATCCCAAGAGAAATTAAATAAATGGAGACAGCCGCAAACAAAACCTTACAAGAACAAGAAGTCGATGTAAGAAATTTGGGTAATCAAACAATAAGGACTGGAAGAAAAACTCTTCATCAACCAGAAAGAGAAATCGTAGAAGAGTCCCAAGGACCGCAACCCTTGGATCGGACAATACAAAATAGAAACAAAGATACTGAAGTTGCGAATACTATTCCGTTAAAAATAAACAAAACAAGGAATCAATTACAAGAGGCAAACAGAGAAGAGCAATTACAGAGACTGCAATATGAAATGATAGAACCAAACATCCCAATTAACCAATCAGTTGATAGCAACAGAACAATGCAACAACCACATGTAGAAGCACCACAAAACAGGATTGATCCCATCAATCAATTATTCGAAGAATTGAATGAAATGCGTAAGGCTCAAAAGACTTAGGCAGAAACAACTGCTCTTCTAACGTAAGAAAATCAGATGTCAGGCATAAAGCCCGACAGGATGCGGAAGTATCTGTTACAAGGTTACAGGGGAAGGAAGTAAGTTCAAAAAGATCTGCAGAAAGCAAAACGAGGATCAATAGAGATCAAAGGGTGATGATAGTTGAACCGGAAGATGATACATATGTTCATCCAAAACAAAACAGGTTTAATCAGCAGTATGAGCCCGATAAACCAGATTTTGATGACTCAGAACCACTGAACAACAGGTGGAACAAATATTTCGAGGATTTGGAAGAAGTGAGAGAGGAAATAAAGACTTTGAAAAACAAACAAGAGGGAAGACGTCTTGAGGAAATATTAAAATAGGCCAGTAGAACACCATTGGCACTGCACCTTGCGCTTGCATCCATCCCGCACAAATGCACTCTCCCCATTATTGAATGTTACGATGGAACAAAGGATACAACAACTCATTTAATATTAAGAGATTCATATTCGTAATAAAAGTACTAATAAGGTTTAACACCATAAACAACAACGCTTAAAAGATAAAAACATTTTTGTAGATAATTTATTCAGGTGGGGCGATTTTCATTCTCTTCAGAAGAAAGATTTGCTATCACCTTAATCACTTGTAGAACTCCCCGTTGTTTTGCAATACTCATCAACTCCCCAGCGTCAATCGAACGGGTCAATATCCTGATCGACAAATTTGCTAGATCCCTTATAACAGACATTTGGTTATCAATCAATGGTGATTGAACTTCCTCATTCACCAAAACAATAAAGATTGCTGGATCAACAATTACACCACCTTCAGGTTTAGTTGATACTGGATTCAAGTTCCCAATTCGGCCCGATCTTATAACTCTATTCCTATTTCTGTTTATCTTCAGAATCTGCGTAAAGCTTACAGCTAAATAAAAATCAACATAATTAAGTTCCCATATTTCATAAACGATAATGTTATTCAATTAATCATATAATTATCCACAACCCAACTAAAATTAACTAAATACTTAATCAATTTTAACTTCAATTCAACAAATTCTCCTAGTCAATTTTAACTTCAATTCAATTAAAACAACATAATTTTTTTATACCCAATTTTAAAACACAATAACTTCAATTCTCATAACTTCAATTCAATTAAAACACCATAACTTCAATTCTCATAATCAATTTTTTTCAATTCAATTAAAACACCATGAATTGATTCCGAAATTATAGTTTCTAAACCCTAATTTATGTAGCTATGTTCATATGACTAATATATACAAAATTAGTAATCAAAACAATACAATGTTAATCTTAATTTGAAATCGTTAAACAAAATTAGTAAACAAAATAATACAATGTTAAACAAAATCCATTAAAAATTAAAGTAAAGATTAAGGTTATTACCTTCCAAATTGACGAGGGGTTAAGCTTGATTTGGAGATTTCTCACAAATTGGTGTTGCTGTGGTATTGTTTTGGTGGGCGGGCAGAGTTTCTCAAGATGAAAGAGTGTTCAGGAGAAGTTGCATAAGAAAAATGGCTGAGAACAAAACATATATGTCCGCACATACATGTGCTGATCCAGACATCCGCCTGGTTTATCAGGCGTTATGTTAAACGTCCGCCCGTCTCACCATTCCCACGGACCAGCTGCACGTGTGAGACAAAATACGCGAGGTTGGCTATGATTCTGCCCCATCAGGCGTTCGTCCAAGACAACACCCGTCTCTGGGGCATGCGCGTAGGTGTCCGTATATCATCAGACGTTGTTTTGGGTTACGCCTGTCATCAAGCGTTGCTCTACTGGTCCGCCCCATTTAAACGTATTCCTAAACGTACGCCCGTGTGTTGAGACGATACATTAGACAACCGCCCAACTACATGCGCTACCTTACCCGTACGCCCGATCATTTTTAGTTATTAACTCGTATCGTTTTGGCAGGACTAGAGAGTAAAATTTTTACTCTTTGATCTTTGAGTTTGGTCCAACGACTGTGGACGTCTTACTTCTTAGTATTCTCTCAATCTCAATACCACCATGATCCATCGCTTTTTCTTTTTTTTTCTTTTAATCACAAAGTAAATCAATCCCTCACATCATACTACAATTTTTAATTTTAGTGTAGCAATGAATTAATTGATTAGTCTACAGGATTTACCGATTTAATCTTTCTATTCATTTTCTGGTATGGGTTTTTCATAATTTTATGAAACAATTGACGATAAGTCTAACTAATTGAAGAGTTGATATCATCAGTTGCATTTGGAATCATGAATACAGTTCCAGGGACCACGATAAAATTATTTAAGAATCTTAGGGTATGCGGAGATTGTCAAAGCCATAAAGTTATTTCAAAGATTCTTAATCAGGATATTGTGGTAAGAGATTCAAAACGATTCCATCATTTCACATGTGGGGCATGTTATTGTGGGGATTCCTGGTGATATTATACAATAGAAAACTTGAAATTGAGGACCTCCAGTGTTCATTATTTGCAAGGTTCATACATTAGTCTTGCTTCAAATTGTGGCAACTGCCAGATTGGGCAAGATTCAATCATTTCAGTCTTGTTTCAAGTTCTGGGTGCTGGAATATAAGCCAATTCTCATGGATTGTTATTTGCTGAGTATGTATGGTTGTAATTAGTTTTTTTTTCTTTTTTAGATCCCTAATTGTTATTAACATTGGGGTAATTTTAATCTTTTGAATGTATAACTACAAAATTTTAGTTGGTATTGAAGACTAAATTAGAGTAATCAGTTGTTAGATTTATAATAAAAACCTAAAATTAACAGAATATAAAAAAAATAACGGGTTGATGGGTAGCCCACAGTTTGATCATAGTCCGACTTACTTACTTTTAAATCCATTTATATGAATTTTAAAGCGGACCGTTTAGCCAATAAGCCGGACCGGGTTTAATCAAGCTGAGTTAGGGTCAACCCGTGGCCCGGGTTCTAAATTGACAGTTTTAGTTTTACTTATTTTTTTTCGGCTGTTTTGCTCATAACTTCTTCGTAAGAACTTGAAATAACCTTTTTTTTTTTGCGTTGGCTTCATCTTTCAATTCTCTTCAAGATGATGATAAGAAACTCTAGATTTGAACGAGTTGAATTTGGTCTTTGGTCCTTTTTCACTTGGAGAACTCAACTTCCTTGCTCCTTTCTTCTTCTTTAGCTTTAGACACTTGAATACTTCGATATGCTTCAATTCTTAGCTCTTTTGTAGCCATGTTAAGTCTTATTGGGATGATTCACCTACTAGAAACAAAAAAACAAAAACAAAAACAAAACAAGTGTAATAATAAGTAATATGCAAGAATTATATCAAATATAAGTATGAATTTGACACTAAAATCATGTAAATTATGTTTTTATCATCTCATATATTCTTAGCAAAGACGCACGCACAATGCGAATGCCGTTTCGTTTCAAATTAAACAAGAACTGAGTAAACCTAGGTAATTAAAATTATCATTTTAATTGATTATTATTAGTATGAGAAGTATGTATAATTTTATAGTCGTAGTTATGTTTATATTCGTTATGTAGGTGTTTTAAAAGCTTTCTGACGATACATAGTTTACAAATATCCGTGACATAGTTTGAGAGATATGTAATTTCTAAATTTTTACTACTTCCTAATTTTTAAAAAATAGGCAAGGTTTCCATTTAAGGGTATGTCAAAAAAATAGGCAGGTTTCCATAAATGGCAAGTCAAATATTGTAACTTGACTACTTTTTGTATAATAGGGACCGATCTCTCTCTTTTAACAAGTTAGGAGACCATTTCTCTCTCATGTTTTTCTCTTTAAAATATCAAGGGCACCCCTTTTTTTCTTTTAAGGATAAATTAGAAAAAACATGAAATTTTTTTTCAAATGATTGATTTTGTTATTTCATGTGAAAAATCAAAGAAGTCTATATTTTAGAAATCCAACAAAATATTTTATTATCCTAAAAATATAATATAAAAAAATACCTAAAAATATCCCTCTTTCTTCTTTTTAAGAAACATATTGAGTAAATTCTTTATTATACAGATTCAAAACATTAATTCATGTAAACCCTGCATTGGTTTGTGGGGGTCTGATGATTTCAATAATTTTGATTGGTGAAAAGAGATTGTTGGATTTTTTGTGTGGACAGTTGGTGTGAAAAAAGGTTAGAAACTTAGAATCGAAGCAAGAATTGAATTATACCGAGTACATAGTAGTTATTGCAAGGTTAGATTGATGTTCAAATTATATGGTGTACTAATCGGATAATACTAAAGAATATATTCAAATACTGGTGGAGCAGACTAGTTACTGATGGGCCTTGTAATGGTTTGCGTTTAGAAAAAAATTAGCTTAGCCCCCTTGTGGTTGGTGGAATTGTGCAACACCAGCACCATTGTAAAGTTTTTTTCTGATATGCATCAGATCTACCCATCCCCACCACTCATTAACTAGATTTGGCGTCGTAATCTTTAACTGTGCAGGAAACTACGATGGAGCTACTGTAAGAAATATGAATGCAGGGTAAACTGCAGTGCCACTAAGGTGGAAGAATAACCATTTTCTTACAGCTATGTAGCTAGACGAGCGAACTAGTAGCATAAGCTAAGCTGTTTTAGCCTCCTTGATTAACATCTTGCAGGTGTAAGGTATATGGACCCAAGAGGAGAAGGTTTTATTTCGGAATGATAAAATCAGCCTTGTTATTTCTTCCTTTTATTCCCACAGGTGCGAAGATCTCAAATGTTGTTAAGGATCGTAAGTAAATTCTCTAGCCTCATCCTCCTCACCTTTTGTTGCTTGCGACTGTTATTATGTATGTAAAAGTCTTAAGCAAATAGTTGACAAACTAGCTCGTCATGCTGTATAGCAGTCGAACGGAGTCATACGCACTCTGGTGCATGCTTCCCTTTACAATGAAGAATTCTTTAAAAACTAGATTTAGCTCAGCCTGATCTCATTGCTTTGGTTTAGAAACCTTTCGGTCCGATCTGAAGCTGGGCCAGGGAACGGGGTGTTCGTTGCTAAGTGAAATAAAATAAAATAAAAAAGCTTCTTTGAAGAAGCGCAATTATATGCAGCACTTTTAGTTGATCTTCGAGTTCACACTTCACGGGGCTTTATAAATCTACTACCTACACTCGGATACCAATTCTTATGTTCGACTATTCACGTGCAATTTTGGCTAAGCTGCATAAAAAATAAATGAAATAACTGTTGTTTTACGCGTTTAAGGCACATTATTTGCATTGCCTATTACAGATAAGTATATATAACAACTAATGGGAAGAATGCACGCGTGCATAAAATTATACCCTAGTGAAGATCATATATACATAACACACTACAACAACAAAGCAGATCGCGCAGGGGATAGATTTTAGAAGTGGGTGTTAGAATGAGGAATCGACACGTAATGTTTTAGCAACCCAATAAATGAAGGAATGGGTGTGAATGCTGAGTTATCTATCTATGGCCAGCTCATGTAACAAAAAATATGCTGTACTCTATTTTTTCTTGGTGTTCTTTGTTTGCTTGCATAACTGACTGACCCGATCCCCACCTTTTCATTTTCAATATCCAAACAGACTTAGCATTAGCACTACTGTAGTGATGAAATCCCATCTATATCTATCTCTATTTTCTCTCCTCTCTCTTTAGTCAATTTTAGAATCACTTCAGGACCCATAAATGGATATTATGTATCATCACCATATAGCCGCACAATTGAAGATAAATGAAGCAACTTATCTCTCCCTCTCTCACACACACACAAATACATATATGTACAATCACAAAGAGAAGCCAATCATCATTACCAGATTGGGACAGCTTAAAAAATTAACCTTAATGGAGATTAACATCAACCATGATAACAAAGAACAAAGTGAAGGGAGAATCAGATACTACTTCCAGCTTCTAATTTCCATGTGTGGCTTATGAAAAGGCCAGGGTATACAGTCTTTAAGCAATCTTCTCTATAGATTCTACCAAATTAACACTATTGTTTTTCTATTTGATTGTGTATCATTGTAGATTTGTAGTACTGGAGAAAATTGTAAGTTAGTAACAGTATGCTAAATTGCTAGCTATAGCTAGGTAGCTAGCTTTGAATATCAAAAGTAAATCTATGCACTTATTTGGACCACCAAATCTAGTAAATTCTATGGTCTTAATAGAAAGTAAAGCGCATTTATAATCATTAGTTGAGTATATATATAGCATATTAATTAGTACAGTGATATGCTAAAGCCATCTCTAGCTACTTGAGAAAGAAAAGCGAAAGTAGGGCTATTCAAAATCAGATTTGTATTATATAATCAAAAGTATCAATTAAGGATTCTGTAACTGTATATGGCATAATACATGTAACTTACCACAGCTGCATAGAGAAAGATAATATTAGCTAGTATTGATGATGAAGGTAATGATCGTCCTCCATCATCATATAATTAACTGATTCAAATCTTCGTAATATATATCACCGTAGGCCTGGCATGAGAAGCAGAAAGGAAAATGTAGCCAAGGACAACTTGCCAACTTCTTCTTCTTCTATTGCAAATTGTTAATGATGATTCTTTATTTTTCTTTCTTAAAGAAAATTGAAGAATGGATCGTTATATATAAAACAGTATTAATCGTCGGCAAGTCATCCTTGGCTGTACCATACTTTCAGACCCTACACGCCAGGCACATAAAATGAAAATTTAGAAATTATAGCATCTTAACAAAGAACTAGATCTTTATGCAGGCTAGCTAGAACAAGCTTTGATGATTGAAGAGGAGACGAAGAAAGGAAAGGAGAAAGAGAAAGAGAGGAGAGGATGAACAATGTGAGAAACTTACATCCCCTTATATAGAGAAATAGATAGAACGTAGGCAGGCACTGGTACTAATACTAATAGGTTGTGATTATATTAGTGGGGATCTAATTGAACTGATTACTGCTGAAATATAACTAATAACACAATTTGATCCAGTTGAATATCTTGAATCAAGGTGAGAAGTGGACAGCTCCTAGAAGGATCTACTTTTGGCCCAATAGAATCAATGGTTGTAGGTATTGATGATAAGGCCCTTTCATATCCTACGTAAATCTCTCTCTTTCTTTTTCTCTTGTCAAACACCATGAACACAGAAGATTTAGTGAGTCATTAGATATGTTCTTTTTTTCTGAAACACTAGAGATGTTGTAAACAAGAGAATTACGTAATGTTAGATGATCGAATATCATATCTCACTACTGATTAATTGATTATATGTAAATCAGTTACACTAATTTCTTTACCACTTCACATTTCACAGTACAGCAGTATAAAAGTAGAAATATATAATCAAATTATGTTCCATTAAAATCCATTACAAAATAGGAAGAGATCCGATGGTACAACTTAATAGTGTATTATAGTGGGTTATTATTACAGTGCAAGAATATTTCCCTGTATCTTAGAAAATGCAGCAACTAGTTAATATCCCTACAACAACACCAAAGGTCATAATTGAAACGGAACTCAAATGGTTCCAAGAAGATAAATATACATATTGTTTCACTAGTGGAAATAGGTTTTTATGTCTATGGCTATGTGGGTTTTCCTCCCCCAAGAGAATATATTTATAATTGATCGATTTTACTAACAGTCATGAGTGAGAGATAAAATTGCAACTGGGTCTCTATCTGATTCTAATCCCATGTTTTTGCTGCAGGATATCTTTTTCTGCTGACAGTAGTAATAGTAGTGCTGGGAGCTGGCTCTTTCTGCAATTAGTTAAGCTTACAGACAATCTAGGGAGGATATATAGAGACACAAATATCAAGGTCTTGCTGTTTATGTTGGCTCTTGCATTTAAATATATTTTTCAAGGGACCATTGCCTCTTTTTGATCTTTCATGGATTCATGGTAGCTGGCTTGAAGAAACCCTTGGGTTTGGTTTGCCAAAAACAGAAATCTGTCTCCTTGTCATACTCCACATTCTATCTCTTTTACACACAATCACAATTCATGTATACCAGTATAGGTAGCATATATAATGAATGCAAATACAGGTTTTCTGTTTAATATTCTTGCTTACTTGTAGTACTAATCATATTATCTCATGGAGGTTAATTGACTGAGAAATGTATGAGATAGTAGAATCAAGATAATATCTGTAGGTGCATGGACCTTATCTTTAAGTGGGTATTGTTTCTCACAGTCTGTGATAGCTGATAGACTGTAACAGCAGAGAGAAAACAGATGATAATCCAAAAGTAAAACCTGAAAATGAAAGGTGGTAAGATAAAAAAGAAAAGAAAAGATATACGTATGGAGAGGGAGAGGGAGATTTAAGATGATAAAAATGGAAAAGGATTATGGTGCAAGTAGTGGCTAGAAGCAGAATTTCTTTTTTCCAGAAGATGATGAGTAACATGTGTTAGGAAATAAAAGAAGGACGACACGTGTAAAACGATTAACGAAGGAGACAATAAAATTAAGAAGAATGAGAAGCACACAATCAAAACCATATCGAAGGATCGAAAAAGGACAGATGTGAAAGACTGAGTAAATCTCTGCATGATCGACATGTAAGACCGGGAAAGTAACATCACACTGATCGAAACAGATAGCATTAAATGCTTATTGAATGGGAAAGTATGAGTAATGATGAATGTGGAGCGGTAAAGTAATAATAATAATGAACGAGGAACGGGAAAGTAGGAGTAATGATGAATGTGGAGCGTTAAAGTAAGACGATAATTACTTTTATCATACGTCTGACACATATGATCGGGAAAAAGCTGATTCTCAAGAAATAAAGAATACGTGTTAACCATGCAAGGTAACGGACCAAAAAGCAAAAGACATGACCTGTCAATCGTATAATCATCCCGATCCAAAGATAATAAGAAGAACGAATGAGGGTATCGGGACAAGAAGGACCCACTAGATAATCTATAAATAGTAGAGAGCATTCAACAGAGAGGGGGGGTCGGAAAATTGAAGTGAAGAAAGGCTAAGGAAGATTTATCAGAGTAGAAGGAAAAAGATCATTAGGTATGTATACATTGTGTAAGATTAGAATGGATAGATTCCACTTTCATGATTCATTTTCTTGATTTAAAAGATTAGGGATTTGTAACTGTAATTTGATCAGATTTATGATCTATAAAGGAATGGATTATTAAAATGTTTCTCAAATCATTGGTTTTAAATAGAATTCTATGTATCAAACTGTAAGTTAAAATCTTTATGTTTACTGTTTTTTCATCAAATCATTGGTTGTTAATGTCAATCGGAATTTTGGCATAAACAACATGGTTGCTCAATTGACTGCTGGGGCCACTTTCATAATTAGGTTAAAAACCCTATTCAGATTCCTGCTACTGTCTAATTAAAAAAAATTTATTGTTGTGAACAAGGTTTGCTACCCAACATCTGTGGATGCTGGATTGCTGGGTCTTATGACAGATTAATAATCCATTTTTGTTCTCTTTTACAACCCATACTGATACACCCTTATCAAGAAAGTTGTGTTCATTATCTTATATTTGGAATGAGAGATGATAAAACACAAAATCTTGGCTAGAATTCAGAACTTTAACACTATCATTCAGTAAACAAGTTTACTAGTAGATCACCCAATATATCTTAAAATTCTTGTTGTTATTGGTTGTAGTCGGAAGACACATAGCAGATAAAAAAAAATCTAAATAAAAATAAATTCAGGAAGAACCGTCAAACATAATAACATACTAATCAAAATTATGGTGTAGATGACAACATAGACACTGATTCATTCAATATACGTGTGCTGGTATCAAAATTTGTTGATCTTTTAGAAACTTCATCGTTTGTTGTTCTTTTTCCAAGAATCCGTAGATATTTTGGAAACATAAATACGCATCTGTTGATATGCCTTGAATCATTCGTTGGCCAGAATACTACGGGGAGTCCGACCCCTCGGCGGTGGTCTCGCTGACCGGTATACGTAATGTATTATCACTGGGATCGTTTTCAGTTTTCTAGTCGAATTATGGTTTATTTCTTTGCCCTATATATATACATACGTTGTACCTAGAATATGTGTATCTCAGTATTCTGCTCTATAATAAAACTCTGCTTTCTCTGTTGTGGATGTAGCTAACATAACAGTTAGTGAACCACGTAAATCTCTGTGTCTCGATCTCTATTATTGTTCTCGTTCGATCTCTCGTTACAACAAATTGGTATCAGAGCGAGGTTTGATTTCAGCCGAGAACGATGTCCGGATCCATGATGAAGATCGACAGGTTTACCGGGAGAAATAGTTTTAGTCTGTGGCAAATCAAGATGCGGGCTTTGTTGAAGCAACAAGGTCTTTGGTTGCCGTGAGCTTCGGATAAGAAAGGCGCAGATACATCCACCGCTGAGTATGTGACTATGGAGGAGAAGGCTCACTCTACGATTATGTTGTGTCTTGCGGACGACGTAATCACTGAAGTCGCAGATCAGGAAAAGGCGGCCGCTTTGTGGTTAAAGTTGGAAAGCCTCTACATGACGAAATCGCTGACCAACAAGTTGATGCTGAAGCAACGTCTTTTCAGTCTGCGCATCTCTGAAGGTACGCCTCTTAGAGATCACCTAGATCAAGTTAATACTATTCTGCTTGAATTGCATAATATTGATGAGGTGGTGGAAGATGAGGATGCTGCCTTAATGTTGCTGGTGTCTCTGCCTCCGTCGTATGAGAATTTTAGAGAGTCTTTTATTGCCGGAAAATATACTATATAACGCTGGAAGAGGTTAGGTCGTCTCTTCATACCAGGGAGATGCGGCATAAGGCTGTTGGAACAGGTACAGAAAATCAGGCTTCCGGGTTGATGGCAAAAGGAAGCAAGGACGGTAAGAATGGCAAGAAAAATTCCGGCTATAAATTACCAAAAGACGTCTGTGCCTACTGTAAGGAGAAAGGTCATTGGAAGTCGGAATGTCCTAAGAAGAATAATCAACAAGAACATAACTCTGGATCTGCAACATTAGCTGAATGTGGAAACACTTCAGAAGGAGATTTTGTTCTACTAGCAGATGATTACACACATCAGTCTGATGTGTGGTTCCTTGACTCTGGGGCGTCCTACCATATATGTCCCAAAAGAGAGTTATTTACTACGTACAACCGTGCAGATGGGGGCAGTGTCTCTATGGCAAACGGGTCTGTCTGCAAGGTGGTTGGAATCGGCTCAATCAGGTTTAGGACACATGATGGGAGGCTCTGCACATTGAAGGAAGTTAGACATGTGCCACTCTTGACAATGAATGTGATATCCTTGAGTCTACTAGACAGCAAGGGTTTCAGTTTCAAAGGTGAAGGTGGAGGTTTGCATGTCTGCAAAGGTTCTGATGTGATTCTGAAAGGTGTCAAGCATGAAACTTTGTATGTATTATAGGGTTCAACAGTCACAGAAAATGAGGTTGTTGTTGAGGAGGTGGAGGTGCAATTCAGTCCAGATGAGAATTAGGCACCTAAGTTGGTTGACGACCAACTACCACCATCAGTTACTGAAGAGCAAGATGCGGATGAGTTTGAGAATGCACCACCAGAGGAAGTTGAACATCGGAGCATTGCTACAGACCGACCTAGAAGGGTTGGAATAAAACCTCCATCGAGGTACATGTTTGACGATTTGGTGGGTTATGCATTGCAGGTGGGCGAGGAGGTGGAGGATCACGAGCCGTCCACCTACAAGGCTGCAGTATCTGGAAACGAGTCAGCACAGTGGCTTGCCGCAATGGTAGAAGAAATGAAGTCCTTATATGGGCTAAAACAGTCCCCCAGGCAGTGGTATAAGCGATTTGATAGTTATATGGTGCATCTTGATAGACACATTTTAGTGTCTAAATTGCACCTTAATTTCTAGTGAGTTAGTATTCGATTGTGTGTCTATTACGTGTTTTTATGCTTTTGTAGGTACATTAGAAGAATAAAGATTTATGGAAAAATTGGCTCAAAAAAGTGATAAAGGCACCCAAGGACAAGTGTTATTGGCACCCCAAGAATGGATAAGGGACACCCTAGGATCGGCCGAGTCAACCCAGCGGGTCAACCAGGCGATTCAACCCAGCGAGCCAGCCGAGTCGACTCAGCCGGATCAGCCGATTCAGCTCATCGGGAAATCTTCTGGATTGTTAAAATCAAATGATTCGAAGGATATTTTGCTTATAGATTGTTCCAAATGATAATAGCAATCTCACGCAAGTCATAAACAGCAAAAAGATCCCGTGAAATCAGTTGAAAAATCATGAACACGGCCGGAATTGGGTTTCGATTAGGATTGGGATTTGTGGGCTGTTCTAGAGAGTTCTATTAGGTTTAGAACTCTCTCTAGGGTTTCTACTATCTATAAATACCAAGAGAAGCCAAGAGAATCGAGGATAAAAGCTTAGAGAAGATTTTAGAGAATTCCGGCCACTATTCCGTCACCGCCGACGAGCTGCTGCTGCACCGGCCGGCTGTTCTTCATCCATCACTGCCGGAGAAGAAGACTCAGTAACATTTATATGTGTTGCTGATTTGAATTTTCCTGTTGTCTATTGCTTCAAACCATTTGTTGCTTAAACTCTTCTGTAACAGCTGAACCCTCTCCTGTAACGCATATAAGCGTATCAAATCAGCTGTTACAGCGTTATTCAACCTTGTAATCAATATTTTGAGCAATGAAATCAACTTTTGAGCAAGTTTTCTTCACCATGAGCTAAGTCTATTTACTGGGATGATGGATAAGGTAATTTTCTCAATTTTATGTGATTTAATTATTTTCTAATAATTATTTATAATTCTTTTATCATTAAAATTGCATAGTTTTGAATAGTAAAAACGGTTTTCTTTCAACAGTTGTGCTTTTGCTTGATGGATTATGCTTAGTTAATTAATTTTGATAGTCCATGCTTGTGATTTACCTCTGTTTGTTAGCATAACAAAACCAATTTTGGCAATTATTTGGGCTTCAATTAATTTAAAAAGAATTATCTGATTAATCACATAGGTTGTTAGAATTACCTGATTCCTGATTCCTGGTATTTTTTAAAATTATTCAAAAATCATCTTTAGGTTATTTAGTTTTTTTCTTACTCCTGAAATTTTCTAGAGTTAATTAGAATCATTATTTTCTAAAATCATTACCTTCACAAGTTCGAGAATCGAACCTCTTTTTACCACTATATAAAATTACATCACATCTTGGCTATCACAGGAGTCCGTATGACTGTTGTGTGTACTACAATGATTTGCAGAATGGTTCACGCATTTATCTAGTTCTGTATGTTGATGATATGTTGATTGCTGCTCAGAATAAGTCAGGTATTCAGAAGTTGAAGGGGTCTCTCAGTGCGGAGTTTGATATGAAAGATCTGGGTGTTGCTCGGAAAATTTTGGGAGTAGAAATCTATAGGGATAGGAAGAAGAGAAAGCTTTTCCTATCACAGGAAGGGTACATCAAGAAGATTTAGAGTAGGTTTGGAATGTCTTCAGCCAAGCCTATAGATACTCCAATGGCATCTAACAGCAAGTTGGGAATGTACATGGTTAAGACTTATGGGGAGAAAGAGTACATATCTCGAGTTCCATATGCTAGCGCAGTTGGAAGTCTGATGTATGCTATGGTCTGCACTCGACCAGACTTAGCATTTGCTGTTAGTATGGTCAGTCGGTTTATGGTTCAGCCTGGGAAGGAACATTGACAAGCTGTTAAGAGGATTTTCAGGTATCTTAGAGGCACTTCAGATGTCGGTCCCTTTTATGGGAACGATACTCGATGTTTAGTGGCTGGTTTCTCAGATTCTGATTATGCTGGAGATGTGGACAGTAGGAGATCTATGACTGGTTATGTGTTCACTCTTGGAGGTTCTGTTGTAGGCAACTCTACAACCTACAGTTACTTTGTCTACTAAAGAAGCAGAGTATATGGCCTTGACAGAAGCTGCTAAGGAGGGAATTTGGTTAAAGGGGCTGGTTAATGATCTAGGCTTACATCAGGATCAGGCTATAGTTTATTGTGACAGCTTGAGTGCAATATGCTTAACCAAAGATCAATTCCATCATGAGAAGACGAAGCACATTGATGTCAGGTATCACTTTCTGAGAAATGAGAAGAGAATTGAAGTGAAGAAGGTAGGGACAACTGATAACCCTGCTGACATGTTCACCAAGCCAGTTCCTGAGAGCAAGTTCCAACATTGCTTGAACTTGCTCAATATCACAAGTCAGTAGTTTGAGCCCTTGTCTAGGGGCATCTGAGGCAGAGAAAGGTACTGGCACTGTCATGGGTGCATCTGTTTCTGTTGCTGAGAGGATTCAAGTCAAGGTGGAGATTTGTTGATATGCCTTGGATCAGTCGTTGGACGGAATACTACGGGGAGTCCGAGAGGCAGAGCACCTCGGCGGTGGTCTCGCTGACCGATATACATAATGTATTATCACTGGGATTGTTTTCAGTTTTCTAGTCGAATTAGGGTTTATTTCTTTGGTCTATATATATACATACGTTGTACCTAGAATATGTGTATCTCAGTATTCTGCTCTATAATAAAATTTTGCTTTCTCTGTTGTGGATGTAGCTAACGTAACAGTTAGTGAACCACGTAAATCTCTATGTCTCGATCTGTATTATTGTTCTCGTTCGATCTCTCGTTACAACAGCATCCAAACGTATCATTAATGTTTTTCTCTTCAAGGCCTCTAAGAAAAAGAGAGCCAAGTCGGTCAGCCAATTAGTTTTTGAACTTTGGAGTAAATCCAATCTACCTGAGACACTTCTGGGAACTCCCATATTGAGCAAAGAGGTGTACTGTTTTTTTTTGGCTATTTTCATGTGCATATGTCAGGATGTGAAAGATAGCCAAAAAGGGTTACCTTTAATCCAAGAAAGGTGCATTGCTGTTTTTGATGATCTAAACGTTGGTCATAGTGTAACCTAGAGACTAGACCCATATCATATACTTGATGATCTCAAACTTTGGACAAAGAAAATAGATTCAAGTGGGAAGTTGATTTCTGTCTTTATAGAGTCAAAAAAAGTCATGAGATGAGAATTCAGTGTTAAATTATTATAACTGGGGGGGGGGGGGGGGCGGTCGTTTAATTTTTACCACCTTGTATTGGTTTACCACTTAGACTTCACAATAATCTTTTGTTTAGTACAGCATTACAGGACCTAATACTGTTTTCAGTTTACATGAGAAGAAACTGTTTTGTCATGCAAAATTGCCTATAGAAACAATTAGAGTTTCAAAAGCAGTTCATATTAACTGTATCGACTAATAATTAAATTTGGATCTCCTTGCTTTTTCTGTGGAGGAGATTGGTTACCTGGTGTTTTTATATGTTCATGATAGGGTTCGTGTATGGGAATCCTATCTTTTCTAGATACAAATCTGGGGCTAACACAATTTTAATGTCCAAAAATAGAAAATCTAGGAACTCCCACTGTCCAAACAAAAGGGAACATTGATCAGTTCTTTTTTGAAGATAATACAAGTGGCAACAAACTTAAAAGCTTTGTTCACAAAATTTAACTCGATACCTCATCCTTTTTTATTTAAGCTTTATATATCGGAGAATTAACTAAGTTTTGGGTGCATGTGGATGTCATTTCCAGTACAAAGTAGGATTCTCAGATTCCGCTAATGCGGAACGATATTTAAAACAGGTAGCGACTAGTCTCTATAACATGGTAAACCACCCCTTAACATCTATGTATAGATCTGTACCGACCGAAAGTAGTGGGACAAACCATTTTATGTTTATGCATTGCTCCCCTAGGTCAGACAGCATACCTATAATTACTCATATCAGTGACGAATTTATTGCAGTTCTAATATATGATAGGTGCATAATTGAATCAAATTGAGAAGGAAGCCATTGTTTGAGGCCATAACAGAAGTGGTTAATAAACCACGGAGTACAAATACCAATAAAACATTGTTACATTTCGTTTGTTCCAGACACTGATATGAACAGCAGTAGCCACACAAAATTATGGGAAACTTGGAAATTTATCCCGGAATTATACCTCTTATTTAGGGATATATCTTCTAACGGAAAAAATTAAAGAATATGTCCCAGACATCCATTTAAGCCCTTAAGTAAAGAATTTTCACATGTGTTGGTTCATACGTGTGTTCAACTTTCCACTTCTACCCTTAGCTACATCCTACGGTCCGATTATAAGGGAGTAGACACGTGTTATAAGATTAGAGCTTCATTCCACACGGGTTATTGGCACGTTTGTTAAATCAGTGTCTTCTCAAAGAAGAGAAAAGACGTGAGAAGCTTAACACAGCCAACATCGAAGAAATTAGGGTTAGAGGAAACTGAAGAGAAATGGAGAGATCGAGAGATAGAGAGAAAGGGTTTGATCGAGAGACAGAGGGTTTGATCAAGAGACACATTCCTATGGAGAGATCGAGAGACTCACACAGAGATGATGGTGTGACTGTTGAAAACAGAGACATAGATGATGGTGTTACATGGAGAATGAAGAAATCAACCTCAATAGCTGTTGGAAACAGGTATTAACATCAAACCCCTTTCTTTTTATCTCTGTATCTAACTGTTGGCGTGTTTGATTTGAGTTTACATGCTAATTTTTTTTAGGGTTTGTTTCAAATTGAAATTAGGGTTCATCGATGGCTGATTTTTGAAATTAAGGGATATCTTCTTTTCTACATAAACAACCCATTTCTTGTTCCAACAGTTGTCTGTGTCTGTGTCTGTTCCAACAGTTGAGCACATATGTATCTGAAAAAGAAATCTTCTTTTCTAACTGTTGTCTGTGTCTGTTCCAACAGTTGAATTTACGGCAACAATTTTGCATTTCCTTCTTAATCAAATGTGTGGTTGTCTGTGTCTGTTCCAACAGTTGTGTATGGTCATTTTGTTTGCTCTTTTGGATATATCATAGGGGTTGGACTTTTGGATATATCATAGGGGTTGAAAGAAGTCAGTTGAGTTATTAGGAAGGGTAAGTTCATAGGTTAGTTCAGTTGAGTAAGCATAGATCTAATATACTAATTAATGGAAGCAATGCATGACATATACACATCAGCTAACGTCCTTCGGCATGAGATACAATGAAAGATGCATGCGAAACGAAATAATAATATGGATTGATTAATTTCTAATGCAGACGAAATGAGAACACAAGACCAGGTGTATTTTGTTCAAATGTGACGCCAGGTTGATTTAAAGCCACCAAGCATATTCCTAGTTTAAGCTTTCTATTTTTTTGACTGCTGAAAAATGTGACGCCAGGTTGAAATAATAACATGTATATGTTGTTTTACCTGTATGCAATATAAGTGTTTATGGATGGGAGTGCAAGACCAGGCTCGGGGACTTCCCAGTATGAGCATAAATTTGCTGGTTGTGCAGTCTACACCTAATTTTTAACAAGTCCTGTTATAATCTTCCTCTGTTTGTGCCTGTTATTTTGGGAATTCTTTTTTTTTTCAAATATATCGATATTTGTTATAACAACGCTAGAAATGCATTTTAGCAAATCATAAATAAGAAGTTGATATGTTGGATCCCAATTGTCTAAAAGCTTGTTTTGCATACTGTATATTGTTGTTTATTGTTAGCATAACTAATCACAACACTTTTTAATAATATGTAATGACTTTAATACTTTAGTACTATGTAATGATTCTAATACTATATATTGATTTTTTTGCGAGACTGTGATACTTAAGCATTTGGGACTGTGATATGTTGTTTAGTTTTTTTTTGCGAGACTGTGATACTTAAGCATTTGGGTCTTTTGTTGTTTAGTGGATGTGATTTTTTTGACTTATGGAAATGTGCTGAGGAAGATGACAACAACAAAACATGTAAGGGTGGAGAAGTTGGATCCAACCCCAAGAAGAAGAAAATCAGAGTCGAGTGTGAGGTGAATGGAAGTTCTTTTGCTACCACAACTTCAACTCCAAAGAAGAAGAACAAAAGCACCAGGATCTGAAGGAGTAGGGGAAGTTCTTCTGCAACTGCATCATCTAAAGCTCCTAAGACATCCACTGCGGCTACTTCTTCATCCACTACTAAGTCCAGCAAAGGAGCTGGTTTGACTATGTCCATTAGTAATATCAACAAGGGAACATGCCATGTCAAGCAGATTATTAACACTTTCAACTATGATGCAGGCTCAAAAAGACAAAGGAAGCCTAAAGTTCATTTTGGTTTGTGAGTTTAATGTTTTATGAATGTTAAGAAACACATGGATGGTTGGTTTGTGATAATTTTTTTGGTTTAACTTTCAATTTAAGACAATACTATTATTAGTTTAACTTTCAATTTGCTTTGTTTAACTTTCAACTTCAAACAGGTTCATCCAAAAAACAGACACAATTTTTTTTGTGTCCAAAACAGGTTCAAATTCACCCAAATTAGTCAAAAAAAATCAGTCAACTTTTTTTATACTAAGGGATAATAAGGTAAATTCAAGAATATTAGGGTTTTTTATATTTTCAAAGTTCAAAATTTGACCGTTGGATCGTAGATGACACGTGTCGACAATCTACAAATTTAGGACTTGTGGGAATCAAAATTATAAGACAGGAGTAAAATTGTCCGAATTTGGCATGTATGGTCTCACACATGTGCATTTTTCATGACTTAACGGCTAAAATAGATGTTTGGAACATATTCCTTAATTTTTTCCATTAAAGAACGTATCCCTAAATGAAGGGTATAATTTGGGACATGTTTCCAATTTTTCCCAAAATTACACTCATAATGCCTGAGATAAAAAGTTGACCCAAGAAGAAGGCAAAATAATTAAATAAATATCAGCTGCCGTAGCAGAGCAGAATACTGGACGATTAAAAGAGACTTTACTTCCTCGCCGCAACCAAAATACACATGCCACTTCCATCCAAGTAATCAGTTTGTTTTCCTTGACCTTTTCAATTACATTTAGGTTGGATCACCCAGTGGAGAAAGAAAATATCTCCTCACCAGAAAAAGACCTAGTGTTCTGCTCTACATGAACTATACATACAAATTCTCCACATCATGAATCCTGGGGAGCTTCAAATCGTGTTGGAGTGTCGATACCCATCATACAACAAAGTCCTGATATGAGGATTATCAGCAAAACAATGGCCTGAAAAACCACGGTGTGGAATGGAAACAATTACAGGTTAGGTTACCAGGAAACTTGTAACTAAAAGAACTCAACTTATCGAGCAAAACAAATGAGATGATGGTACGAGAGAGACATCAAGTAGAAGCATATACAATCCCGCATGCAATGTGGCGAAACAAAAAACCAAATTCATCTCTCCCTAGAACAAATCCCACTTGGCACATTTTTACCCTGAAATTTGGGCCGAGTAGGGCACGACCAGTTCATGAACTTCGAGTATAACTTACCTCTGATGGTTGAGTCATGAGTGACTAATTAGTAAGCATCACTTAATTATTGCTGTCAAACTCTAATGCTAGGGGAGAAATGTACTGTGGTTGAGTATTTAACAGTCTATAATACTTAGTTAAGGGTACAATATTGGCCCAATATCATAACTAACTATTAGAAGCAGTGGAAGGACCCAGACGATGGTTTATTTGGGTTTAATTTCTAATCTGAGACAACTGCCATCCTCAGTACTGTAAGACTTGGTCAGGGCAAGATGCTTGATGAAACTAAGTTCTATAGTATATAGAATCAATAGCAACTAAATAAAAGGGGCAGCGCAGAATTACAACAAATAACCCTTCTAAAAGTGATGATTTAATCTGGCAAACTCCATCACAGTATGTGGCGTTAAGTGAACCATTTCAAACGCTGCCCTCAGCAAGAAACCTATCCAGTTCCCTGTTAGAAGGGTAAGGTACCAACCCTGACGGATCTGAAGCATACAGAACTGTGTACGATGCACCCAACTTTTTCAAAGCACTGACAAGGCTTGACAAGATTTCACCTGCATTAGGAACCAACCATAATGAGGATTTCTTATAAGATAGTGAAACATATGCAAGAGCTTTGAGGTTAAAACCATATTCCAATAAAAATGTCACATAATAACTCAAAATTACCTTCAGACCACGTCTGGTCCAAGTGGTTGCAAAGAACAACCATCTCTGTTTGCCTACTCTGCCTGTTTTCCACCCTTGAGATAAGATAATCCTGTCAATGAAAAGCTTCAGATAATAAGTTCTCTCTCATAGATATCATCGCAATCGCTTAAGTGAAACAGATCTCTCATAAATCTTGTAGCAATGATATTCAGTTGTCAGCGTTAACTTACATAGACTGAGTCCATATCTGAAAGTTTTCTGTATTTGTCATCGTCAACTGAACATGACTCAAGGAGAGCAATATTATCTTTAATTCCCAAGCCATTTGGACAAGCTTCTGTGAACCCTGAAAGCAACGAACTCTCCATTGCCTCTTTCATTTGCGACACAGCTACATATGGAAACGCCCTGGAAAAGTTGGAGCTCTCGACTGAAACCTGCTTAAAAAGAAAACATAATGACTCGAGCAATTAAACTCACATCCCTTACTTTATTCCTTCCAAGTATTTTGTCCAAGAGACTAAATTTTAATCTAACAAAGAAGCTTGAAATTACTTCTAATGTACGCAATTAAGATATAACATGCAAGATGTCATCTAGCGTCGCGGCTCCAGCACGGTCTACACATCTTATGGATTATTTCATGGCTATTCCCAAGAACTTCAAGGGAATGGAAAATAGGTCGATGTCTAACAATCACAAAAAGAAAGAAAAAAATAGTTTACTAGTTTCGGATTTGAGACAAAAATGGGTTGAGTAAATAAGTGGATAGAAGAGTTGTAGCTAGGTGTTGCATTGTTTTCAAAATTGTAATTGTAATTGCAGCTATTTGTTGCTAGAAAGGATCCTTGTTTTTGCTTTCCCATATTGCCAGCTGCATTTCATTCATTTGTTTATTCCAATTTCCTTCCACCTTTCTCTTGACATCTATAAATTTACCACTCATACCATCTCATATTCCTCAATCACTCTCACATCCCACTCTCATTCTATTATTTTGACAGCTTGGGTTGCAGGTTCACGCATTTGTAAGAGCTCTCAAACCTGTTTTAAGTTCCTATACAAAACCAAAGAAATCTCCTAGTTTTTCTTTTTTTTTGGTATGTTCATTTATTTCATAACCTTGAATTAATTTTCTATTTTTCTTTTGATGTATAGGAAAACATGAAGTGTTCACTTGGGTTTACCTTAATAATCTTTCTCACATTTTGGAGAACCGTTAAGTTGGAACAGTGCACATGCTACTTTCTATGGAGAAGCTGATGCTTCTGGCACAATGGGTAAGAACAATGATAATAATCAAAACAGAACAAAGTTTGAAAAATAAAAATCTTGTGTTCTTTATTTCTACTTCGGAGTGTGATCAAATCTTAATTATTAGTAACAACGTGCTTTTACCACGATTGATTCCATCAGGAGGAGCTTGTGGATATGGAAATTTATATACTCAAGGTTATGGGACTAATACAGCAGCACCAAGTACTGCTTTGTTCAACAAAGGATCAACATGTGGAGCTTGTTATGAGATCAAATGTGTTGATAGTCCAAATTGTTTGAAAGGATCTATTACTGTCACCGCAACAAATTTCTGTCCACCAAACAATGCTAGTGGTTGGTGTAACCCTCCTCAACAATATTTTGATCTTGCTGAACCTGTTTATCTCAAAATGGCTACTTACAAATCAGGAATTATCCCAATCTCTTACAGAAGGTATCATTCATTCATTATTCTTTCTTTCTCCCTCTCTCTTTCATTCTGTTTCTATATTTCCTCTTCTTATAAGCCCATTTTGTTTTTATAACTTGTAAGAAGAGCGGAGGGATAAGATTCACAATTAATGGCCATTCTTATTTTAACCTTGTGCTCGTAACAAATGTTGGTGGAGCTGGAGATGTTGTAGATTTAGAAGTGAAAGGATCAAAATCTGGTTGGAAATCAATGTCAAGAAATTGGGGTCAGAATTGGCAGAGCAATTTTTACCTTGATGGTCAAGAACTTTCTCTTAGAATCACAACAAGTGATGGACAAACTTACAGCG
>JAJJMC010000341.1:567278-590546 GCA_023531435.1 Papaver californicum | reverse complement strand
TCTCAATTTTATGTGATTTAATTATTTTCTAATAATTATTTATAATTATTTTATTATTATTTGCATGGATTTAAATTAGAAAAAAATGGTTTTTATTAAATAGTTGTGTTCTCTTTTGATGGGTCATGCTTAGTTAATTACTCTTGATGTCTCATGCTTAGGATTTACAATTATTCTTTTAGGAAACATATTTTAGGCAAACTTGAATTAAATTGTTAAAAAGAATAACATGATTAATCACATAGATTGTTAGAAATAACTGAACCCTGATTCCTAGTTTTCTCCATATTTTCTAAAAATATTCTCTAGTTTATTTTCCTGATTTTTATTAGTTTAGATTAAGTTTAATATTTTCTAAAATCATTACCTTCACAAGTTCGAGAATCGAACCTCTATTTACCACTATAAAATCACATCAGTTATCAATTTCCCAGAGTAGACGAAATCTTTCGCCACCTTTATGACCCGGTCCGACGCTCCACTTCTTGTAATTATTTACATCAATAGTGTCAGCATATGTAGCATGGAAATTATCCACAATATAATGCTTACGTTCCGCAGGATTGGGAACGTAACATGTGAAATTTGTTTCTCCCCTACTACGTGTACTACACTCATTCAGCACACGCCACCAATTCCCGTTGTATTGGGCAATAGACCGGACCATACCATGCTTGGATTTATTTCGGCTCGTAAGAACCTCATATTGGAAAGAATCCCCACCTCTTGTACAAAGGAAGCTTCAAGCCAGCGTGCAGCGCTCCCGCAGTTATTAATAGTCTGTTGGCGCTGTATTGAAATTTCTTCATCATATCAAGAGTAATCTCATCTCCTTCAACAGGATCGCAAATGGAAACTTTAAATTGTTGGATTTGATGTTTATCTTTAAATTCTTCAATATCCACTGACCTAAACGCTTAAACGTTTACTCTTAGAAGTTGGTCTATTGGCCGCAACAGCTATATCATTAGTTCCTACCAAATCAGAAGATTGAACTTCTGAAGTACCATATTGATCTCCCACTTTATTTTATCTCGCAAAGTAGCGAGATGATTTATTTTCTACGGGTTGATCACCATGATGAGAGGCACCTCCAGCAACATTACTATCATCTTTTCCAGACATGATGAATTTTACCTACATATGAGAGAACAAGAAAAGATAGATTCACCCTGATGAAAAGCAGTAATAAAACAGAAACCCTTCAAAATACAAGAAAAGCAAGATGTTCATTGAACCTGAATATAAAAAAGTAAACAATTTTCAGATCCATAAAAAAGATTTATGGATTCAATGAAACAATCAGAAATTAAAATAAGAACATCATCATTCACTCCTAAAGGATTCAGTCAAGAAGATTGATAGATAAAAAAATACATTAAAGTTAGAATGATTCACATTCTCCAAACAGTTAAATTGTTTTAAGTTTTTAAGCAAATCCTAAAATCAGAATTCAAACACAATCACAAGAATAAGTTAGGAGTATTACCTGTAACAAAGTGAAGAACATAAATCAAATCAGATAACTGGATTAAAAGAAGACCTGAACCCGATGAAAGAAATCCTTAATCATGATTTAATCAGCACAAGTTGAATTAATAAAATCACGAGGAATCACTGAAAATTCAGTTTCAGAAGAATGAAAAAGAATAAAAACTTTAAGAAGAAACAAACAAAGAAGACGAAGAATAAGATGAGAGATTTGACAAGATTTGCATTAAATATGAAAGGATTGAAACTGACGAAACCGTCGAAAAAATAAAGTGGAGGAGAGAGGAACTTTATCAGAGATGTGACTTTCTCGAAACCGTCAAAACTGTCAGAAAATTAAACCTAAGCGTGAGAAGAAAATTTATTAGAGGCGTACGAATCCGAAAAGTAGTAATTATTTTTCCTTTTTCAAATTTCTATCATATGTAAAATTCAAAAGAAAAAATGGGCAAATTGTGAGGGTATTAAATCCCTAACACCACGTGTTCAAATACTATGGAAAGAATATCATATTATGATGGAACGAGAAACACAGAAACAAAACTCATTAGATAAGTACTGAAACAGAAACCTTCATTGCATGACAGACACGTAAGTTGCGGGAAAGCATGACACATTGTACGAAATAGACACCTTCGTTGCATGACACACACGCGAATTGCGGGAAAGCATGACACAATGTATATAACTGAAAAATATCGATGCATGATAGACACGTCTCAGTTGTGCAGGTTGCGGAACAGAAGAAGCAAAACATGACAAGTCACTTTCAATGGCAACGTGTCGGACATGCCAAATTCTGAAAATAATAATGTCACTTTCAATGGCCACATGTCGGACATGCCATAATTATAATAATAATAATAAGACTGCAGCATTCCTCAAAATCCAAAAGCAATAACTTGATTCAAATCCGCAGAAGAAGTGCGGGTCACCAAGCGGGAAACTAAGGGAAATAAGAAGTACGCATGTCAAGTCTTGCGGGAAATACAAATAAGAATACGGGATAAGTTTCGTTCCAAAATCTGGATAAGAACTAATAGGTGGAAAGAAAGAAGAGGGGGACCCATGATATTTACTATAAATATCAAACTCCAAGACAGAAAGAGGGACGAAAAATTTTAGAAAAGGAAAAGGATCATAGGCAAAAGTTTAGGTATGGAAGTTGTGTCAATTAAATATATTCGTAGTTCAATCATTCTTTGATAAATTTTACTTGGTGCATATAGCATTTTATCCTTTTGTAACATACAATCATCAATAAAAAACACCCAAACCTTCATTACCCGTGGATGTAGACACTTCGTTGTCGAACCACATTAAATTTCTCTTGTGGATTCTTCTTTTAATTTCTGACATTTAATCTTTTTCTTTTCATTATTTTTTTGTTTATTGATTTATCATCTGATTTATGTGGTTGTGTTAGATTTTTAATAATCATAAAATATCCACAATGATCTAACGATTTGCTCCAATTCTTGTTTTTTTGTTTTTTTGTTTTTTTGTTTTTTTGTTATGAGATCTACAACATCTAAAGGGATCTTTAATGGGCTAAGAGTTGTTTCTTATTGTAATATCGATGGTGTAGAACTTTGTGTTATAGATTGGCAGAAAGAAAATCCTAAACAGTATTTTTATGTTTTAAGATTTCATTGAAATCATAACCTCAAATATTACTTTGTACCAAGTAAGATGGATTTTTTGAAGTGTTATTAACATTATGATCAATGGAAATGTATATTTATGCACTTTAAGCAATTTGTTGTATACAAAGTTCTCTTTTTCGGAAATAAGAATGGAAATTGTATGGTTATATGGTTCCTTTCAATTGTTTTACTTCTCTAACCACCTTTCCATTTGTCATGAGGCTGGTGCTACATACAACAAGTCATCAATTTTGGGGGTTTATTTCGCTTCATTTCATTAGAGTGCGAGAGAAAATGTTTTGAAGGGTGTTATAGAAAACTATAGTTTTAGTAAAGGTTGATGAACCAGGTTATGCATGCTTTTAATTATTCACTTTTCTGTTTGTGTTTTCTTCTAACAGTGAAGGCTCCATGGATTCCTCTAGCTCTCTCAAGCAAGAACACCTTAAATTCGGGTTGTATCAACTTTGTCTTTTCACTTCTATGTCTCTTCTCACTTCTATGTCTCTTCTCACTTCTTTATGATCAGTTTTTCTCCATGGAGTTAAGGTTGTGCCTCTCTCTATCCAGACTGAAAAGGGTGGAACTTACAGGTTTGAGACCAGTCTCTTCTCAGCATGTCCATTTACACACTTGTTGAATTTATCAAAAACAAAATAAAAAATTTTACATACTTAATGTTAAACCAACCAACAAACCAACCTTTTTTTTTTTTCTGTTTTGTTTTTTCTTCTCTTTTTCCTGAATTAGAATTGATGCAACTGGAGATATCGACGCCCTGGAGATGATGGACAAGCTGATCAAGTAGCCCACTCCAGAAAGAGAAACTCAATATGCTGCTTGGAGTGCATTCCTGGAGAATCATCAATTTTTGTAACTTTAAGAAAAATTTACTTACCAATCCGTAGTTAATAAATTGTCTTAGAGCCTCCGATATGAGAGGATCTGAGGATGTATGCAAGAAGCCATACACTTCTTCAATCAATTCTTAGCCTTGCACTTCTTTAATCAATTTGGTATAGCAGTGCGTAGGGCCATTTGGCACGCCAAGCAATACAATATATCACAAACTCTCCCCATGTGATTTTTGATACAAATCATGGCTAATAGAAGATTATATACTTATTTGAAAAAGATTTCATCCTGATTTTTTAAGTCCAAATTGAAAAGAAAAAATAAAAAAATAACACGCCCACCGTGGGGCTCGAACCCACGACCACAAGGTTAAGAGCCTTGCGCTCTACCAACTGAGCTAGACGGGCTATTATTGATTTTTAGCGACATACTATAACAATTGTATGAGAGTGACAAAGCTGAAAGTATCCGCTTTATGTTAGGCCTATTTTTTTCTGAAAAATATGAAATAATTAAGGAATTATATCAAGAATATCAGTTAAAACATAAACATGCCATGGGTAGTTATTGGAGACTTGAATGTTATTTTTTATAATGATGAAAGATCAAATACTTTTTATCCTTCTATTATTTTGAATGCTTCTTCTTCTTTAAGTTCTTCTATTATTAATGTTATAATTGAATCTGGTTTTGAGGACATGGGATATACGGGAAGGTCCTTCACTAGGTCAAGTAATACTCATGGTACAGGGAAAAGGAAAGCCGGGCAAGATAGAGTTATCACTAATAGTGAATGGTTCTTGCACTTTCTAGATGCAAAACTCATTCACTTGCAGCAACTAGGGTCTGATTATTGTCCTATTATGTTGGACACAGACTCGACTTGTAGTGATATGATAAGTGCATAAGTTTACATATTTTAAGTATTATTTTTTTATACTTATGTGCTAGCTTTTGTGTGAATTACCTTGTATTATTATTATTTTTGTAGTTTATGTCTTTTGTTAGGTTACATCTCCGAAAGAAATGAAATTGAGCATTATAAATGATGAATTTCCAAATATCCAGTATGACTCAGTGAAATCCAAGATTTCTACCCACCATCTTGTAGAGAATTGAATTACTAAGCCAACGGCAAAAGAATGAAGTCATTCCGACTTCGTATAAGAAATTTACGAGCAAAACAAGAACTTTGGAATAGAAAATAATCAAAAGGGCAAAAAGGTCGTTTTAAGGGCAAGTGTTACTGTCAAGCCAGGAAATGTTAAGGGGCGTTTGTAATTATTGACCACCTTTCCATCCGTTAAGGGGTGATTAGCATTCTATCTCCATTACACATATTAGAAAAACATTTGGTTTCTCTTAAGCCGTCACTATTTGCACCCCTATAGCCGTTAAGGGGCAACCATCTCTATATTCAGTTTTACGACCAGGAATCTTATGTTTTCAGTTGCTTATGATTTGAACTTCAATTTTGGTGGAAAAAAACAGTCGAAGAAGCTAACTTGTAGCCATGGAACTATGGTCGTGTGAAGAGGTTTTAAGCTCGAGATTAACAGTTACTTGGGTATGATCTTGTTGGAGATTTGGATGAATTTTGGTAGAGATTTGGATTGAGAGTTCAAATGACAAAACAATTGCTTGCTTCTATTGATTTTCATTGATGAATGGAGAAGATTAAGAGGTGATTTTGAATCGAGATAAATCAGGAACATGTGGGTACAAATTGTAGAAGTTTAGTTATTTTAAAACTCCAATACTTGACCTACAATTCAGTGAAGAACAACAAGGGTTGCTTCTGTCTATTTTTGGATGAATTGAGACGATTAAAAGGTGCTAATAGGAGTTTAAGACGGTCAGGAAACTTAGGTTGTTATCAAAATCGAATTCTTGAGCGAAAATTCAGAGAATTTTAGAGTTTAGATTGGATTTGGACTGAATTTTGGTCGGAAAAACAGTCACCAAGGTGGGTCATGATCGTTGATTTTGGAGATGAATGGTGAAGATTAAAGTTTGTCTGAGTGTTTGTGGCGGTTTAGAATTGTTGTGTGGTTATCAGATTCGATTTTGCAGCGTTTTATTTTTATAAAAGGAGGCTCGAAACACCACCTAAACTCATGCTCTCACCCTTGTTTTGACGCCCATAAATTGTTCGAAGAAAGTCCTCGGAGAATTTCAGAATCTTAAAAGCCAATTTATCCACAAGTTCGATTTCGTGGCGAATCCGACTCGATCTCTTCTTCCTTTGTAGTTTGCTTTCTACATTTTCTCTGAATTTTATGAATTTCATTACGAGTATCTAAATTAATTTCATTAGTGAGGGATATAACCTAAAATCACAAACATGTTATTTTGATTAATGCATTGATTTTTATTCATTTACTTTCGTATTTATCGCTCATGTTTTACCACGCATAATAATTACATGATTGTGTTCATGTAATATGATAAGTTATTTTTCATATTTAAGTCATTAGTTAAATATACTAATAACCTCTCTATAGCTAATTATAAGTCTTAGGTAATTTTATCAAGGGTTTTAGTAATTAGTAGTAATTTGTGACTACTAGCGGTGCGAATCGTGAAGGAAATCACAAGTAAAACTTAACATAGGTTGAATATACCATGATTGTATTTATATTATCTATGAATAACCTGTCTCATAGAACTTAAAGCTTTTCTCAAGCTGAATCTCTTAGCGATAAAGCATTAGGTTATTTGTTGAAAAAGAATTCATATATTAGCGATTGCAATATTTGTTAATTTTTTGAGACGTAACGAAATGTTGACACCGATTGGGGATAATTTAGGTTTATTAGTAACAAGAGAGAGTGATGAAAATATTGATGCTTAGTTAAGTTACATGTGTAGTGATGGAAGACGAACTCTTTAACCTACTTTTACCTCTGATATTTTCTTAAACATTTTTAATTATTTTAAAACAACATAATCCCCCCAATTTTACATAAGTTTTCAAAGACAATTAACCCATATCTCCCTGAGGAACGAATTCTTCTTATTGATATACTCTTATTTATATTTGTGAGTTAAAAGAACTTAAAATAATTTTGCTTGGTTGACAACCGACCATGATAAAAAAAAGAAAAAACTGGAAGTACTTTCAATGCTGGGAAAGGGATGAAACTCTTAAATCTCAAGTTATTACTGCTTGGAATGAGTGTTTTGAAGGTTCTTCTGCAGATCAACTTTCTAGAAAATTATTTTTCACTAAATATACTCTAGCAAGGTGGATTAAAGAAAATTTTGGGCACATAAAAGGAAACATCCAGAACTTACATCAAAAGATGGATATTGTTCAACAATAACAAAGCACCATTTTTACAGATCTGGAGGTAAAACAAATTGATCTTGAACTTGAGCATTAACACCAAATTAAAAATGATTTTTGGGGGTCAAAAATCAAGAAATGAGTATTATGGGGAGATAGACGGAAATACAAGTTTTTAATATACTAAGGCAAACAGAAGACGCTCCAGGAATAACATTGCATCTTTAAAAGACCCCAATTGGAATTGGTGTTCCTCAAGGAAAGAATTGAAGAATCTACTCATTACTCACTACAACATCATTCATACTTCCACTAATCCAGAAAAGGATGACTCCGTCCTTCAATGCATCCCTCAATCTGTCACAGAAGTAGATAACATGATGCGTATACATGTACCAGATAAAGTTGAGATTTTCAAAACTTTAAAGGAGATGAAGTCATGGAAGCCCCAGGTCCTGACGGCTTCCCACCAGGATTTTTCCAGTATCATTGGGATGTTGTTGGCAAGGATAATGTTTCAATGGTAAAATCCCTCTTCTCTACAGGTTTCTCTTACAGAAAATGAATGAAACGAATGTTACTCTTATAACAAAGACCAAGCATAAGTAATTTTCATTGGATTTAATACCTATAGCTTTGTGAAACACTTCTTACAAAGTGATATCCAAAATCATGGCTACAAGAATGAAGAAAATTATGTATAAAATTATCTCCCCTCTCCAAGCATCTTATGTGCAATGTCGTCAAATTTCTGATAAATTCAGCTGGCGCCAGAAATAATTCATACAATGAAGCTTAAGAAAGAAGGAAAAGTTATTTTGCTCTTAAACTAGATATATCTAAGTCATTCGATAGAATTGAATGGTACTTTCTCATAGATGTGATGAAGAAAATGGGTTTTGGTGAGGTTTGGTATGGTATGATAAAACTGTGCATTAACACAACTAAAATCTCAATCATACTGAATGGTGCTCCTTGTCAAGCCTACCAGCCTACAAGAGGCATACGACAAGGAGATCTGTTGTCTCCTTACTTATTCATAATAGCAATGGAGCGTTCTCAAGTTTGCTAACTGTGGCTGAACAACAAAATAGCATCCAAAGGATTAAAATTGCAGAAAATGCTCCAACTATCTCTCATTTATTGTTTGCATACAATTGTCTTTTATTCTCTGAAGTTGATCTACATAATGTAAACAATATTTTTGAAATAATTATTAGGTTTGGAGATGCTTCGGGACATATGATAAATTTCATAAAGTCTAGTATACACTTCAGTGCTCATCTATATCCAAGACTTTGCAGGATTCTCGCTAGGCGCCTCAAAGTGCTAAGAATGACATGTTCAGAAAGGTACTTGGGCATACCATTTCTTATTGGAAAAAGTAAGAAACAATGCTTCTCTAATTTGGTTGATAAGTTTCAATCAAGACTCTCAGTCTGAAATAGTAAGACTCTTACTCAATGTGGTAAATTTGTTATGGTAAAAAATGTTACAAATTCCATTCCCTCTCATGCTATGAGTTGCTTAAAATTACCAAAGCACACTATAAAGCATATTGATACTATTTAAAGGAAATTTTGGTGGGGTTTCAAGGAAAAAACGGGTGTTTATCTTACTTCATGGAGTATGCTTAACAGGCATAAAAATATGGGAAGACAAGGCTTCAGAGATCTCAATATCCTTAATCAAGCTCTATTGGTCAGATGTTGTTTGGGTTCGAGTTATTCACGTAAAATACTTTCATGGTTGAAATATGTTTCTCTCTTATAAGAAATCTATCTCTTCTTGGGATTGGGAAGGAGTGAAAAAACAAGTTTCTTTCATAAGAGAAAACAGTTTCTGGAAAATGGGAAAGGGCAACAAAATAAAAATATGGGAAGATATTTGGGTTTATGGCCTGGATAATCCACCTTCACCAATGGTTTCTGTAACAAATCATATTGATTTTATCTAGGTAAGTGATCTTATAGACTCTCACAGAACGGAATGGAAGAGCCATCTTATTTTTCACCTATTGGATCACAACACTTCCATTTCCATCATGCATACAAGAATCCCTTCTAACTCTGAAGATAAACTCATCTGGAAATTAACTAGGGATGGGAATTTTACTCTAAAATCATCCTATAATAAATTGTATGACATCAGTTTAGGCAAGATCCAGGTTTCAGATACTATTCAAGGCATTAATATGAAATGGAAGGATTTCTGGCAAATAAAAACTTGGCCTAGAGTCAAGTATTTTGCTTGGTGTGTCTCAGCCACATACTTCTTACCAAGGATAGGTTAGCTAATGTGTGCAACTACATCAACAAGGATTGCCCTCTTTGCGGTCAGTTTTCTGAAACTCTTCTTCATATATTGTTCATTTGTGCTTTCTCAAGGGATGTGTGGATGAGTATTCCTGGAAGTAGCCTATTTCTTCAATCCCAAACACTGATATTTCAAGAGAGGTTACAGGAATAGATATTACCTGATAAAAAACAGTATGGTGATGTTGAATTGCTTAATAAAGTCCTGTTGGTTGTTATGTGGAGTATTTGGAAAACTCGATGTGATTTTATCTTTCAGAATATTATGCCAAATCCAAAAACTACTGCTACTAAAGAATTGAGCTTTGCTGCTCATCTATTTTCTCTGGAAAAGAAGAAGACTCATCGTGAAAGAAATAATCCTAACTACAACACTCATATAGAACTCAAATGGAGACCTCATCCATCTCCTTTTATAACTATTAGATGTGATGCCTCCTTTATTTCAAGTAATTTTTCTATTGGAATTGGTATAACTCTGTGTAACTTTGCAGGTACTTGGAAAGGAAGCTACTCCAGATGCCAAGGGAGCATATATGCTTCGGAGCAAGCAGAATGCCTAGCGTTCCCAGAAGCTGCAAAGTGGAGTAAGGCGCTGCAGTTGACACATTTTGTTATTAAAACTGATGTGCATAACATCGAGCAATATATCAACAATTTTGTCGCTACTATTGCATGGGAAAATAAAAGTATTCTACTAGATGCTCTGGATATTTTAAATAATTGTTCAAATTGGAAATGTTATTTTATTCCTAGAGTTTGTAATAAGGTGGCTGAAAAATTAGCTAAATTCAGTCGTAGGCATAACATATCGAATGTTTGGTATGATAATCCACCCAATATTATTGAAAAACAGCTTTTGTTGGATTCTGATCATTGAACAAGTTTTTTAATAAAAAAAATTTTACACAAAAAAAAAATGGTTGCATAGTGTATATGTATCCACTTAACAGATGGTTGCATTTGTACATGCACTAAATAAATAGTTGCACTCCCTGGAAAATTGTTACATGATTATTAAAAGAAAAAACTAATTCTTGGCATGATGTCCATATAGTCTTTAAACAATGAATGCATGGTGTTTATATGTTAGTATCTATGCATCAAAAATAAGTTCCATATTATACATGCATCTACTGAAAAATGGGTGTATGGTGTTTCTACACCTACGAAAAGATATTCATGCCTAAAAAAACCAACCACCTTCTATATTTTCTTATATACCCCTGTTTATGCATGTTTGGTAGATCTTATAGTAAACTTTCTAAATAAATTTTACAAATTTACGATGTATGATTTATTAAATATATTATTTGTGAATTCTTGACAAAATATATGAACATAGATTTTGTACATCTACCAAGGAAATCGTTATAATATAAAATTTTTTGTGACCACTATGTGATTAGGGTATCTAATGTAACAGAATAACAGGTGCCTTAGTAATTTTTAAATGATCAAGTTACATTTAACTTAATTAAATTATGATATTATCCTCATAAATATATTTTTTGTTTGTTTGTGTTGGGTTCAGCTAAGTTTATTTTTATATTTTCTAGCTGAATTTTAATCTGTTCTTCATATGATTGAGGTTCAACTAGTTCGAATTTTTTTTTCTTAGCCGAACCTGGATTTGTTTTTCTCCTAGAAGAACCTCAGTTTGTTTTTCACATATGAAGAACATATTGAGGTTGGGTTGGATTTTTTTTTTCCTAGCCGAACCTCAATATGTTCTTCGCATATAATGAACATATTCTTCGCATATAAAGAGCATATTAAGATTCAGCAGTTATTTTTTTCCTAGTCAAACCTCAATATGTTCTTCATATACGAAGAACAAACTGAGGTTCGGTTACAAAAATAAAAAAAACCTAACTGAACAGAACCAAATAAAAATACCAAAAATAAAATAAAAATAATATTATGACATTTTAGCCATTATCATAAATATATGGATAAGGGGTTTTCAAATTTACTTCATAATGACCTTATCTAAAATAAATGGAAATCTGATATAAAACCCTAAGATATGCATTTTAATCCTTATTCTGTTTGATAAAAAAAACTCAAAAACGATAATTTTTGGCATAAAAATACATTCATAATAGGTGGAAAGGTTCTCCACGTGTGCCAATTGTAAAAAACTCAAATTCAAGAGTTTTTCTGCATAAAATAAAAGTGATATAAGTACACTTATCAACCGATTATAAACCTGACATTTTCTTCGACCGTTTTGATCATAACTTCTTCGTTCGACGTCAGAATGACATCATTCTTTTTGTGATATAAACATAATTGGGATTATCATTTTTCTCTCTCTATTTATAAAATAAACAAAGATGGCTAAATATCTAACTAATATAAACATGCATTCTGTTAAAAATTGAAGTGCCGCACTGTATTGAATCTCTATAGGTAATTTTGCAACTTCTCCACGCCAATAAATAAATAAATATATTGCATATGGGGAAGTAGTGTGCAGAACAAACCAGAAGTTAAACAGAGCTGTACCGGGTGTCCAAATTTCTATAGAACTATGTTCAACGGCCAAGTGAGTACTCAACTTGACTCGAAGTGAGTTCAATCAGTCCACAAGTGAAGATGATAAACTTAGGAATCACCCCAACCAATGGCAAGGACGAACAAAACAACCCCTATTAGTTTACTTTCATCATCATAGCCTCTTTGACGGTTGATCTAAATCCGTGACTACAAATCTTCTGCTTGTACTTCTCTGCAGAAGAAAACCAAATGTGCTCTAAATCCCTACTAAAATCCTCTTTCTTATCGAGAATTGGGGAGTTGTGATTAGCATTAGGGAATATCCTAATCTCTGCAGATGGTACCTTCAACTTTATATTGTGAATACACTCTAAAGGAACTACTTCATCCTTATCACCTTGGATAACTGTTAGCATGAGTTCTGACGAATTCACAGCCTCAAGATACCTGTCTATTAATTTAGCTCCTCCACATATTACATTATGCATGGTATGCCAAGCTGAATGATGCGTGTGCTTAGTCAAGTCCATGAACAGAAATGAAAGCTCCCTGAAAACACATGCACATAATACTAGTGAGGGATTACTTTACTTTTGGGAATTCGTATTGCTGAACTGGCGCAAGATCCCTGCTTAACTGTATGAATTTTTCAATCTAACTACTTCTCAACAAACTGATTCGTCCATAAACTGATACATACGAAACATCCACATTTTTCTTATTCTTTTATTAAGTGTTCAATTCAAAAATTACCTTTTTCGAGTGACTAGCTTGAGAAGCCATTCCCATGTTCTATGATTTCTGCAAATAATGAAACAAATGCTTCTCCCTAAATGTTCATACCAGACTTAACTGAAGAGCCAAACAATAGCGGTGGCCATATTTTCCTCTCAGCAAGTCGGTTGAGTGCATATAAACTTGCTTGCTCTTTCGATGAAGGGAAGTAAGGATAAAAAAACCTGGTCAATTTGAGGGCGATCCAAAACTAATTACGGGCAACTAATACAACAAAATAAGGTCATTTTGAAGTAATCTCAATACATCCCTTATCCATATAATTTCTATAATGACTAATCTATCCTTGTTTAATTAGTGTTAATTTTGATTAATTAGTTAATTAATTTGGTTATAGTTAGTGTTAGAAAATTCTTTGAGTTAGTTTTGGATTAGAAATCGAGAGTGTTTTAGATTGATTTGTCGAGTTATAATTTTATATAGGACTGTCAATGGGTACCCTAATACCCGGAACTGACCCGACTCGGAACCGGATGAATCGGGTCCGGGTCACAAATCTGGACCCATTAGTGAATTTGGACCCTAACGGGCAGGAACCGAATAGACCCATAGTAAACGGTTCCAACCGGGTCCTACCCGTTGGGTACCCGCGGGTAATCGGGTAGCTACTGTAGAGGGTAATTTTATAAAATCATATAACAAAATTAGGTCATATATATAGAAAAATCAGATCTCATTCTCACTTGATTTCATTCTTGCCGTTTCTTTCCGAGAAGAAGAGTAGAAGACTACTACTTCAGTATCTCATTCACTTCACCACCTCCACCTGTTCGTTGTTACTGCTGAAGGAACTAAATACACAATGAATCCCATCACCATCTCAATTTGGTTTCCTATCATTCTTTTCTCAATTATTTGATTTACAGACAGAAAAAAGAAATCAAGTTTTAAGGTTTTGAGATTTTTTTATTAATAAGATGAGTGGATTACAATTGCTATAATTGATTTTGGGGTTTTTGGCTTGTTTGAGTATATATGTGAAAGCAGAGGATCCTTACAAACTCTTTGCATGGCCTGTTACTTATGGAAATCTTGCACCTCTTGGTGTTTCTCAACATGTTTGTTTATTTCTATCAAACTTCCAGTTCTGATTTCAGCATTATATTTTGTTTTTAGACGCTTAGTGATTTCTCATACTTTCTTTGTTTGTGGTTATTAGGTTATTCTTATCAACGGACAATTTCCTGGTCCAAAGCTGGATGTTGTCACCAATGATAACATGATCATCAATGTCATTAAGTTAGAATCACTACCGGCTATGTAACATGATCACATGTACACAAAATTAGTTCTGTGTATAAGTTAGATATTCTCTCTGTACAACGTTTATCTATTTGACATACGAGGAGGCTCTTAAATGTAAAACATTATGGTAATAATTGATTGATAATCATCAACCAGCTAGTTTAAGTAGTAGGACGAGGTTCCTAAGTGTGTCTCCTATGCATGTACAATGATCTCGTTAGTGTCTTGACTCTCGAGTTTTGTTTCATAAGTTTGTTACCCTATCTCTAGCCAGACTGGTGGGCATGAAACATCTTTCTTGTTACTCATTTTACTTGAGATTCAGGAATGATTTTGAGTGCTGTCATACTGATTTAATGGACTTGTTTGATGTTGTTGGCTTGATGTTTATTTAATTTCATTTGTTTGAATGCCAATTTGCAGGTGCAATAATGTTTTGTATCTCCTGGTGTACCGGAGGATGAGGAAATTGAAGATGCTGATAAAGATTGAATGGGAATGATGAAGATGGTTTCTATGTAGCTGCACAACCAGTAGCAGGGGAAGCAACAACCTATTCTTCTCATAACACAAGTAACATAGTAAGATTGTTCTGGTTTTAGTTGGTTGCATTCTGGATTTGGTACAAGAAGAAAACTTCCTTGATTCAAAACGACTCCATAGCTTACATCAGGTAGGTTCATGGGTTGATTTTGTCTACCCAAAAAATACGAATTCAAGTTGCGTTGATTCCATTGGGGGCTGAACTTGGCTGCGTTTATGTATACCTTAACTATGTACTGTAATTTTTATAACTTTTGTTTATGAGTTATGCTAAGACAGGAATTGGGTACTATGTACTGTAATTTTTCTAACTGTGTATGCTTACTAAAATGAGTCGCCTTTTGGAACCGTTAACTACCCGGACCCGACAATTACCCGTTGTTTTAATAGGGTCCGGTTCTGGGTCCATAGAATTAGAAACCGGCCCCGGAACCGTTAGGACCCGGAACTGTATAAAATATCAGGTCCGGGTCCGGGTCCTATGGTACCCAGGAGGACGGACCCATTGACAGCCCTAGTTTTGTACAATTATTAGGCTCGTGATTTATTTTCCTACCGATTGTACAATCGGTAGTTTAATGGAGTACTTAAACTACCCATTATCATAAGTAGCCCCAAATTGGAATTCGAATTTTTTTAAAAAATCTCATCATTTTGTCTTGGCACAATCGGTAGTTTAAGAAATTATTAACTACCGATTATCATAAGTAGCCCCAAATTGGAATTCAATTTTTTTTTTAAAATCTCATCATTTTTTCTTGGCACAATCGGTAGTTTAAGAAATTCTTAAACTACCGATTATCATAAGTAGCCCCAAATTGGAATTCGAATTTTTTTTAAAAATCTCATCATTTTGTCTTGCCACAATCGGTAGTTTAAGAAAATCTCATCATTTTGCTACACGCAAACCATACATCGTGGATACAACTGAATCAAATTAAATTATTATTGCAAATATTCAATACTAAGTGTCAACGGAAGTATATTTTAATTAAGGCAACGCATAAACCATCTTTGCCGAGACACGCAAACTACGTATCATGCATATGATTTGTTGGTTCTGCAACAATGAAAAACACTAAACAGGAGAAAATTGTTAACGTTAGAGAAATCTCTGAAGTTGATGCACACACTAGGACAGAGCCACCTGCTCAGTAAATTGTGCTTAACACAATAGTCCTCGGGTACTCCTCAAGAATGAGATATGCTATACCCCAACAGAGGAGATGTGTCTAGGATAGAACTGCCCGTTAGCCAGGCGGCTTCCTCTCCTGCTTTATCTAACGCAATAAACTCTGATTCCATAGTGGATCGAGCTATACATGTCTGTTTGAAACTCTTCCAAGATACAGACTCCCAACCTAGAGTGAAAACGTATCCACTCGTAGACTTAGAATCCTCTGAGTCTGATATCCAATTTGCGTCACAATATCATTCAAGGACCGCAGGGTATCTTTCATAATTTAAACAAAAGTTTAAAGTGTACTTCAAGTACCTTAACATTCTAATAAGTGCATCCAAATGCTCTTGTCCCGGATTACATGTATACCTACTTAACCTACTCACAGCATAAGCAATGTCTGGTCTCCTACAGTTCATTAAATACATCAGACTTCCTATGACATGTGAATATTCAAGTTGTGAAACTCCACTACCCTTGTTCTTCTTGAGTCTACAACAAGGATCATATGGAGTACAAGCAGGTTTACTATCAAACTGGTTATATTTTCTAAGTACAAATTCAACATAATGAGATTGACTAAGACTATATCCATTAGACTCTCTTCTAATTTTCATCCCTAAGATTACATCCGCGAGGCCTAAGTCTTTTATGTCAAAGTTCTCATTTAGCATGTTCTTAGTGTCAAAGTTCTCATTTAGCATGTTCTTAGTGGAGTTAATTACATCCATGTTTGTACCAAGTATAAGCATATCATCAACATACAAGCAAAACAAAGATTACATGATCAAATTTTTCATGGCATTGTTTAGGTGCTTGTTTCAAGCCATACAAAGATTTTTTCAGTTTACAAACTTTGTTTTCACAATCTTTCACTACAAAGCCCTCAGGTTGGTCCATATAAATTTCTTCATCTAATTCACCATTTAGAAAGGCTGTTTTTACATCCATTTGATGTATCTCTAAGTTATGAATGGCAGCGATAACAATTAACATCCTAATGGAAGTAATTCTCGTAACAGGTGAATAAATGTCAAATAAATATACACCCTCTACTTGTTTATATCCCTTAGCTACTAATCTAGTTTTATATTTTTCCACAGTTCCATCTACTTTACGTTTTCATTTAAAGATCCATTTACAACCTATGGGTTTACACCCTAGAGGTAAATCTACAATATCTCAAGTATCATTTGTAGAATGGAATCCATTTCACTAATAGTGGATTCTTCCCACCATGGAGCTTCATAAGAAGTCATGGCTTCTCTAAAAGTCTGTGGATCACTCTCAGCTAAACAAGTTATGAAATCTGGCCCAAAAGATTTTTCAACTCTAAGTCTTTTTCCTCTTCTAGACTCAAATTTATCTTCCTCTACAGGTAGTGTCTGACTAGTAGAAGGGACATCTAGGGGATCAACACATATCATGCGAGATTCAGATTTCAAAGGAAAAACATTTTCAAAGAACACAGCATACCTAGATTCCATAATGGTATTCATACCAATTTCTGATATTTCATAACTCACAACCATAAATCTATATGCAGTGGTATGTTCAGGGTACCCTATGAAGACACAGTCAACAGTTTTGGGTCCTATCTTTATCCTCTTAGGTGGAGGGATAAAAACCTTATCCAAACAACCCCACACTTTGAAGTATGCATAAGAAGGTTGCCTACCTTTCCATAACTCATATGGAGTTTTGTCTGATCCTTTAAAAGGTACTCTGTTCAGGACATAGCAAGCTGAGAGGACAGCCTCCCCCCACAAGTTCGCAGGTAGTCCTGAACTAATTAACATGGCATTCATCATCTCCTTAAGGTTCGGTTTTTCCGTTCAGCCACACCATTAAATTGTGTTGAATAAGGAGGGGTTACCTCATGAATAATGCCATGTTCCATGCAAAAATATCCTATAGGGATTACATACTCACCGCCACGGTCAGACCTAACAGTTTTAATGGTAGTACTCATTTTGTTTTCAACCTCTAGTTTATAAATTTTAAAGACTTCTAAGACATCATCCTTACATTTAAGTAAATAAATATGACAGTACCTCGTACAGTCATCTATACATGTGACAAACCATTTTTTACCACCTCTAGTTTGAACTGATTTCATGTCAACTAGGTATGAATGAATTAATTATAAGGGTTTAGAATTTCTCAGAATATTTTTCTTATAAGACTTTTTAGCATATTTTGATTCTACGCATATTTCACATTTATGTTCATTATCCAAAATAAATTTTGGTATGCAGCCTATGCTAGCCAGTTTATTCATTGATTTATAGTTACATGACCAAGTCTACCATGCCAAACATTCAACGACACACAAACATAAGTAGAATCATTTTTATTCATTTCAATAGAGGTTACATTCAATTTATATAAACCCTCAGTCTTATAGCCCTTTCCTGCATAATGTTTACCCTTAGTTATAATAACTTTCCCATATTCAAATACAAGTTTAAATCCCTTATCATCTAACACACCACTATATACAAGATTCTTGCAGATGTCCGGAACATGTAGAACTTCATTCAATGTGAGAGTTTTTCTCGAAGTGAGCTTCAGCCCAACTTTTCCTTTTTCCACAACCTGTGTTGTGGACGAGTTACCCATATAGATCTTTTCTCCTTCCCCTACCTTCTGATAGGAGGTGAACATATCTTTTTTTCCGCAAACATGCTTGGTAGCACCAGAGTCTACCCACCAGTCTCTCACATTGGTAACCAGATTTACTTCAAACACCGTGCCAGAAAACTCGTTCTTGTTTGTTTCAACTAAATTGGCATTGGGCTTCTTATTATTATTAAAGTCTTTACGCTTCCTACAGTGTATTTCCATATGGGCAGGAATACCACAAACATAACATGCACCTTTAATTTTATCAATGCCAGATTTTGGTTTCGGGAAAGTACCTTTTCTGTGCGGTCCAGGCTTACGTTTGCTGTGGTACAGACTTGCGGAAGACTCGTGTTCGCTGACATGAGCTTTGTTGGACATGTCCCTTGCAGAATATACATTTTTGTCTTTTGAACACAGCAATTCTTCCACTTGAATCTTCTTACCCAATTCTACCATACTGACTTCACCAGTTTCATGTCTCAGTCTTTGTTTGTATTCAGCCCATGAATAAGGTAATTTCTCAATCACCGCAGACACTTGAAATGTTTCATCAATCACCATACCTTCAACAATAATTTCGTTAATAATTTGCTGAAGTTTTAGAAATTGGTCTACCAGAGATTTGTCATTAACCATTTTGTATTCCAGGAACCGAGCAAATAAAAACTTCTTACTACCAGCAGTTTCTGCTTCATACTTAGCTTCTAAGGCAGCCCATAAATCAAATGCAGTAAAGTTTTATTTTGCATTATAGAAGTCATAAAGAGCATCTTCTAAACAGTTGAGAATATGGTTTTTAGCCATATAGTTCTGTCTGCCCCAACTTTCTAATTCTCCTTCATTTTTCGGTTCATTCAAGTTTTCATCAAAAGGCTTCAGAACTAACTTATCCAACATGTGATAACTCAGGAAAAATAACATTTTTGATTGCCATCTTTTGAAGTCTTTCCCAGAGAACTTCTGAGGTCTGTCAACATCACTCTTGGCCATTGAAACAAAAGTAATAAAGATATTGTGTTAAGATTGTTGGTTCTGTAACAATGGAATAACTAAACAGGAACAAACTGTTAACGTTAGATAAATCACTACACTCTGATGTTGATGCACACACAAGGACAGAGCCACCTGCTCAACAAATTGTCCTTAACACAATAGTTCTCGGGTACTCCTCAAGAATGAGAGATGATATACCCTAGCTGAGAAGTTGTGTCCAGGATAGAACTGTCCATTATGAATTGAATTAGCACAACTCAATTCACCCTCTAGAACTTAACAACAATTTTGATAGAAGAAGAAGGGAAATAAACGTACAAGTGCGCACAACAAAGCGAGAATAGGGGAAAAGATCTAGGGATAGTAGCCTTCTCTGGAGTAAGTTGAAATGAAAAATTCTTCTTTCTTTTGTAGACAAAAATTGGAGTGAAATCAATTGAATAATTAATGGGAATAATTTTGTATTGATTAAAATTAATTTTGTGCATTAATCACGGTGATTAAGTGTGAAATTTAATTTTAAACGGTAATAAAACGGTTAGAAAATATTCTCTCAATAAAACTCCTCAATTCTAGCCAGGTCAAACGCCCCATATTTAAAACAGAATCTAAGGAAATAATTTCAAAAACGTAAGTGATTTAGTTTTTAAAGTGGTAAATAAAGTGTTCGATTCTCGAACTTGTGAAGGTAACGATTTTAGAAAATATTGGACGTAATCTAAACTAATAAAAATCAGGAAAATAAACTAGAGATGATTTTTAGAAAATATGGAGAAAACTAGGAATCAGAATTCAGTTATTTCTAACAATTTATGTGATTAATCGGGTAATTCTTTTAAATAAATTAAGCTCAAATATTGCCAAAATAGGTTTTATGCAAACAAGTAGAGGAAATCACAAGCATGGAACATCAGAGGTTGTCAACCCAGCATGACCCATCAAACAAAAACACCACTACTGAATGGAAACCGTTTTTCTATTACGAAACTATGCAATTTTAACAAGTAAAGAATTATAAATAATTAATTAAAAATAGACTTACCACATAACATTGAGAGAAAAACCTCCTCCATCATCCCAGTAAATAAACTTAGCTCATGGTGAAGAAAACTTGCTCAAAAGACCTTTTCATTGCTCAAAAAGTTGATTACAAGGTTAAAGAATAGTGCAACAGCTGAACAGATACGTTTATAAGTGTTGAAGAACAGGGTTCAGCCGTTACAAAAGTGTTTCTAAGCAACAAAGGTTTAAAAGAATAGGTAACAGGAGTAGTTTGAATCAGCAACACTTGTGGACGTTGCTGTGTTGTCTTCTCAGGCGGTGGTAGATGAAGAACAGCACCGGCGGTGACCGGATCGCTGTCCAGTTCCGGCCAAACTCCGGTGACTCCGAAAATCGATCTCTAGGCTTCTCCTTGATTTCTTCGGCTTCTCTTCATATATATAGGGTCTACAAACCCTAGGGAGAGTTCTAAACCTAATAGAACTCTCCAAAACTCTCCAGAATCTTCCCAAATCCGAATCAAACATGGAATCCTTTTTCCCGTCCAAATTCACTCCGGGAACCTCTTTTTACGGCTAAAAACTCGTAAAATTGGTTGTGTGGGTCTTGTATCAATCTCTTCTAGCTTGTGGGACACTTTGGAGTCGAAAACAACTTGAAAATCTCATAACATGAAGTCCACAGTTGAAAACAATAACTGTCCCGATGAGTCCCGATCCAGCTCGGCTGAGTTGACTCGTTGGGTTGGCCCGATCCAACTTAGCCCGATCCAAGGGTGCCCCAATCCAAAGTGTGGGTGCCTTGATCCATTTTCCCGGGTGCCTTTAACATTTTTTGAGCCAATTTTTCCACAAATCTTTATTCTTCTAATGTACCTACAAAAGCATAAAAACACGTAATATTCGCAAAATCGAAAACTAACTTAATAGAAACTAAGGTGCAATTTAGACACTAAAATGTGTCTATCAAATACCCCCAAACTTACTATTTTGCTAGTCCTCGAGCAAACTACTCTAAAAATAAAGTAAAAATCCTAACTCACTTTCGCAGGAATCGCAACTACATTTAGCATATGCAGCAAGCCGTTAAACCCCTAGGTGTCCCTAGTGGACGAGTTTTGTCTCGTGAGGGTTTACAAGAGGTATACCCATAAAACCTGAATCTAGATCTTAACAACACGTGAACGATTAAGAGTAAACACTAAACAAGCTAGTTAGTTGGCTACTCAGTTATTCGGCTATAGGGACCATTACCCTTTATGGATCCAATCACTGTACACGAGTGTTAACTCAAGCATACTAAAATTCATATCTAAGACAACAGAGTTCTACTCAGACAGTTATCTAACCACCCATCACATGAAAAGACTTAGAAGATGAACGTAGACTGTAGAAGGTCGCAAATGTTGACTGAGGCGAACGATGTGTCCCATATCTGTCTGAAGGTCAGTACCGAGATGAAACCTAGTGTGTCGAGATACTCCCCATTTATTTTCAACGGTTACTACTAACTAAAATATTTACAAGTTCCCATGGATCCTGCATTCCACGCTTGCTTAGGCGACGGAGACAGGGAGAACTTTAAAATACCAAATACTATTTTTTCTCAATTTTTTTCTAACTTTTTTCGATTTTTTTCTGACACCTAATACATGTGTGTTCCCATGGATCCTGCATTCCACGCTTGCTTAGGCGACAGAGACAGGGGGGACCACACACATAACTCTAAAACACTAACGTATTATACATGTGGGGCATGATCTCAACACACTAAATGTCATTCCAGTGCTAACTAACATGTCGATGCTAGGACCCACTAATACTCTCAGAGAAACACGAAATTGCAAATAATAAAACAGGACGTGATATGGTGGTGACAACTATCATGTTATTTCTAACACCTGAACTCTGTCTCTTTTATGAATAGACCATCTAGCTGGGCACACCAATCCTTATAGCAAAATGGCTAAGTTTCCATCTACCTAGAGTGGTTAGTGTCACCCTGAATTGTTCACATGCTTCTAAATTCCAAATCTTATTAATCCTAAAAAGACTCCCTTACCCCCAAACTTAAACTAAACAGTGTCCTCAATGTTTCTAAGTAAAGAACTGGACAAAAATAATAAAATGAGGGAAGATAGTACCTTGTTGCCTGAGCATGGGTTGCCTCCCAAGAAGTGCTAAGTTTAAAGTCTTCAGCCAGACTAGAAAAGAATTAGTCACCCCCTTAAATCATATAGCAATAATCGGAACAACTGTGGGTCATCTGAATCAAATAGTGTGCCCCACAGTAGAAGTAAACTGCAGCAAGCTAAGAGGATAAACGATCTGAGTACACCTTGATCCCTATCTAGGTAAACCACATCGACCAGAGGATGGGTTTATGGCAACTGAGGATCGGTAAATCTAGTTGGAGGATGATCTCGTAAAATTACAGCGGTGCCTATGTCAGGTCCCAAGCTAGGGACCTTTCTAAGAGTTAATGGTACAACACATGGAGTATGATAGTCACCCCCAAACTTAAAGTTTTCAGTGTCTCTAGATAGACTAATAATAATTTCACTCGTTTCCAGATCGTCAGATTCTCGAAAATAGTCAACTGCTTCTTCTAAATTACAATCCGGTGGTGCAAAGCCTAACAAAGTACGCACCTCATCAATAACCCTATCATTATTGCCATTAAATCTGTAGTTGGTTAGGCATTTTTCTAATGGATCTTCTAATGGGTTGGGCCTAAGCTCCATCTCACTAGACGGTTTGGATTCCTCTTCTGATGGGCCTAACT
>JAJJMC010000341.1:530215-562386 GCA_023531435.1 Papaver californicum | reverse complement strand
AATAAGGTGATAGTAGCCAGAAGCTCCCTCCAGAATGAGGTGAGTGGCTAATTTAAAAAACTGCCTCTAGAATGAAGTGAGACTGGCCGGAAGCTCCCTCCAGAATGAGGTGAGTGGCTAAATGAAAAAAGGGAAAATTGGAAATATATCCCGGATTTGAACTAGCAATTAAAGAATATGTCCTGTAACGGTCGAAAATAAAGGATATGTCCCAGCCGTCCATTTTTTTCGTTAAATATATATTTTTAGACAGTTATGCCCTCAACACATAAAACAATTAATGGTTAAAGAGAGGGGAAATTAGAAATATATCCCGGATTCATGAAGTTGATCATGATGGTGATTGATTGGCGGAAGCGGGAGTTGATTTAACGGAAAAATATGAAGTTGATCAGGGGAATAATTGTCTAAAAATATGTATTTAACGGAAAAAATGGACGACTGGACATATCACTCAATTTCGACCGTTACAGGACATATCCTCAACTGATAATTCAAATCTGGGACATATTCTCAATTTCCCCTTGAAAAAACTGCCTCCAGAATGAGGTGAGAGTGGCCAGAAGTTCCCTCAAGAATGAGCTGAGTGGCTAATTGAAAAAACTGCCTCCAGAATAAGGTGAGAGTGGTCAGAAGCTCCCTTCAGAATGAGGTGAGTGGCTAATTGAAAAAAAACCCTCTAGATTGAGGAGAGAGTGGCCAGAAGCTCCTTCCAGAATGAGGTGAGAGTAGCTAGAAGCTACCTCCAGATTGAGGTGATGAGAGGCTAATTTCTCCCATGGATTAAAGGTGATAAGAAGCTAGAAGCACTCCCTCATGAGGAGACACCGCCTACAGCCAAACACCAAAAATAGGAGGGAACAAGTTAAAACACTTACTGAAATACAACAAGAACAACTGCTACTTAAAACCTGTGATGGAGAAAGAACCTAAAAGCTCCTCTCTTTTTTTTCAAAAAAAAAAAAAAGAGTGACTAACTAAAAACTCTTGACAAGTGAACAAATGAGGGTGCTGAGAATAAAAACGTAAAACTCTGACTGATGACGGTGTTGGGAGCATAATTCTATAACAAGAACGATACTAATAATGAATTGTGTCGTACCAAGAATATTCAAAAAAAATGCCACTGATTCCATGTTCCACAAACAACAGTGGAAAGCTACCATGTGATTCGAACGCTAAACAAGTATGAGCGCCTATTCTTGAATCTCCTCTTTTCGTAAAACATGCCATAACTTGTTGTATGACTTAGTAAACCCTTTGTATCTTAGACAAGGCAAGGAGACGCTCTTAACAATGAACAAACATGCCATCTAAGTGAAATAATAGTGCATTTGACATGCACGCACATGAAAAAAAATAAAATAATTATCTCTAACGACCGATCACAAGCAACTACTTAAGAGCATTCCACTAGTGCGGGAACCTACGATGAAATAAGAGTTGATCAAACTTGTGTAAGGCGTACTCAACCGAATACCTTTTGGAATACGCTATAATAACCCTTAACCAGCGCAGCAAAATCATTCTCGAAAAAAACAACAACTATGTGTGTAGCGACTTGATAGACTTACAAACTAGCCACAAAGTTATTCCAAGTGACAAGGGAACGAAGCCCAATAAGGTCCACCTATTCATGAAAGTGAGCGTGAGTATCCAAGATCTATATGAGGATAGTGTGAGTAGATCTTCAAAACATGCACCACCTTTGAGCACAAAGAGTGTTGCGAGTGCGAAAAAAAAAGAAAACGTTTTCACCCTAGTGGGCTATAGATGCCATAGTTAGCGGCTGGATCTCTTACTAAAGCGCTAATCACTTCTTGATTTTACCTAAACAAGAAAAACAACAATGTGAAAAGGCAACAAAGTCTCTCACTAGAACGCCTAAAACGAGTCTTCACCTTAGTGCGCTATATGTGTCGTAGTCAACAAGCTTTAGACCCGCATGCCTATACTACAACTATCAACCACCAAGACTTCGCATCAATTTTTAATGTTATACATGTTGGTCAAAATGTCTCGTTTGACACGACTACTCGCATAGTTCAATTTATGACTTGAAGTATATATAAAAATCGGTTTTTATTTTGTATGACCCATCCTTAAAATTATACACGCCATAACATAATAACTACTCAAAGGTTGACTACTTATTCATATTACGTGATATCTATGTTCCATAAATGGAGATTAAGAATCTCGTATCTTTGATAAGGCACCCTTGGATGATTAATTATCTTACATTCACCTTAGTCGCCCAGTAATAATGGTATAACTTTTACAAGAAAATAAGTTGATCATTGTTTTGCTTTGGCATCGGATAAAAATTGCAACCTGGGGACTCAGGGACTAATTCCCAAGCCATAACGGTATATTATATAGAAGCGTAAACATGACAGTTATACTGAAATCATAAAAGAAAAAAAACAAATGGCATCTAACCGATATGACCATTTGATAAATCCATAGTGCCTTGACTAACTAACATCTAAATGGCCACATGAAGAGGATCTCGGATACAAGCAGTAGCAGTAACACTAATTCACAACACCATTATATGAAGGTCTGAGGTATAACTACTCCATGCAAATGAGACTCATGGATGAAAATGGCCATGATTGGGGACTTTCGGTAAGTAAACACACGGGGAATTAGTCCCGCTAAAAGAGAAAGAAACAAACTGGAAAGAGTCAAGGAAGACTAGAAGATTGTTATATGCGCGACAACTTAGGGACTATCACAAGAAAAAAAAAGATGTGATGCCAAAATATTTTTAGGGTATGTGACTGCTGGATAGTCTGAATACCTAACCAAACAGTCAGGGGACTTAATGTAAGTACCCCAAAAAGTTATACTATAGTGATATAGTTATTATCCCACAAGAGTGAGGGAACATTCCATTATAAAGGATTAGGACCCATTCAAAGGGTCAAACTTCCTTGAAAAGCAAAGGGGTGTCATTTATGTAATTAATTTTCTCAAAGACACATATCACCTGGATGAGAAGGAGAATATGATAAAAAGAAGATGTAAGTGTATAATGAGGAGGTTTCGGGGGTTAGTGATTGGTGTGCTACTTTCTAGAACAGAGCTTTACCCTTTTAGTTCTAGGGTTTTACACCCTAATACGAGTACTATAATAAGAATTTTTAACATAAACATCATGGTGCTTCTACTAAATTTGAAATTTCCCTGAGTAGTTGAGTAATCCCAAACTTTTACCATTTCACCCATTTCCTTACTTCGAAGTTTGAACTGATGGAACGAGATTCTCGCGGCGATCTATTATTAAAAAGGGTAATTTTTTCTGCCCCATATAAAAGAAACCTGGTTTAATTGGGGGCTCGTAAAATTAATAGGGGCTTTACGAAATCTACCCCACACCATTAATTATAGGAGGATGTCAAAAAGTAATGAAAATACTAATTTACCATTACTCTAATAACTAATCATAAAACTCTATTATACTTAACCAAAATCAGCCCCATTCTATTTTAAAATCAAAACCGAAAACAAAAAATCTCTCACCTTTTCCTCCTTAATGATTCTATCTTTTTTTCGAAATGAATTCAAAAACTTTAATCCACGATTAACTTCTTCTACAAACATGGATCATATGAAGAATGTCCAGAGAGATGTTAGCCCACCTAGAATCATAGAGAAACTTAAAGGAAAGTTAAAGTCGAGAAGCACCAAGGAATCAAATCGAGAAGAATCCGACAACGAAATGGTCCCAATTAGAAATTAAGTAAACCAAAACTCATTACTCTATTTGCTGGATGTGAATATACGTTTGTTTTGAGTGTAAATCTAGATTAGAAACCGTAAAATTGCAATTACATAGAAAAGGTCGGAATAGACGCAAAGCTTAGACCATGAAGACTTTTGATATACATGGTAGAAGTATGAAAAATCATCATAGTATTTTATTTTCGACCATGACGACCCTTGTTGGTTATTTTACTGAAGATGGAGAGTCTATTTAGGGTCGCATCGGTTTTTACCTAAAACCATGATGATATGAAATATATAATATGTGATGATCCTTTGATAAACCATAACGACCCCACATGAAAAAATCTACTATGTCCCATATTTGGCAAGGGTCGTCATTGTATAACTATAGAGTTGTTATTCTTTTACTAAGGGTCGTTATAGTCGACAATTTAGACCATGACGACCCTAGTACTGAGTCTGAGCATATTGGTTGTGATTTTTTGATTTTTGTGTATTATGTATTTGTTTGTGAGAATTTAAGAAAAAGTGGGGTGAGCAGGTGATAATTTGTCAATCCTTAAACATTTGTACTGTTGAAGTACTTTGTTTAGATTCAAGAGATCAATTTGTACAATCCTGGCATAAACTAATTAATGGTCGTTCTAGTCTTACTTCAGTCACAAAATGAGAAGAAGAAAGGTTGGTCTTAGGGAGGGAAGCGAGAGAAGAATGAGGTCAGGGTATCAGACTCTGTTGGATGTAGTTGGTGTGAATAACTATGAAAAAGTCTTCTGTGTGAGAAGGTTGAATGATCAAGGTTGATCGATTCGAATTGTTTTGTGTTAGATTGTTGTAAACTTGTTATCGTATTTCAAACTTGTCCACCCTCTGTGTTTAATAGATTGAACATCTATTTATATCATAGTTATTGTAACCACTCGACCTCTTTTCTAGAAGAAACTTTCGATAGTTAAGTAGTGGTAAAGTGGAGAAGGTGTTGACAACTGCTCTCCACTTCAATTTTGGTTGGATAGTTGGTTACTCAACTTGCCACCCATCTACTCAACTGTTATTGATCTTTCCAGAGTTTCTCTTTTAGTGGGTGCACTGCTGGACCACGTGTCATAGACCGCCAGACTAAAAGCCTAATTAGTATCCCCCCATTTGTGAAATTTGATGTCTCGTGTAATATTGTAGTATTAAGCACTACTAATAGTAACTCAATTGAGACCTACTCAATGGGTCTCTTGAATGAAGACTTGTCTTGATTGACTAACCGATGAGTCTGTCTTGCTTGACTAGCTGAGGAGTCTAGCAGACTAGAAATATATCTTGCTTGACTAGCTGATGAGTCTAGCAGACTAGAATATAATAAATACGTCTTGCTTGACTAGCTAATGAGTTTAGCAGACTAAAATAAAATAAATACGTCTTGCTTGACTAGTTGATAAGTCTAGCAGACTAAAATAAATTAAATATGTATTTATTTGTATTTGGGGAGCAGTGTGTCCCATCTTAGTCAATCTTGCATTGATAAGAGTATGTAGCTGAGCATGAAAAATTGTACGTGAGAGGTCTAGTATAGCTTAGGATTTTTTAATTTAGTTGAAACCCTAATTTACCAAACTAGAATATTTACGTGAAAAAGGAAAGAGAAGGGCGCCAAGCTTTGGTATTCACGTGAAAGGGAGAGGAGGAGCGCAAGCCTTGGTCTTGAAGCAAGAGTCATATGTTTTATTCTTTGTAATCAGCCTCACAAGTTAAGGGTAAAAGAGTAAAATATCATTTTTTTATGAGAAACAAGACGCTCGTATTTTATAAGAAGCAAGACGCTCATATTTTACTCTTTGTACCCAGCCTCACATGTTGAGGGTAAAAGATTAAAGTTATCATTTTTTGACAAGCAACAAGTCGTGTTAACTTGGCTTTATTTTTCGAAGGCATACGAATCTTGCCTTGAGAATAGTCGTGCAAGCTCAGCTGCTTGGCTAGCAAACACGTTGGAAGCAAGAGAGGTAGAGACGTCTCCCTCTTTAAAATTTAGGGTTTGAAAGAGTTTGGCCAGAAGGCAAGAAGCTCATATTTTACTCTTGTGCTCACCTCACATGTTGAGGCCAAATAGTAATATACCAAATTTTGGAGAGAAGTATGATGTCCATGCTTGGTCTCTAAGTAGGCGTACAAGTCTTGTCTTAGGAGAAAGACGCAAAACAAGCACGGGCAAGACGATGGATTACCTACTTAGAGACAAATTTTGGAGACGGGTGAACTCCCGACTCGTAGGCTCGTACCATCCATCAGACCATCGTAACAATCTTAACTTTGCTTTCTAACTTCTTGTCATTAATTTGTTTGCTGATTGGGTTATTTGATCACCTTATTTTGCCTCCATTTTGTAGGATCATATGAACGTCGTACGTCTATCCAGACGCCAGTCTTTCTATGCAAAAATGAAGTTATGGAACCTAGAAGATGGATGTTGTAGAGTTAGAGAGTTAATAGAGAACTCCGGTTTGTATCCTGTCGTACAGAACCCCGTGACTGCGTATGACAGGGTCGCGGTTTCTTGCTTCTTTGAGATGTTTTACTCTAAAGTAGATTGCTTCCAATTCCCGTTTAGAGAGATGACTATAACTCCTGACAATGTAGAGCAAATTTTGGGGCTCTAGGTCGAGGGAAAATCCACTGGAGACAACTTCAAGTTCAAACTTCTTTGGAGTGAAATTTATGATTGGCCAAGTAGTTGTTTGGTTGGGATGATGACATGACGAAGTCCATGTTGGTCAAGAGAGACAAGTACCTGAAGAGAGAGTTTAAACTGTTGGAATTGAGGCGCTCATATGATGGGTCCCTACAAAAGAAAAGAGATAATGGTCTCCTTCCTAAGGATGAAATTCGTGCTGCCGCGACTGCTTATTTGTTGTACGTGTTAGGGGATGTTGTGTTTCCCCACAACAAAAGAAACATGGTCAGCGCCAACTATTTGCAGCCCTTGCATACTTTGGAAAATGTGAATAATTACCCGTAGGGACGGTCGTCGTAGCACACGTGAATGAGGAGTTAGCAAAAGCATCTAAGGAACAAACATATCAAATGAATGGGAATACTAGTCTACTCCGGTTGAGATCATTCAAGGCGTGCTCGTGAATAACTTCATGTACCGTAGCGACCCCATTCTGACTCTCTTCAAAGATGCTTTTTAACCGACCCTATGATGCCTCTGCCAAAACTTGTAGACTCATTTTTGAAGCGCTTATATATGTTGGTCTATGCATACATAAAATTTTCCTTATATGGACGTAACCATGAATCTTGGCAATAATCGACCGCTTTCCTATGATCCTTGCTCCAATCATTTAGAAATTGCTTCCACTTCTCTCCTTCTTCACTGTGTTGTTCTTTTTGTTTTCTTTTCTCCTCCGCTCGTTCCTCTCTAGAAAGTGGACTTAAACGCTCGTCTTCCTCCTTCGAATGTTGAACACCGGTCTTTGGTTTAGGTTTTTGGATATGACGTATGCAAATCGAAAGGATATTGCACTAGATATGCCATATGAATAGAAAATGTTATGCGAGGTGAAAAACATGTTGAATGACCTTTATCAATGCAATCTCCCTATCAGTAATTATAACCCCTGGAGTTTCTTCACCGCGGTAAATCAACCTCAATTGTTCCAACGCCCAAATATAGTCCTCTTCTTCCTCTTTTTACATAAAACACCAATCCACAGTGAACGGTTGCTTGTCCGAAGTATGACTGACAATGTTCAACATCGGCATGTTATACCTATTGGTCTTATAGGTACAATCTATTATCAAAACCTGATAAAAACACTGAGCCAATGCCATTATCTTCAAATGCGTAAGAAAAATATGAGACACTTTGTTGTCCGGACCCATCTTTATGTGCATCACATAGGCTAATTTATCTGTTAGCCATTGATATTATGCATGATTAACCTACCATCCCATTAGATTCTTTTGAGTGTTGCTTTCACTAGTACATTTTGATTACCGTCGATTCATTTATATATCCTTTTTTTGAATATATCCAAGTAGCTACGTCTTTTGATTCAAGTTATTTTAATAGCGGAATACCTCACTTCGATAGGTTGTCGTGGTTGTGGCTTGTATGCACAATTCTTTTCTCCAGGATACTCATGATATATATTTTCTAAGTTTAGTCTAATTAATCTCTTGCAATGTTCTATTTTCATATGTTATAGTTCTGAATGTGTTGTATCCTGATGTTCACCTCGTTTTCTTTATGCTATTTATATAATCAAAATCTTACTATTGGAATTGGTCTAATTCTTCTTGATAATGCAGGGTACTTCTGGGGGCCAAAAAAATCACAAGCATAACATTAGATGCTTAAAAGGTTGAAGCTAAAAGCTCTTCTTGCAACAATCGTATGGGCTAGAGAGCTAGAACTAATCCAAGCCAAAAAAGGTTGAAGCTAAAAGCTCTTCTTGCAACAATCATATGGGCTAGAGAGCTGGAACTAATCCAAGACAGAGGGGATCGAAGCTATTATCTGTCAATGGTTCTCAGTCTAGTGCTAAGTGACTACCACTCATATAATAGTAGATTGTAAATTTATGCAAGTCTTTTCCGTTTCTATGCTTGTGAGTTTGTTAACAGGTCTTATAAGTACCTTTTGGTTGATATACTTGCAAAAACTGGTCGTACTTATGTTAAGTCTTTAAGTCCTGGATGAATGGTCCTCCTGGCATTTTGCTCATGTTAAAGGAGCATGTGGTCAGTCATGTAACCACTTCAAATGAATGTATAATAATAAGAATATGTTTAAAAAATCATTAACGACCATATTTGATTGTTTTAATATTGAGTCTTTAATATTCTCATTTTATTTTCGTCTGTACAATATGCATTTTTAAAAAAAAATTCTCTTTTTATTTTGGGACAGATATAAGTGTTTCTTAAAGTCTTAATCTGTTGTGAATTTGGAGGTTTAAGCCATGGCGCTAAATGTTATGCGTAACTGTAGGTTGTCAATTGGCCATGTTACCATGTATTCTGCCAGTCTAAATGATAGCGATGGCTATGGTTAAAATGAATCCATGTGGCTTAAAGGTACACACTAGTCACGTTGAAAGCTTATTGTGTATCCGTAAAGAATTTATCGTCATGGTTTTAATAATTTTCCGTGTCCCTAAGGTAAACAATAGCCTTGTTGAAAAACATTTGTGTGTTTTTATAAAGTTCATTGCCATGGTACTACAAATTCAGTGTAATTGAAAGTCATAAATTGACCATAATAAAATGAATTTTACGTGTCTAAATAATAACGAAGGCTATGGTTAAAATAATCCATATGGCTTTAAAGTAAACTCTCGACACGTTCAAATCAAATTGTGTGACTGTTAAGATCTTATAGCCATGGTGATAGGGAAAATACTTAACTACATAAAAAAAAGATACTATATAGACACGATTATAGGGTATGGCCATGGTAAATCATGTACAATAGTCACTCAAAGTTTATGTAACCATAAAGGTAACCAGTTGTCACGCCACCTGATACCACACTTTTGAAGTGAAAAAAATCCATGACTACATGCCTATGGACACGGTGATCAAGTGTGGCCTACGTGAAGATTTGTACTAGTGTTTGGCGGTGTAAATTATAGAAATTGTAGACAAGTTATCCTTATAATCCGCCTTTATCTTATTCAGAATCTTAAAAGGTCTACTTCCCCTCATCTTCTGGATCGTCTCCATCTCATGCAGTTTCAACTGGGAATATGCAGTGTGTCCAATCATACTTTGGGGCAACAGATGGTTATGGCGACCATCGGGAACACAACCCAATTCCATCGTCCACCCTCAAAGTTCCTATTAAATATGATCTTAAACGGACACTCACACTTTTTTGTATTTGATTTGTAGACCCTCGTCTTCTTCTTCTTATATTTATAACCATTTTCTTTGTGGTTTACACGCTTGCGGCCTCTCTTGCAAATCATCTCAAACTTTATAGCCGCAGCTTGGTTGTTTTGAACCAACAAACACATTTTCTTTTTTTCCTTGGAGATAACCCATTCCTTTTCCTCCGCCTAGTTGCCCATGTCTACATTGCACAAATTTGATTTTATGAGAAGTATCCTTATATTAACGAGAATACTAATCAAATTATTTGAGAATATATATAAATTCAAAGGGTAGATCACATACCATGTCAGTAATATAGTGGTGGGAAGTATCCATCCCAATATGAGACAGTGGTTCAGGTTCATCGCTTAGTTGTTCAAACACCTACAAAGAAAGAAAATAGATGTAAGCAAACACTATGAGGGAAGTCGTCATGGTAGTTTTTAGCAGGTTGACGACTCTAATTACATGGAAATTCATGATATTTTTCAGACAATAGAGGTCGTCATGGTAAAACATCAAGACATTGACAACCCTAGAGGTATTTATTATTATTTTTTACTTACAAGAAATACGATTGAGACTATCAACGATTAGTTTTTTTAAAAAACTAGTCGTTGGCTCCTTGAAATGTAAAAAAGGACCCTTTACTAGTCTTATCCTTACCCAAACCATACATTTCAACTATCAAATTCATTCTACTAGGTTTTTAATCCACACAAAAAAAAACGACGTCTACTCCCTATACTGAAAATTAAGACATAATGATAGTTAGAGCGTGGGTGACTTGAAGAACCCATGAAGAACAGCTTAAGGAAATGGAGATTATAGCCGCCAACAATATCTTGGATCCAAACTCGGATTTCTGGTGGGGGCACGTATTTATAATTTTCATGGCGTTAGACGAAAATCGTAATAATAGATCACTCAACAACGTTAAGAATAGATTCCAATAACTCTTCAATGAATGTGAAGCTTTTAAATAGGAAATGAAAGCCATAAGGAACCCCATCCCACAGAGGCGTGTGCGTTAAGACTAAGTATCTCAATAATGATTTCATCCAAAATAGTTTTGTGTAATACTAACTTCAATCGATTTATTTTTTTAGTGGGCGATGACTCATACCGGATATGAGGTTTTCCAAGACAAAACGTTTGAGCATGATGATTGTTATCGCATCTTGGAAAAAAATGTCTACGATTTCACCCTATATGAATAAGTGTTTAAGGCCAATGTTACGATCTATGCTATTTATTTTCCGTCAAATGTTATGCTATGAAATATGTATTCATTTTCGTTTCAGTGAAATTCTAATGAAAGATATATTGTTTTTCAATGAAATTGTTTTACAAAAGAAAAAATAAAAATTCCCAAATGGAGTCATCAAGGTTATGCATATCGACATTGACGACTGCATATTAAAATTGGTTAGATTCGTTATGGTGTATGGTATGAACCGATGCGACCCTAACACATTTTTTATTCAGGAATTTTTGGTTCAAAAGTCGTCATGATATATGCATACTATAGTGACGACCCTTAATGAGAAAAATTGTAGGTAAGGGTCGTCACTGTTATACGTTGGAGCATGACGATTTTTCATAGAATGGTAAAGTTACAGGTGATGGTCGTCAGTGTTGGATTGTAAGACCTGATGACATATGAAGAATCTTCATGGTAGTAACATGACGACCATGCCTACTCTAATGTTGTGGCTTTGCTTTACCACTATGATTCGATGATTTTAACGAAAAATTTGACCATTCGTAAGTCATTAGTAGTTTACCTGAGTGTTTTGAGATATGAGTTCTTTATTTTGAGCTTGAGGTTCTTCATTTTCATTCTTATTTTCGGCTTCATATATCAATTGATCAACGTACTATATATAATCTAACTGAGAACCTAAGTTAACATCAACACAATCATCCTTGTTATTTGAAGCTTCTCTAACATTAATGTTTCCACTAGAATCATTCATTTCTTAAAACCCTACAAAACCTCCAAAAACCCCTGTTCCTCTCTAAAATAAAAAAAATTTTCTAATTTAAATCCTAACCATAATCTATGTAACTAATCTAATCTAATTAGTTATCTAAGCGAATCATGTATTAGGACTAATCATACATGGTACTCTAGCCGTTTATGAAAATATATGGCTAAGGGTAGGGGATATTACTATTGGAGGACACTATTTTGTGTTTTCCTAGAGCCCCTTATTAATTTTTCAATCCCCAAATTAATCCAGGAAAAAACCCTCATATATATGGGATGTTGGAGAAATTAGAGAGTGAAGGATCTGTTGATATGCTTAGAATGACACTATCTTGACATTTTAGTGTCATTTTTCTTATAAAACCCAAAGAAAAATGAATTTTAAGCTAATTTTTAGTGACATTTTCTTCTTATAAGGATCTACATTCCTATAAAAATTGAGAGTATTCCGAGACGTATAAGATTATCATCTACCACTTTGAAAATCGGACGTTGAAGATTTACTGTTGAAATTAAACTTTGCGGATGGTGAGGTTTCGTATCTCCGAATGCACTCATTTTTGGTAGGAATGCATAGTTTTACAAGAAGGACACTTAACCAAAAAATTAGATTTAAATTCGTTTCCATTTGAGTTTTATAAGAAAAATAACGTCAAAATGTCAAGATAATATTATTCTAACCATGTTAACGGATCCTTCCCCAAACAAAATAGGATCACCAGTTAGTAAAATCAAAAACTCCATATCCCAAATATTTTTATAATAGCTAAACTATCCTTGTTAAAATATAACCATCTTAACATTTTAAAACCTCTACTTTTCTTCTTCTTCTACCTCTATCCTCCAAAAAAAATAACCACCACCACTCTGGTCTTGTCCTTCTACAACACCATTAATACCACACTAAAATACCTAAATTTCATATTTATAAAACCACACGAAGAAAACGCAAATCACCTAAGTATCTTAATTTCTATTGAGATATTGGACCCTAAATTGTTATGAACACCACTAATTTCACCACTGCCCTAATTAAGCAATTTATTTCTAGTTTACTCTGTTATTTTTTTTTATGTTAATCTTTATAGCCAGATGAAAATTAACACCAACACTTATTTTCTCATATATAAAATATGTACCAAGAAAGAATCCAATAATTAGGCACGGTGATGGTTGGGGTTTTATTTATCAGGGGATTTGGGTATAATAAAATAACATAAGAAGATATGACGGTGAACTCCTAACCATAACTGGGTAAAACTAGGGAAAATCTAGCCGTATAAAATTATGATTAGATTGATCAACACAAACCAAACCGAAGATTCGAAGTTCCAGGATTTTTTACAGTTGGGCTTTAAAGAAAGAACCAAACCGTCAAAAGTTACGATTGATAAACCTAACCGTGAAAAAACTTGGAAAATAGATAAAAAGCAGGGTTTTTAACGGTTAAGTTTTAAAGAAATGAACCAAACCGTAAATTGACTTACGGTTATAAACCTAACCGTAAAATCACATGCATAGGTTTTTTATTTTTATATTTAGGTTAGGAGTTCTAATCTCCTAACCGTAACAACTTCAGAGATTGATATTACAATCGGGAATTAAGAACTCCTAACCGTAAAAAACTCGACAACCCTAATTTTTCAAATGATTTCAATCAATCTAACACTTTTCAAAGAAAAAAAAAAGAGAGAAAAAAGATGATTTTTTGAATCATACCTACAATAAACCAAGCGTTTTTGTTGAAGAGTTTGAAATTGTACATTGATTTATTGTTGGATTTCTTGACTGGGTTGTTGATGATGATCAATCTGTTGGTTGAGTTGTTGTTGATTACCATCTCGATTGGAGAAGATTTGAAAATAGATTTAGGTTTTGATTTTAGTTATTAGGTTATATTCTAGATGGAGGGTAACTTAGACATTTGCTACTTCCTTAGGACACTCCCTTCGTTTGCCGTTCCTAAAAAAGTTAGCCCCAGAGGGATCGAAGGAGTGCGGTTAATGCTGATGAAGTGAAGCTAAGTCTCTCTTACGACAAGTTTGTAAGAATCTCCTTAGATCTTTAAGAGTGACGAAGTTGGGTTGTTGTTTCTTGGATTACTCACGTTATTTCAGAAGTTGATTCTGGAGGTGACAACGTCATCAGCCTTAAGAGTATTGTTTGGATCCATCTGGGGCTAACTTTTTTAGGAGACAACTTCTATTTGAGAGTCTTAAGGAAGTTAAGGACTTTTTTCTGAGGAGTTGCTATATCGGTTTGATTTCTGGCAAGGGTTTCTAGTCTTTCCATAAAATCCACAAACTCGGTAGATCTGGAGTATTCTTGTCTTCTTCAGGAATCTGGGAGAGAGTTGGTAGTGGTCGGAGCAATACCAAGAGTAACATAAGTGAAACTAGGAGTAACCGGAGTGGTATCGTTGATATTGACAGAAAGAGATTTGAAATTTTCTGGACCCAACCTAATCTCAATCATTTTTTTAGAAAGTGATTTTGCAACAGAGAGATTGATCTCCCATTATGGTTGCCAAAATATTTTAAGTAAAAAAAATACATAAAAGTTTGAAGGGTAGATCGTAATGAATATGAAAGATCAAAATCACACAAGGCTAGCCTAAACCAAGAAACGACTGTTCAAGCCTTGCTTCGTTCACATAAAAGAAGAAGGATTGATCTTAGGGAGGGAAGAAGATAAAGATGAGGTCAAAGTTTTGTGAATTCTTGTTGCAAAATATAATTGTTTGTTGTTGAGTTTGTATGTAGGGCAAAAAAAAATTATGATAGTCTGTTGTGACTTCGTTAAACTTAGATTCCTTTTGGAAATAGACGAAGTGATCTATTTAAAGTGTTGAATCCAAACTTATGATCTCATAAGAAGTGGAAGAAGTGGAGAAGGAGAGAACGTGGTTGAAGTCATGCCCGTGATTGTAGGGAAACTCTAGAAACCGTAACGCCCCACTATCCCTTCATCCAATAACATTCAGTCAACTTGGTTCTCTCTCACTTCGGATGTACAGTTACACTGCACATATTGTAAATGGCCAGACCAGTATCCTAATAAGCATTTCCCATTTGACATATATGATGACTCGTAGAAAAATAGCAAAATTACATACTACTACTATTTTAGGTTAAGTCATAGTCATAACTTGCTGAGGCTAGACGCTCAATTATGTATAGACTGACTAGTGTCGAGTTTGATGAGACTAATATGAAACTAGCAGAGTAAGCTATAAGTGGTGACGATCTTTTACCAACGTTGTTAAAAAATACTCCCTCCGTCCAAGAATAGATGACTTATTCATTTTAAATTTTGTCCACTAATAGGTGACCTATATCATTAAACAAAAGGATATTTCTAAAACCACCCTTTTAATTGATTATTTTTAGTATAAGAAATATGTATAATTTGATAGCCATATTTATATTGGTTACGTAGGTGTTTTACAATGATTTTCAATGATATAAAGTTTATGAATATCCGTGATATATTTTAAGAGTTTAATCCTTTTTATATTTTACTAATTATTATCTATAAGATTATAATTGTAAAAAATACTTAATAATATTCCTCTTTTTTTTTTTATCTTAAAAATTATGTAAATTTGAACTAGATCACCTATTATTAGACGGAGTAAAAATTGTTACTTTACCATTTCATTCGTACTTGCCAAGCTTAAGCTTACCAAAGTCGTTAATTCCTAGCTGGGTAGATGCGGACACGGTGACGTGACATCTATAACCATTTTATTCAAATCTGGTTCTACCAGAAACCTCTACGTCTCCACGGCTCCACTTCCTTTAGACCGAGGAGAGAGTGAGGAAGATGCTTCAACAGCAGCCATCGACGATAGCGAACCAGCAACAGGAAACAATGGAGACTGTAGAATTGACAGCAGAAGCACCACCTAAACAGGTAGCATTAGCTATGGAGAGATTATCAAGTGCAGCTCGTTTAATAGCAGATGTTAGATTAGGAGCTGATAGAATTCTTGAAGCACTGTTTGTTGCAGCGCAACCTCATCAAACTAACAAACCCTTGCATTTAATATTAAATGAAGATGCTTCGATGCGTAAACACCTTCAAGATCTTCGAAACGTCGGTAATTGCTTCTATAAAATACCCTACTTTTGAGGTTTTCGTGTTTGTTGGGGTTTTTGAACCCTAGAATGGCTTTATTTTAGGTATTGCTTATTCATTTTTAGTTTTGGGAATCATTCGCCTGATATGAACTTTGAATTAAAGCTTTGATCTGTAATTCCTTACAAGCTTTGAATTAGCATTTAGAGATTTCAATTATACCACTTAGAAATCTTCTATTAACCCTACTCATACAACTCAGAGCTCGTAATATCAATACCAAGCACTTAGTTCAGTACCAAATTGGTCTGTCAAGGAAATATTACTGAAAACTTGTACAAACCTGCTTGAAAGTTTCTCTTGAACAAAGTAGCTTCCAACACTTACCAGATTAAGGATGATATTAAACTTAGTGAAGTTATTCGATTTCTAACATGTGCAGACTGTACCATCTCGAGCTGTGACTGACGGAAATTCCGACTCAATCCCTTTGATTTATAGCCAAGGTCAGATTCCTGTCAGGGGAGGATGCTCCATATCTGGGATCATTCTTAAAACACCAGCTATGTTTGAAAATGGTTAAGCTTCCTGAAATTTAGTTAAGATCAGGATTTTTTGACTGAATTGGATGTCATTATGTACTAAATGTTGTTTGTCTCCCTACTCATTCTTCTATTTGTACAATTGTACCCCAAAATCTACAGCTGGGATGTATTAATAAATCTTGCAGCAAGTTCCATATAATCAGGAAGGCTATCATAGATTGCTTAGGAGGGTATAAGAGGGGCATGATTTTATATGTCTATAGTAGATTGAGAATTCACTTTGTAGCTTCCTTTTATTGTTCTTACAGAACTAGTCATCATCTTCATCATAGAGTATGTGCATATATTTAAACGAGGTACATCCTGCACTATTTAATGGTCACCTCGTATTTGTTAGGAAAGCAACTGGAAGAATCTGGAGTTCTGAATGAATCTCTTAAATCACGAAGTAATTCTTGGGGTTTGCACATGCCCCTTGTTTGCCCTGACGGTGCTGTTGTTGCATATGCTTGGAAACGTCAACTTGCTGGCCAGGCTGGTGCATCTGCTGTTGATAGAACCGGGTATGTTGAAGAAGTTTGATGTAATAGGAGTACGATATGGATAGTAAATGTTCAAGGTGATTATTCGAGGACAATAATGCCAATAGCGGAATTAGTATTTCTGTTAATTGTTTGTAGGCTTGCTCTTAAGGCTTTTACGGATCAGAAAAAGCGGTTCTTTCCGCATCTCGGCGATGATTCATCAGGCCAGACTCCTGGTTCACAATCTGGAAGTTCAAAAAAGCAATGTGGTCCCCATGGTTCACTTTTGGGTCATAAGGAAGAGCTAAGTGAACTTAGTGATGACAAAACCTTGTCTGATGTTCTAACACGTTTGGATAAACAAGCTCCTAATGTTAGAATGTTTACGTACCAACGTCTAGACTGGTCAAAAAGAGCCTCCTCATTGACGAGTTCATCAAATGAGAATCCCTTAGAAAAACAGGATAGACAGAAAACAGGTTTGCTGGGTGCTGCGGCTGCAGATCAAGCTGCTGTTATTGAGTTGTTTCTTCCTTCTGTTTTCAGAGCTATAGTGTCATTACATCCAGCTGGGTCTGTAGTCCCTGATGCAGTTGCATTCTTTTCTCCGGATGAGGTAATGTGGACATGGTTAATTGATTATCAGCCTTTGTTAGCCAACAAAAGTTATATACTAAGTTCCCTAGTTTGCTTATTATTGCTTGAGTTTCATCCTGCTGATTATGGGTTTCATGATGGCTCTCCAAATTCTGTGAGAAGGCATAATAATAAGTTTAATTTAGTCATTATCTAGCTTGAAGCCTTGAACAGTTACTTTTTTATTCCTTGACATGCTTGGGATGGCCATATCCCTTCGTTATAGATAAAACATGACAAACTTCCAAGACATCTTTGAAATCATGATACTTGTAACCTCTATCCTCCATCATGATGCATACTGCAATATAGCGACACAAACTATTCCTTACCTGCATAATCCTTAACAGATGGCATTTCTTTTAACATAGCGTAACTTCTGATTGTATGTGTATATCCGTTTGTTTAGATAAAGCATGACACACTTCCACGGCATCTCTGTAATCATGATACTTGCATATCATCTTTATCCTCTATCATGATACATACTTCAAGATAACGACGCAAACTAGTTCTTACCTGTATAATTCACAACCACTTGCATTTCCTTTAACACAACACAGCACATGATTGTATGTGCGATTTGTGTCTTGCCTGAGTTTCATCCTGCTGATTATGGGTTTCATGACGGCTATCCAAATTTATGTGGGAAGAGGAATCTTTATAAGTTTAATTTAGTGATAATCTTGCTTGAAGAGATAGTTTTTTGTCTTTAACATGCCTGGGATGCCCAATCCCTTTGTTAAAGATAAAACACGACAAACTTCCAAGCAGGGGCAGGCAAGTGGGATCTGTTGACCCCACTCAATACGTTAGTCTTGTAAACAATAATTTTTGTTTCTAGTTTTGATTTATGACTTCCTAAGTAAATCATAGTCATAATTTCATTAGTTATTAGATATAGTCTCATGATTTGAATAGTTATTAAATGTATGTAAATATGTTTCTTCATCCTAGTAGACACGTAATTCCAGTTATGTGCATGCACAATTGTGTATCCTTTTACATTTACTATAATAAGGTTTGGACTTAACTTTGAACTTTAAAATGATTTATCACTATGACTTCCTCGAGCAGCGACAGTGTAACAAGAACTAGGATACAGTTACAATGTGGGACTCAATTTTTAACTAGTAATTGGTACTGATATATTTTTGTTCTTATATTTAAATATTTGCTCCCTCTAGGTAATTTCATAGGCCTATCACTGCTTCCTGGATATGTTTGTAACGGCTTAAGGATACTTGCATATTATCTTTATCCTCTATCATGATATATATTGCAAGATAACGACACAAACCTAGTTCGTACTTGCATAAGCCATAACTGCTAGCATCTCTGTTCACACAACATTACCTCTTATAGTATTTGTCATTCGTGTCTCAGCTCAAAAGTTTCTATTCAACTAAAATCTCTATCAAAAGTTGGTTAATATTGCTTTTCTTCTTTTCCTTCACCTCACAGGAAGGCAGCTATATACATGCAAGGGGTTTCTCAGGCTATCATGTATTTAGGCATTTAACCGTAAGAAATGCGCTTACTTCTTTTTCTCCTTTCTTTTGTTTTTTCCCTTATAACTTCACACTTCCCTTTTACCTTGGGTTGAGTTGGTGGGATTTTATATGCTGTTAATTGCTTCCATCTTTTGGATCTCTTTCCTTCTACCTTGCAGGATCATGCTGGTAGGGCGTTGCAGGTGTTTCTTGGCACAAAAGTTGATTCGGCATTATATCTTCTTCTGGTAATCCTTCCCTCCTGCCCTCTAAAAACTAGCTAGTACACATCAGCCGGTTTTAGTTCCTCTGACCCTCTGCTTTCCTTTTCAGCACTGGATCTGCAGCTATCAAACTCTATTCACTGCACCATGCAGGTATCAACAGTGTCTCTACTCGTGTTCTCTTTATCTGGCCATGCATTATGTTTGCACAATGGCTTTAGGGTTTTTAAGTTTATAACTTGTTAATTATGTGTTGCAGTAAATGCAAACGGCTGCTGAGAATGGATAAGATATCAGCTACAATCCTGCCTCCTGTTAAACGATCTTATCACCATTCTTCTGCATCTAAAATCTCATCATCAATCCAATCAACACTCGCTACTTATGATCAGGATCTAAATCTCATCAAAGCTTATCATATTGGGTGTTCTTCAGACGAGGACTAGTCAAAACAGATCGCTGGTTTGTATGATATTATGGTTCGTGAAATGCTGCCAAAGCACCAACCAGTTCAGGTCCCATGGTTTAGCATTGCAAGCAACCAAAGCATCGCTCCAGGTACCATTTTTGAGGCACCTTTCTTTTCTCTTAATAATTTAGATTTTGTGTCTTGTATACCTTCTACATACAAACCTTGTCCAAGGGATTAGCCTTTGAAGGTTAATTTTTCCCTCCTGTAAAGAAGAAAGACGATGTTTTCTCATGAGAGTGAGCTTTGTGAAGTTGTTACGAACCATCACTAATGTCGCAATAGATAATTTGCTATCTTTTTTTCATCAATTATCATCATTGTAGGGTTTTCATGGGTCAGCTTTGCCCCAGTTCCAAAACTTAAATGGAGTGATACCACTAGACATTTGCCAGCCAGGCTATATAGACCCGTCCGCTTAGTCAATCAAATCAGAGAGGTTCAAATAACAAAATGACAATAGTAGTAGTATCTGTTTGTTTTTTTTTGTTTTTTTTTTTTGGTGATTTATATTGTTAATCCTTGCTTACCTAACGTTACAACAAATTTGTTGGTTTTCTCTGTGCCCATCCATCAGACCATCACTAATCATAAATACCACGATACCTACCCACACGTTTCTTGTGTTGGATGTATAGTGTGATGAACATCAGGCGTACATTAACACGTGCCAAATGTCAGCTAGAGGTTCATGCAATCGATGACTATGAGTGTGGGTTTTTAGAAGATCCTCTGCAATTGCAATGAAACCGAATCACTTTCGCTTTCTCTCTCTTTCTGAAATTAAAATTAGACAGAAGTAACAAAACTGTGTCTCTTCAGTACCCAACTCCGGCTTACCATAAATGGGGTTTTTATAAGAAAATTCGTTGATGTTTCTTCTTGTAACAATTATAGCTCTCTTTTATTATTATTATTATTATTATTATTAATGGATAAAGAGTTATAAAAAACTAGTTCAATGAACTATATTAGTTGTAACAGGTTGTCGTGTTAGCCGAAGCGGATAAAGGGGCTGATTATGTCACAAGGAGAACAAGTTAATTCTAGCTTTTATGTCAAATTCTAACATATTACGTCATTGGGTACTCGAACCTGTGACCTCTTAAAACGCATTAAACCTTTAACCAACTAAACTAACTATCCGTTGTTATTATTATTATTATTATTATTAACAACCAAAAAAACCTCGCACTTATAAAAACCCTTTACTGCATCAATTTTTGCTTTTCAAAGGTATATATTTATTCATCTCACCAGTATCTTTTCTTCTTTAAAGACAAATGTATCAAATCTTTTACATATATACTCTTCCTCTCTCTAGACATCAGTGTGAAATGGAGGGTGTGCTCTATACTGATAGAGAAAGAGAAGGAATTAATGTTACTCATGCCATTGTAGCCTCTCTTTTTTCTTTTTTTAATAATAGACCAGGTGTTAACCCTGAGTGTACATTCCATACTTTCTATGTCCTGCCATTTCGAGGAGACCAGCCAAAAAAACCGTAGTAGAAGTTTCATCCAGATTTTTGACATTTTCTGTTTAGACTTGTTTCAGCTAACTTTTAAAAGCTTGATTTAGGGTTCCTCAATGCATAGAGGGGCTTTTCATATAAGACGAAATAGAGATATTTAAAGTAAAATTTAAAAACCCCTTATCCATAATATTTCCATAGTGACTAAACTGCTCCTGATTAGTTAGTATTAGTAAAACTAATTAGCTAATAGATTAAGCTAATCATAATTAATCTTAAATAATCTTATACCCAACCAAATCAAATGAATTTTTTTTTTTTTTTTGATTTGGTGGGAAGAAAAAGTAGAAGAAATAAAAGAAATTTTTTTAGGGATTTTTTAAAAACTCTAGATTTTGATTCAATCAACCAGAGTAGTGAAGTATACTTTTAACTTAAACTCTTGGTCTTTTAATGGCTCAAATTTGATGAAATTACGTAAAAAAAGATGATTTGTTTTTATTCAGAGAATTTTACGGTTGGGTTTTCATGTCGAACCCAACCGTAAACACCCATTTACGATTGGGCGTTCTTCCCAACCCAACCGTAACCGCTAGTTCAGGGATGAACTACAAATTTTAACAGTTTTACGGTTGGGTTTTTGCATTGGACTCAACCGTAAATAATCAAAAAAAAAATTATCCAGGATGATTTACGGTTGGGATTTGCCAATCAACCCAACCGTAAAAACCAATTTTAGTTTACAATTTCATCCAATATTTACGGTTGGGTTTAGGCTTTCCAACCCAACCGTAAAACATCTTTTGGACCATTGAGTTAAGGTAAAATTGGGGTTTAAAAATTAAAAATTTTAAACTTATTAAATCATTTTAACTAGATTGAAGGTAAATTGGGTCATTCAACAAAGAAAAACCGAAAACAACACAAGTACTAGAATCCAATTTTAAATGATCCAGGAATTTACGGTTGGGTTTTTTGGCTGAAAACCCAACCGTAAATAGCCGTTTTAGTTTTAGTGGATGATCATTTATGGTTGGCTTTTGTAATCGAACCCAACCGTAAATATGAGTTTTAGTTTTAGTGCAAACACATTTACGGTTGGCTTTTGTAATCGAACCCAACCGTAATTAATCATCTTCATCTCCTTTATCCCAGATTTTCTATGCATAAATCAGATTTTTATTTGGTTTGGTTGGTGGAAAGAGTAGAAGAAAGAAAAGAAAGTTTTTTTGTTGTTTTTTGAAAAGCCCTAGATTTTGATTTTCTTAACCAAAATGAGTGATTGTAGTGACAAATTTGTGGTGGGTGAATCCTTGTATGATAACCAAACCAAATTTTACATACCCATTGAGGAAGACCCAACTATGTATGATTATTTGGATGGTAGAGAGGTTTTAAGTGAAAGTTGTGATGATGAAACTCAACCAAATGGAGAAACTAGCCGTCACAGTGAAGATTCAATTGGCGAGAGTAGTCAGGTATACCTCTAACTTAAACTCTTGTTCTTTTTTTTGCTCAAATTTTATGAAATCACGTACATAATAATGATACTTTTTGTGATTCAGGTAGTTTTACGGCTGAGTTTTCTTCTCAAACCCAACCGTAACCGTACTTTTCATTGAGGAAAAGTATACCGTTACAGTTTTACGGTTGGGTGTTTAGCACCGACCCAACCGAAACTCATTATGTGCATGAGTATTTATTGCACTAGTTACGGTTGGGTTCGAATCTTGATACCAACCGTAAAACTATTAGGGATGTTTTTTTTTCTTTTTACGGTTAGGTTTGAAGCCACAACCCAACCGTAATTTCCTTTACGGTTGGGTCCGACGCTCATAACCTAACCGTAAAATTATAGTTTGTAGTGTTTTGTTGCCTAATGCCTTGATATTTTTTGTTCAGATCGAGATTGTACCTCACCCAATGTATGCTCAGCCTCCTCCAAATGATATTTAAACTAGAGATACTACAGATCACTATTTGAACGACTTGGTAGGTTATAGATAAGTTGTTAATTCCTTTGGACAATATAGCTAACTCAACTTTTTATTTTCTAACTTTGTGTTCTTGGACCATGTAGACATGGGATAAAAGAGATGATGCAAAGAAATAGGCTAGAGAACATGGCAAACTCATCATGTGTGTGATTGTTTGTAACAACCAACAAAAAGACAACCACTTTCAAATGGTTTGCGAGTGTAGTGGATTCTATACAATTCATGCGAAGAAGGGTATTGAGTATGTAGGAAAGACGAAGAGGAAGTCAAAAACTTTCACTAAGAACGGGATGTCCTTTCAAGATTTAATTTCATACCAACAACGAGAATAAGTGGTTCTTATCTAGAGTTGTATGTGTTCGTCACAACCACCTACCACCAGAGACTTTGTTAACGTATCCTTATGCGGGACGGCTCACCGAGGAAGAAAAGGTCATCGTAGGCGACATGACGGAAAAGCGAATGAAAACCATTGATATCCTCAGACACTTGAAGAAAATAAACCCAAAGAATGTCTCTACGTTCGAGACAATCTACAACGCCAAATCCAATTTGAAGAGTGAGAAATGGCAAGAAATGGACCAATCCAACAACTTATGTACTTGGGTGAGAAGCACAACTACACCATGTTCCACGAAGAAGATGAGAATAAAGAAATAAAGCATATTATATTGGCTTATCCCGAGTTTATGAAGTTAGCACGGTGCTCCCATCAAGTGCTTCTAATGGATTGCACGTACAGAACTAACAAGTATGAGCTCCCGGTCTTGAATTTTATCGGACAAACTTCTACCAAGTCCCCGTTTAGTGTTGCCTTTTGCTTCTTGAGAGACGAGCTCGAAGAAAGCTATGTGTGGGCATTGGAACAAGTTAAATTGTTCTACGTTGAAGGATATACCCCCAAGGTGATTATCACCGACAAAGAACAAGCCTTGATGAATGCCATAGCAAGGGTATTCCCGGATGCTCATCATCTTTTTTACACATTCCACTTGTGGAACAATATTCAAACCAAGTGCAAACTGATTATTCGGCCAACAAAGAAAAGCGAGATTGAGAGAATTAAGAAATTACCGGTACCTCAACAAGAAAAGGTCAAAGAAAAATTCGAGGAGGATGAAAAGTTGGCGGAACTAAAATGGGCTAGTTTCCAAAGTGAATGGGACGCTTTGACATGGTCTATCACCAAGGAAGATTATGAAGAAAATGTTCGTATGTTTTGCTTGCATTGGAGTAATTATCCAATAGTTCTAAAGTATTTGATGGACCATTGGTTGAATCCGCACAAAGAGAAGTTTGTAGCTGCGTTCACAAAACCAATATAAGCACTTTGACAACCAAGCTACAAGTGCCGCGGAGTCATCTCACAACCGAATGAAGAAGAAGCTTCATAGTTGTGATGGCGGGTTTGTTACGGTCTTTCCAAGCGATGCACGATTATTTTCTCCGTGACCTTGATAGAGTTAAGGAACTTTTCGAAAAAAAGCCATTGTAGAAAACACACCATTTATAAAGACGAGCCATGGCTCGAAGGAATTTGTTATAAGGTGTCGCATTGTGCAATTGAGAAAATAATGTACGAAGTTAAGCATTATAGGTTAGGCAACTTGCACGGAGAAGAAGAGTGTGTTTGTCCTAACATGTCAAGTTTGGGACTTCCATGCTGGCATATGATGGCCAATTATGAAGAAGACGGTGTGATCCCAATTCAAGATATTGATCCTTTTTGGCAACAATTGTCTTTCGATGAACCCATCGTCGAGCAAGATTTTGGTGTATCGTTTGCCAATACCCACATTGGAAAAGCTCTAGCCGAGAAATACGACACATTAAATCGCACGCAAAGGCAAATATGGTTGAGTAAGTTGAGTAACTTCGTGTTTCCTTACACAAGGTATGATGTCAAGGAACCAAATAGAGGGAAGAGAAAGGGTAGGCCTTCTACGAAAGAAAAGAGAGCTGTGGGACGAAAAAAAGCTAGGGAATTGTTGGAAGAATCAAAGAAAAGAGACCATTCGGCTTTTGAGCATTTTCAAAAGGAATATGAAGCGGAGGATGAGAAGGAGAAACAAGGGGACCAAGCCTAGTAGATATTAAAGGAAAAGGCCCCGCGCTGTCCTCTCAAGAAAGTTCAACAATGGAAGTTGGTGCAAAGGGAAAAGTTCTCGCGCACCCAAACTCAAGAAGAGTTAGTATGAAATAATTAGCATAATTAGCAATAAGAAAAGAAAATTTAAAGGAAATACATTAGTGGTTGAAGAGCCGCATACGATCCGGATTGCAAGAGGATTGATGCAAGCACCATCTAACTTTTCAAGAAATTAGAATGGTAAAATCGTCAGAACCGAGCAAATTATATATGAAAATTATATGTTATGATTTCCGGATTTTTTTCGTGAATACATAAAGGCCATCGACGATGTACCCGGTGATGGTAATTGTGGTTACCATGTATTCATCGAGCAAGTTGGACCATTTAGCGGAGCAAAAGAGTTGGGTTTGGAAGAATGCACTTATGTAAGGCATAGGTCCGGTTGAACTACGATCTTACCTGGATTTATACAAATCAATGACGAGTGAAACGGGAGAAGAAGAGTCGTTAAACGAGCAGCTTGCATTCGAAAGGCGTTTAATAGGCAACAAGAATTTGACTAGCGAGTATTGGATGAGCATGCCAATATGTGGCCAAATCCTCGCAAACTCTTTCAATTGCGTCATCCATTATATCTCAAATGGATTTAGTCTTACATTTGCACCAACAAGAACAACCTTTGTTTAACAATTGGCTAAGAGAAGATGTGTGATTGGGATGGTGCAAAATTGCCATTTTATCGGTTTCAAGTTGAAAGAAGGAAGCCCATTACCTCCGTTAAGGAGAGGATACGACGGTGCAATCGCCAGGTCTTGGTGTAACCGGTTCGAGCGAAGTTTCGAACTCTGGAATGCATTACGACTATCGCGTTTTCAACTCACAGGAATTGTTTCTGTCTCGGAGTCGGAATGATAATATTATTCTAAATGTAATATTGGTAGTGACAATATCATATGTATTTTGGAGGAATCATAATATGAATAGAGTATTTTGGAAAATAAAATTGTTATATTTTACGGTTGGGTTCGACCTTCGAAACCCAACCGTATAACCGACTCGTAACAAATTTTATGGATTATGCCATTTTTACGGTTGGGTTCGACCTTCGAAACCCAACCGTAAATGTGTCTGAAAACACACAATTAATGTAAACATCCATTTCTCATTACTTAGACCACATTACAACCCATTAGACCATTAAAGTATTACATAGACAATTGAAATTACCACCAACAAAACCAAATGTCATTACAAAAGAACTAATAAATAGGTTTGCGAGTGAGCAAAAAGTCCTTTAGGATGTGGTAATGAGGTAGGTATAAAAAGGGCCATATTTCCATCTCCTCCATTCCTGAATAGATCTCTCAAAAACCTCATCTTCGGTTTCACCCATAAGTCGTAGTTGACCAATAATACGAACTAATGCCATAAATTCTTCGACTGGTCGGTGTATAGTGCCATATCGACAAATCAACTTGACATGATCACGGTTATAAGGGTTGCCGGTTTTAGAACAAAAGTTTTCATAGATTGTTTGCCAATAACTCTGACTCGTTATACCACCTTGCCTTCGTTCTTCTCCTCTTTTTGGATAACATAATACATAGTTGCGACAAATACATAAATCCTAATCCAAAGTAAAATCAGGATTTTGAACCCCAGGTAGAGCCATAATCTAGTATGTTAGAGTAATAGTTTTGTTGGAGATGATTGTTGTAAAAGAAGTAAGGTTCTATTTATTTTAAAAAAAATTGATGGGTTTGATATGTACTCAACCATTTGACATGTCTAAAAGAATGGGTCGTACAAGGTTCCAACGGTTATATTTTTTCAAACCAAAAAGGCCTTCAAAATCGAAACAAAAGATTCTTGAAAAGGATTTTACGGTTGGGTTGGACTCAAAAACCCAACCGTAAAACTGTAAGGAAATAAAGGCCAGGTTTACGGTTGGGTAGGGTCATGTGGACCCAACCGTAAACCCGTCACTAAACATTTCATCCAGTTTAACGGTTGGGTTTTTGAGTCAAAACCCAACCGTAAATGTTTCTGTTAAAATTTTTGGAATTTCAACTAAACTCCAAATTGGGTTTAAAAATCGAATTTTTTGGCTTATTCATTCTATTTTACTAGTTTTAAAGTAAAAATGGTCATTCAAACAAACAAAAACCCAACCGAACGCAAACACTCCAATACAACTTTTGAGTTAACATGAATATTTACGGTTTTGATTCAAAACCCAACCGTAAAACTGTCCTTCTTAAAGCTTTTGGTTGGTCTACGGTTGGGTATGGACTTGTGTCCCAACCATAAATGAACCTGGGATACACTAATGAAATTGAAGAGTAGGCAAAAACCTTATTTTTTAACATGAAAGGAAGAACTAAAAGAAATGAAATAAAATAGATCATTAGATGATTACACTTAAACACTTAAAGATAATAGATGAAATCATGATAGTTACTTTGTTCCACAATACGATAGCAATCGGTATGCAAAAACGGCTCCCCATGTTTGATTCTATATTGCTCCATAATCATCACATACTGAAAAAAACAAATCAATTATAAGTTTGAATTTTTGAAAACTCTTTTTAATGAATGATTTATTAAAGAACACACGTAGGTAACTTACGGCTTCAATGGATGTAAAAATGAGAAGAAATCCAAGAAGAGTCCATCCTACTAAGTTGTTCCGTCCGAGGTCTCTGAGGCTAAACCAAGGGCATCAATTCGTAAGATTAAGTAATAAATGCCCCTATATCTGCAGTTTGGGCCGGGCCTATCAAGCCTAGGGAATCCCACTTTAAGCTCTGGGAAATGCGATTAAGAAGGAGTCATATCAGCTAGTTAGGCTAGTCTTGGTAGACCGGGGTCAGGAAACTCCGTCGTCGGGTCAGCTCATGCGGAAGACTCCTGTTTTGTTTTAAGAGATCGAGTGAGCATATTCTAGAGACCTTGTTTATGCTACATTTTTTCCTGTTCTTTAAGATGCGTCTGGATCAACTGGTGGAGGAACTAGGATTCTTTTGGCAGATGAAGGATTCATAGGACACCATATGAATTCTGTTTGTTCCACATAAGGCATCTCGGCCATGAGCATCTAGTTAGACTCATGAGGCTGATGCTCCGATCTTGCCACAGAGTTTTCGGTGGGAAGTGCTTGTTTTCTCAATTTCATTTCCTGTTTTAAGTTCTCCATTTTTTCAAACACCGCCTTAAACCTTCTCTTAATGCCTCTGAACGTCCTCTGATTTTCATTCCCGTCTAATCCCATAAAAAATTGAAACACACGCTTCCACCAAGAATCGGAATTGTGATCCGCCATCCAATCTTCATTGACGGCTTGGTTATTGTCGTTATAGTGCGCTCTATCGTACTCGTGCATTATCATCGTAACCCACGCTCTAACAATTGCAACATCTTCATCGGTAATGTAAACCATTTTTAGTGCTTCAAAAGGTATGGTGAGAATGAGATGGAAACTCTAGAATTAGAATGAGAATGAGAATGAAAGGGGTAGGGAATAATGAGAAAGGGAAAGGGAAAGGTTTCCTTTTATAGTGAAAAAATACCCAACGGCTAGATTTTCAAATAAAAGATCCGTTGGGTTTGTCTATTTTAAGGAAACACAAAAATTGTTCATTTTACGGTTGAAACTTGCTTAGTTACAGTTGGGTTTTCCAACCGTAAATAATCCTCAACAATAAATGTTTACTAACCAGAAGAATTTACGGTTGGGTTTTACAATCGAACTCAACCGTAAATAATCCTCAACACAAAAAATTTGACATATGCAAAATTATTTACCATTGGAAATCAGAATTAAACCCAACCGTAACTTTCAAAAAATTTGTAAGTGTAAATTTTTTTACGGTTGGGTTCAGAATCGAATCCAACCGTAAACTTTGATCTTCATCTCCTACCTTTAAATTTACGGTTGGGTAAAACGAAGAACAAACCAGTTACGGTTGGGTTTTCTAATCGAACCCAACCGTAAATTTTTATGTAACCCAAGTTCTTCATTAGTTTGTTTAGTTTTATCCGGATTGTCATCACTAGTACCTCCTACACCTTTAGTAGGATTCTTTATCATGAATTTTAGAGTTTAATCAACGACGAAATTTTGATTCGATGGAGAAATTCGGTTAAAAAGGAAAAGGAGGAGATATGGAGGGAGAGGGAAAGGTTTTGAATTAGAATTGAAATTTCGTAAGGTTTTATTTTGTTTAGGTTTTAATTGATTGAAGGGAAAATTAGACTTTTTCATTAATAAAAGGGTAATATCGACATTTAATATAGCCCCTAGGACACCCCTTAACAGATTTTTAGGTCACCGTGCCTCACATTGGAGCCCCTCTATAAATGTGGAAGCCCCTAAATCAGGTTTCAACTTTTAACCGTAAAAAGGTTTTCCGAAATGGGTATACAACTGAGAGATGTTAATCCCTTTAAACATAGTCTAAAGTCTTCTGAGTTGCCTTCCTGCAACGCTGTTAGTTGTTTCTTGTTGTTACAATCTGCTTCTTGGTGGCTTCAAGGACTTTGTCATTGTCACTTTCAATCAGGACTGCTGGGTGATTCGGATTTCGTGCCCATTGGATTGTCATGCCATTGTAGCCATATATGATAATTCTCTATTGTTAACTCTAGAGGAAGGGAAGTCTAAACTGACTTGAGCCAATTTACCAAACCTAGAAGACTTTAGGTCCGTAATTTATATTTTGACGTGAATTTATGGTGTATTGGTGGTATTGGAACATGCCAAACACCAAAGATGCTAGACTAACCGAGGGTTTATCCCGACAAAAACCTCGCGTGAAACAAAATTGGGACTCACTTTAGAGCATTACCTATCTCAACGACGTAACTCATTTTAGAGCATTATCTATTCTAATAATAAAATCACTTCTCAACCACCATCAGATTCTTTTCTCAAGATTACGGTCAAATTTTGTCATATGGTCTAGACTCTAACCCCAAGTCATATGGTTCAAATACTCTGGAAATAGTTAAGCTCTAATAGTTTATGTTAAGCTCTAATAGTTTATATATGGTCTAGATTCTAAACCCAGAAGCAGAAGTTAAAAATAAAAATATTTTATTTCATAAAAAATTAACTTTTTTACATTTAGAAGTTATTTTAAAATAACATCGCCAAATTAATTCTTTTTTTTTTTATCAAAAGAAAAAACTACTTCCTCGTGTACATCCAAACACCTTATTAATCATAGATCTTCTATTACAAGTTAGTCGTATTTTTTACTAATCCTTTGAGATTACACACGCATAATAGGAGTAATTTATTTTAAGTGATTACAAAGAAAACTAACAAAACATGCACTAGTTAGATAAGATTCAATTTTTTTTTTTTATAAGAAAAGGAGAAAAATCCTTAGATTCTCTACGAGAATTGTTGGGATTGTACATTTCCCTGACTATATCAGATCTCCCATTCAAAGTTATAAAGTTGTTCATTTTTCCATCTTCCTAGAATTATGGATTTATTACAATAAACAACCAGATTTACTGTAGCAACATTGAATTGTCTGTTAACTAGAATGAAGGAAGTTGCTTTAAAGTTTGGGAATTTGTTTATTCCGTCTTCAAATTTTGAGATGTTTTTATTTAAATCTCTCCTTTTTAGCTTTTGCATACATCCCTGCTAGTTGAAGAAGAACTGGCTCGGAATCGCATTGAAATTCAATGTTGTGTCCATTAAGATCTGTTGCCCATCTGAATGCTTCTTCAGCTCTATTATGTTCTAGCAGCTCCAAGGAGTTTCAGCCGGACGATTCTCCTCTTGCTTCTTTGTGCATGCCTATATCATCCATTAAAGTTAGTGCAAAGGCACATTCACAAATGTCATCAATTCTTGATATTGCTATGTTTATTCTGAGGTTTATAAATTTTGGATATTGCCAAGTGTTTAATTTTTTTATTGTCAAGGTCTGATCATCCATTGGATTGTAATACAGATTTTGATTTAGATTGTAGCTCTTGTTGTTTATATTCAGATATGCCTTTATGTATTTTGTGTTGGATAATATACTTCCTGTAACAGAGAAAAACAAACACAGAGAACTTGAAGATGATTAAGGGAGGGTTAGAATTAAAACTGCACACACACTCAAACACAGAGAGGTGAAGTCGCCTGTTCAACAGACTACCCTTAACTCAATATTTGCCAGGTACACCTTCAGGAAGATGCCGCTATACCCTTTCAGTGACAAACTTGAATTCAGGATAAAATCACCTGATACCAACCCAGCTAGCAAAGCTCGTTGGCCCGTTGTAAACTTAACAGAAGATGAAAATAAGAATGTAAAACTAGTGCGCAAAACAAAGCAAGAAGATGGTGAAAAGTCGTCAGGACAGTGGCTGCGACTGGGGTAAACGAAAACCTTAGCAATGTTGTTCTTTTATAGGAGAAGTAAACCTTTGATTTTTTAAAACGGTGAAAATTTTATTTCAAATATTAAATCCCCATTAAAACAAAACGTTAAGATTGTTTTAATTAAAAAATTATTTATGATTTTATTTTCCATTTAATTCAAACGGTAAAATATTTATTTATAATTAAAGAAACGTTTTCTCATTGATGGGTACACTGTGCACTCGCAGGCACTCGCAGGCACACGCCAAGCACACGCCAAGCACGCGCCAAGCACGCGCCAGGCACACGCCAGGCACACGCCAAGGCTCACGCCAAGGCTCGCACCAATGCTCGCACCAATGCTCGCACCATGGTCGCACCATGGTCGCACCAAGGTCGCACCAATGGTCGCACCAATGGTCGCACCAAGGATCGCACCAAGGATCGCACCAAGGATCGCACCAAGGGTCGCACCAAGGGTCGCACCAAGGGTCGCACCAAGGATCGCACCAAGGCTCGCGCCAAGGCTCACGCCAAGGCTCACGCCAAAAACATACGTAAAAGCACACGCAAGCACCGCAAGCCCGCGGCCTGCGGTGCTTCGGTGCGAAGCACCGTACATGTATGCATTTGCCCACTAGTCCATTTCCCAAGTCCATATCC
>JAJJMC010000341.1:508784-525215 GCA_023531435.1 Papaver californicum | reverse complement strand
AAGTAAGAAACTATTAATTTTAGTAATATCATTTTTATTTCCCAACATTTTGTTATTTCATTGGCAGTAACCCAACTATTTTGTTCCTTTTTATTTAATTTTTTATTATATCTTTCCTTCCATATGTGCCATATTATGGTACTACATAGGTCTGCCCAGGTCATTGTGGTACCATCTTTTTCTGTGGAAATAAACCAGATGTTCATCCACTCGTGACAGTTTGCAGAGTTGTTCCTGACATTATGGATGTGTAGGTTCAAGTGGTTCCAAACCTGGATGCTGAAACTACACTCAAGGAACATGTATGTAAGGGTTTCATTATGGTTATTGCATAGGGATCAAGTGGTATTTATGTTTGGCAAAATGGTTGCCACCCTCATGCTATAGGGGAGAATAAAATGGGGTAGCTTCCATTAGAATATGTTTGACAGTTCTTAGAGTTAGACAAACAGATTATCTCACCACATGATCTCAACAATGCCCTTTCTTTTAACCTCCTCTGCTCTTTCATCTATTGATTTGGTTGGATTCACATCCAGCTCGTTTATTAAGAGATTTAGAGTTGACACTTTTGATTATGTAAGATGATAAAACAACAAGAAATAAGTTCTCAAGTTATCATTTTCAAATAAATAGCTATGAAGTACTACAGAATAGTTGTTTACAATATTAGTATTTCATAAAAATAAACGTACTTGGTAGTAATTACTTACCATCTTGAAATTCAACTCAGCCACACACTTGATTCTTAATCTGTTGAGTTTATAGTTTTGTTACAAGTCACAGTTTTACTAACTCGTCTGACAATAAAATGTTTTTGTTTAATTTATCAGTTGATAGAGTGGTATTGTATTAACAACTTTTACTATTATACTAGAGCGACAACGGACCTTCAACCACCTACGTGAATTAAACAAGAACTCGAAAGATATATCTAATAAGAAGCATGAAAACTAATCTCATCATATTATAGGTAGATTAAACTAGTAAACAACACTTGATCAATTAACATAATTAGATTATTATAGAGAGATTAGAATACAATAGGATATTGATAACAACCAAAGCGAATGTAAACTTATTGAGACACTACTACAGTTTGTTGTTCGATATTATTTTTCCTTGTTCCATCGACAATGCGTTGTTACTTTTCTTACTTAATCTCTCTTCCTATTCTTTTTCCTACCTTTCTTGAATTTTCTTTGTACCTCTTTGGTTCATTTTTGAAACTACTGTACATTATTGAGATAATCTAAGATTTACTTGTCTCGTCACAAAGTTACAGACACCTTTCTCCACCTCTCAAAAACTCATTAAAGAAGGAGAAATTTTCAATGTAAACAAACTTAGATTTTCTGTCTAATTTTTTCGGTAAAACACAACAAGAAACCCATTTTCTAATTGGTTCCAATTCCAAGGAAATCAATGAAAGGTAGACTAATATTATCACCTCCATTATCACATTCACTGCTATCTCTATCATTATAGAGATTTTTCTTGTTGTTTACTACAAATTTAGATACTGATACATCAGAATTGGATTTTGAATATCCTGTTTGATCTCCTTCACCCATAACCATCATCACCACCATGAGTTGTTGGCGTCCAGGTTCATAGAAACTAGCAGAACCATCAAGTTTCTTGTAACCCTCAAATGACACCATCTTTACTTCAGATGATCCTGAAATCATAACAAAAAACAATAAACAAATTAGAAATTAAGATTAATACTTACGGAACGTAGTATTATCAACAAAAAAATTAAAAAATTCGACGTACCCATTTGGAATTGATCAACGAGTTGGTTTTGTTGAGGACTAAACCCAGTGAATAAAACAGAAGGATGAATTCTCTTTGAAGAAGAATTGAGAGAAAGATTAGTACAAGTTGATGCATATTCATCCACTGTGGTGCTTGTTGATTCACTGCATGCATTGTTTTCATGATAAATTACCGTTCTCTTTTGAGAAACTTGAGAAAAAGAAGTGGGTTTTCTTTTCCTATAAACACTTGATTGTTCTCTATGTATTCTAGCCATAATTACATGCCAATGGTTTTTAACTGCATTATCAGTTCTTCCAGGGAATAACCTAACTATCATGGCCCATTTGTTTCCATATAATTTGTGAGCAACTAAAAATCTCTCTTCCTCTTCCTCACTAAATGCCCTTCTGTTAATCCTTGGATCTAACTGGTTAAACCATCTCAATCTGCAATTTTTCCCTATACAAATAAATGGAACAAATATAGACCTATGTTAAAACAAGGTTTATATAGATTTCACGATGAACGAAACCTAATGGATCGTAAGTCAGAAGCAAAGAATAGCAAACTATTCAACAATGGGATGACAACTATATATAATATATTACCTGATTTTCTTCAAGTTTTTAAACTATAAGGTTCCAATTCTGAGAGCCATATTTGTCAAACAAGTTCTTTAAGTTTAAAATCTTCAACAGGCCTCCAATGTCCTCTTGCACACAACTTGTTATTAACAGATTGTGATCCACTTTCATTATATTTTTCTGCAATAAACATATCATCTTCTTCCATCTCACCACTTTGCTTTAGCATCATCGTATTTTCTGATCATCTCCTGAGAACCCCTCATCCCCTCTTGTACCTTGAGAGATCTGAAAATTCCATCATCTCTCTTCTTGTTCCAATGGAAGACTTAAATTTTGAAAACCTATCTCTGATTTCACACCTAGTCTCTTTTTAGGAGAATCTAAAACCCCAAAACATGGAGAAAATGGTGGTGGTGGGAAAAAGTTTTCCTGCTGAAAACCCTTTGCAACTACCTCCACTATCGTTCTTTTCACGCATGATATAACACTGGAGTGGAGTTGTTGTAAGACCATTTTTATTTCTTTATAAGGTTTTAGTCTGAAACAAAATACAAGAAAACCGAGAATGTGATCCTGGTTACTACCTCTCTGAATCACTCAGAGATATAAAAAAGAAAGGAAACGCACAAACATAAAAAATTAGAAACTCAAACCTCTTTCCCTCTCTAAGCACTGCTCTAGATATGTTTTGTTTGGATATATAATGAGCCCTATAATGAATTTCTCGCTAAAGTTTGATGGGGAAACCACTCTGATTTACGGGGAGAAACATATGGGAGATAGGGAGAGGAGGAGGGGGGGGGGGGGGGTTCTTTTCTCTACAGTATGTGTTTCTGTTATTTGGGAGAACTTTAAGGACAATAATAAAGAGACGTTTACAAAAAAAGACAAAGTTACAAAGATATGAAATGGTTTTTTGTAACGTACAAAGTTGGCAAAACAAAACGAAACACCCCCCAGTTGGTTGTTGTACATGCAAATTCAAGAATCCGCTCGTGTGGTGTGGGTTTCACTTTCTCACTCTCTCTCTCTCCCTCCTCTCTTTTGATGCACTATTCTTGTGTTCCTGTGCTGTCTGTCTCTCTCGACCTTGACAAAAGAAAACCAAAATTATTTTGTCTTCTTTATTAAATAGGAATAACAAAGGAAAGTGATGAGTGTGTGAGACTGTATTCTCTAACCAAGAACCAACAACAATCCAAATTTCCGACCTATCCTTAAAAAAGATATCTCATTTTTTCCCCATCATTTTAACTATTTTTTCTGAAAATGCTTTAATAAATTATCCAGCTTTTGTGCCTTTTGAGCTAAATTTTCCCGTTAAATAATAATACGGGTATACGATTTAATGTTTTAGTTTTACTAGCTTAATCATAATAAATTATTGTTTAAAAAGATAATGTTCGGTTAGGGTTTGAATCTTATCTCAACCCTAGGCCCCAATTTTACTTAATTTGGAACGTAGATATAAGTTACTTATCAGTTGCTGGTATAATAGGATAAAAATTTCTACGAGAAAAATAAAGAAAAATTGTATATGCTAGTCCAATGTTTTGATATCCACATTCATCAAACAAATCACCCTGCATCACTATAAAACTATTGCTCGACTTAGTTTTCCACAACAAAAAGTTGCTTTTTGAATATATAATCTACATTTGCTCATCATTCAAAAATGGAATATTTCTATGTCCCCAACTACTTCTCGTTAATATATATTTTGTGTCAGATTGATTAATTTTCTATATAGATTTAACATAGAAGTTCATTTTAACCTAATCAAACTTACTAAAAAAAATAAGTCAATAAAAATATCTGTTTTGACTTACATGAAATCATTCTGCCACTAGCTCTTTAGACTCCATTTATAATTTTACTACACACGATAATTCCTTTAAAATTCTCAATGCTAGAATTTCCATCTCTGATGGAAATTAACTAATATGGCCGGATACCTGGTTAGGCTTTTTACATTAAAACCTTCTCACAGTTCACTTAACAGCTAACATAGATTAGGGTCCTCACACTCAAAACAATGTATATATATCCATTTGGAAAATTCCAGTGTTCCCAAAAGTTCAATTGTTCCTTCGAAATGTCTAGAAAACACTTCACCCACTAAAGCTAAGCTTCATAGCGCGCTACACAGTTAATCATGATGTTAATTGTTATTTGTGTGATGGAAACTCTCTTAAATCTACTGAGTGTCTTCTTCAGCATTGTGCTTTTTCTAAAACTTTGTGGTATTTAGTTCCCAATGTTCATAGTCTTACAAGATTCTAACACTGACATTGCTATACATGAGTAGATACAAAAATAGTTACATAATTGTAATGATGTCAAAACCTTGTGCACTATCTTCGCTACTGCATGGAAAATTTGGAGGGACATATGCTTCAAGATATTTCAAGGGAAAACCCATAATCCCAGCATTACTGCTAGGTTAGCAATTAAATTTTCTGACGAAACTATTGACAAATTTTCCATTGTGAGAGCTATCCACCCACCAAAGAGGCTCCCAATACCTATTTCAACCCAAAAAGCTCTTCTGGATAGCTACTTTTTTTTATTTTTTTATTTTTGTGATGACTTATATTGAGGATTCTAACAGTATTTAGTGTTAAAGTCTACGGGCATCCAACTCAAAACCAATTGGCAATGAGTGGAGTAGCCCTTCCATATTATATTTTAAGTTTATTATAGGGATATTAGCAATATGGGACTATTATCCTTCACACGCCCCCTCACGTGTAGGGCACTCTCTGTGGGCCTCTAACACGTGGACCATTGTATGTACGGGTAGCCGTTGGGCTTACTCTCGTATGGGTCTGGCTCTGATACCATGTTAAAGTCTGCGGGCATCCAACTCAAAACCAATTGGCAATGAGTGGAGTGGCCCTTCCATATTATATTTTAAGTTTATTATAGAGATATTAGCAATGTGGGACTATTATCCTTCACATTTAGAATTGGGACATATGTGACTGACTCAGCAGGAAACTATAGGGGATGTAGAATAATACTAGATGACTGCATACGGTGGGGGCCGACCGAAGTAACAAATCTTATTTATGTTAGATGTTCAGTTTGTGACTGTTTTTTTCAGCCATTTTATTAACGACGGTTTTCAGGTCTTGTTGAAAAAAGAAATAGGTCACGATTTTGTATACGACAGTTCATGACATTATTTTTCTGGTTCTTCTTCCTTGCACAAGCAGGAAAAAAAATCTCTAAAATTTCCTTATTGATCGAATCTGATCGATCTAATAGATGTTTTAAAAATGTTTAAATTGTTAATTTGTTTGTAAAATTTCTTATATTAATAGGGAAGATAATAGTATTGTAGATGCCATTTCAAACCATTGTAGAAAGGAAAAAAAAGTTTCGAAGAGTATAGTAGCTTTAATCCTTGGTTAGATGCTATACTATCTATAAAGAATTATGATTTAATTCCTTGACAATTTTATTAATAAATATCTAGTTTTATATATATATATATATAAAAAGATTAGTTGGGTGGTATATTTTTAAAAAAAGTGAACATTTTTCAACAAAAATAAAGGAGTTACTTCGTCAGTTTTTTTTAGTAAGTAAAAACTTTTTCTTATGCAAATAATTTATTTTCAAAGAATTTGTTTACATCGTCAGTTTATTTTACACGATTTAAAATCCAATAAGAGAGATTATATAATTCTCGAAGAATATCTTTTTCTAGTTTTACGTCTTTTAGAAATGGTATTAGCCGTATTGTTACAACTTCTCCTAACGTGGGATACCTCCCAAAATTCAAGCTTAGGTAAAAGGTGTTTTATTTCCTTCTATTCTCACACTTAACTGAAGGAGTGGTGGCATTAATGGAGAGAACCACCACCTCTGCATCTACTATTACATATAGTTTGCGAATGTTCAGAGAAATGGCCCATATGAAAGCTTCTTTGATTGCTTTACATTCCCAAGCTTAAGTATCTAAGATGTTTCCTGAACAGGTGCCTCTGATACCTTTGCATTCTTCTGCACGATTCTGTAGTACCATTCCAATACCAATACTGTTAGTGCAGTAATCGAAAGAAGCATCCACATAAATTATGCAATCATCCATTTCAGAATGAGCAACTCTATTGCTAATATCTATTGCATTGTCAGAAGAAATATGGGTGCTAATGTTTTTATCATTGTGTTTAAAATTATGTAAATGAAAATTAATCCCAGAAATAGTAGAAGTATGGTCTAGAATTTATCCTAGAAGACGCATTCGCATCTCTTTTTTCAAATTACCAAGCATCTCATATTAATGTGATCTTCTATTTGTCTTGTTCAGGTAAAGAAGTGTTTCAGACTTCTCTTGAATGATTGCAAAGTAAAAATAAGTGGTAAATAGATTCTTCACTATTACGACAGATAGAGCAATGAGTTTCAGTTGTTCTGTTGAACTGAGTTAGTCTCATTCTTGTTGGGACTATATTTTCCAGGCACTTCCAGATAAAAAATTGAACTCTATGTGGGACATGAGATTTCCAAAACTCCTTCCACACTTCCTTAGAAATTTGATCATGGTAGGCCTGACTCCTTATCCTTCATTCAGTAATTATTTTAAGCACTCTTGACACTGAAATTGCCATCGATATAGATTGTCTCCAAACCATGAAATCTTCCTCCTACTTGGATATCTGTATAACTTGAATCTTACTTACAACATCATTGTCAAATAAAAAGAAAAGAAGAGAAGTTAGCTATCTGAATTAGTAAGTAAACAATAATCCAATTTATTATTTATATGGCGGGAAAGGTATGGACCAACATTAGCTGCACCGGAGCTAAAACATTCTTCAAAATTTAAAATGCACGGTCCCATTTCCTCGGAAAAAATTACTTATATTAAGGATTACAACATCATTGTCAATAATTATACCGTAATGATTTAATAAAACAAAATAAACAATAATATTTATAGTTTTCAGTAATAGTATCCCATTTGATATCTCTAGCAGAAGAAATCGTCCTAAAATTTGTTCGAACATTTAATGAAAATAGCCTGGAAAACATTAACAAAAACCAAATAAAACAATTTTACGACCGAGTCATGACCAAATCGTTCTCTTCATGACGTTTTTGGCTCTTTCTAAGATTGTGCAAGCAGTTTTTCCATGTCGTTTCGTCCCCAAGATAAAAAAACGAATAAAATCTCTTTCACAATCTCTCTTACACCATGAGAGTATGTGATAATTGCACACTTTTATTTTGCTCAGAATCAAATTTGTAGAAAACTATTGATGATCACACACTAGTTTAGGGTTTATTTTTAGTCCCAAAATAGATGAAGGTTTTCATATTTTTCTCATTTTTCTTCTGATTTATCCCTGCATTGGAATCAAATCACTAGAAACAAGGAACAAAAAGATAGAAAACTTTAATATTTTAGATAAATTTTAGTTTTTCTTCTTTTTTTTAATTCGTATGAAAACACTTAAATCTTCAACTAAAAAGGAACGGAAAGAGTATATGGTTTTCAACCGAAATATGATTTTATAGTCAACGACTTCAATAAATTTTAATAAAAACATTAACATGATTTAACTAATACCATTTAACCTTGTAGCATAAAACGATCAAATAAATTATAACAAAATCAAATTCTTTATATGAAGATCATTATGACTACTAAATAATTTTAATAACAATGATAAATAGAGCTAAAATTTGAACTAAAACATATATTTCCAACAAAGATGTTTTCATTAGTTAATAGATTATGTCAAGATATTGTAAATTTTAATCATCTTAATGTAAATTCAGAATTTTTTGATCATTATTGCATGCCAAATGGATGATAAAGGAAACTACTTGATTAGAAAACCATGAAGGTTTTGTTAGCACTTAGAGATACTCTCCAATTAAGATGATTTTAGCAGTGATAATGAGGTTTTGGTGGAGGAGTGGTGGCAACTGTTAAAAAGAAATAATGGAGGCGGTGATGGTGGAGAATTTTTGGGGTTATAAATGATAGAGTAATGTGAGAGTCTAGTCCTGTTCACAGCAAACCCAATCCTTTAGGAAGAGAGAGAAAAGAGCCCCTTTCCAAATACCACTTCCTCTCCTTTTATAGACTTTCCTTTCTTACCTCCTTAAGACACATATCTTCCTTTTTCTTTATTACAACACTGTCATTTCTTCCTTAATAAGTTAACCTTGAATCCTTGGTCAATAACTTTTTACTCCCTTGACCTCCTTATTCTCCTTATTACCCTTGGATATTATATTTAGATTCGGACCAAGCCCTTTTTGGACCGGGTCGAGTCTCCGAGTCCCCAGTCCCCTTGTGGTCTTGGACCTACAAATCACGTAATGACCGTCTGACCCAAGTAGTGGATTTTTATGTATCAACATTAGTCCCCTGGCTGTTGAAGAGGCCTTGTCTCATCAAAATTCATACAAGTTGAAAGTATTGCTCAAGGCATGCATATCGCTTGAATACGAGTTAGCTAGATTTATGCAAGTAGGAGCGGAGTATCCTTAGCACAATATATGATAAAGGCGGAAAACCCTGATAGAATTAGCGAATCTATAATATAATCTCATGTATCAAAATGAATATATTTTTGATTAGTTCAATTGAACCATGACGGATTGATTTAATATCTTAACGTACTCACATACGCCATGTGAGGCGCAGGTATATGATGTATGATAAGACGTCCAATTAAATGACGGCTTTACATATGAGGAGAAAGTTGGGGGTCAACCAACATACCGTGCAGTTATAAGTGAGGGTGCTAATAGGATTACGCTGTTTTCCTTCAAAAATCATGAGTTTTCTCGCTTCTAGTCGATTTTGTGGAATGATAACACGTTTTGAAAGATCGATTCTTTGTCTATGGAGGCCATGGCCTGGAAGGCTATTGTACTAATTATGGTGATGTTAAAGGTGATTATCATGGGTTTAGCGATCCAACAGACATTATCTGATGTGGACGCGTCGAATGCTTGTATTGAGGCTCGTTATTGTGTTAACAATAACTAATATGCTAATATCGTCGTATTAGTCGAAGGGCAATGCCCATTACGCGTATACACCGTCTCTTTTGTAAATGCGAAGAACTATTATAAGATAGTGATGTGTTGGATATTGTTTATTACTAAAAAATTTTAAATGCTTTGGCATACAAGTGAAAGGTTGAGAAAACGGGTGGTGATGACACACTAATGTGTTATCCCAAGTGTCGAGCAGTTTATAAGGAGCAGTTAGTGTTGGTGATTTAAAGGTACGAATGAATGAAATTCTTTTAAAATGCTAATTGGGTTTCGATCTCCGGCTAGTAATAATCTCGCTTTATCAAATGTATAAAACATTTACTTAGTTCTTAAAGCGTTAATGATATGCGCGATAAGTATTTGTGTATTTTAGTATGAAATATTGTGAACTTTGGCGTATGACTATGCACGTTTTATTATGAAATCACTTTAAGTCCTTTGAATTTTGCTATTTTCTATTTGAACTTGTATTATTAGTCCGTTCTCCTTTCCTTTTCCTTCCCTTTATTTTTTTTTTATTTAAGAGAAAGAGGGGAGGAGATCAACACAAATGAGTGTAGATCTAATTATATGTTGAAGGGGTAGCTCCGAATTTATGATAGAAGGAGCAGCTCCGACTTCTCTGTGGAAGGAGCATACAATAACTCTTATCTGTGTGAGAAGAGCGGCTTTGACTTCTCCGTGGAAGGAGCGACTCTGGCTTAACTATGGAAAGAGGAACTCTTACTTCTTTTTGGAAGGAGTGGCTCTGACTTCTCTGTGGAAGGATCTTATGATAACTCTTGACTTCTCTGTGGAAGGAATAGCTCCAACCTCACTATGAAAGGAGCGTCTCCGACTTCTCTGTGGAAGGAGCACATGATAATCTTAACTTCTCTATGAAAAGAGTATCTCTTCTTCGTAACTAAAGGAACATGCTTTTTTCAAGTCTCACTCGGCATCGATGTCGGCTCATTTCATATCTAGATCGGTATCGAGGCCGAATCAATTCATGTCTCGTTCGGCATCGAGGCCGGCTCTCGCTCGGCATCGAGGCCGACTCAATTCATGTCTCGTTCGACATCGAGAACGACTCATTTCATATCTCGCTCGGCATCGAGGTCGGTTCAATTAATGTCTCGCTCGGCATCGAGGCCATTCCAATTCATGTCTTGCTCGACATCGAGGTCGATTATTTCATATCTCACTCGGCATCGAGGCCGGCTCATTTCATACTTCGCTCAGCGTCAAGGCTGACTCATTTCATACTTTGCTCGTCGTCGAGGCCGACTCATTTCATATCTCACTCGGCATCGAGGCCGGTTCATTTCATACTTCGCTCGGCGTCGAGGCCGGATTAACTCATACCTAGCTCGGTATCGAGGTCGACTTGATTCATGTCCTGCTCGGCATCAAAGCCAGTTGTTTCTCTTTGGAATGAACGACTCTGACTTCTCTGTGGAAGGAGCGTATGATAACTCTTACTTTTCAAGAAGCGTATAATTATCTAGACTAGGATGAAGGCCGTTTAAGTCATTCCCACCGTCGCAGTCATAATTGTATGGACTAGGATGAAGGACACTTAAGACGTTCCCACCGTCACAATCATAATAATATGGACTTGGACGGAGGCCGCTTAAGTCGTTCCCACCGCTGCAGTCATTAGTGGGTTTTTGTTTGGTCGAACAGGGGCGTTTTTCCCTCTGCCGCTCTTGTGACAAATCTTTTTTCATATCGATTTTGGTCGAACATTGGTGCTTTTCTCTCTGGCCGTTCTTGTGACCGTTTTCTTTTTCATAATTTTGGTCGAATATGGACGTTTTTTCCTCTGCCGCTCTTGTGACCGTCTAAGTTTGTTTGGACAAGAAGTGAGGTGCCTAGCCACCTTTTTTTTTTTTTACAAAGCATAATAGCAAAAATAATAGTTAGCTCCTTTTTTGGGGGTCTTAGACAGGGACGCTGTCGTTCTTTCGAGGGTATTTTAATTTTGGTAGTCAATTAGAAAATTCTGAACAATATAATATTAGTGCACATGAGATTCTAGACGCTTATTATTGAGGGCAAACATAGTGTCCGCGTATTATATGCAGTTTGAAACAGAATTTTAGAGTGAACGAGACAGTATTCAACAGTTCTTGGTTTCTTTTAATTTCTTTTCTAGGGATGGTTGTTTGTGCCACCTAAACTTGGTCTTTACTACTCTGTGTTATCAACATTTTCTGTTTAACTCTTACAAAATACAGAACAAGCATAATATACATTCAATACAATGTAAATAAATCCTAATACAAAGAAACAAGGCATGTCATTATGATTCGCAAGGGAGTCACTAGGTTCGCTAAACAACCAAATTCGGAACTAACTACAACGAGTGAATGGACAACAACACTTATTAGTTTCCTCCAGTGAGTGTGGTTTGAGTCATATGACATCTAGTGTCTACTTTCTCTATGTTTTTCAATTCCTTAGTGGCACAAGCTCAACCCCACGACTCCCAATTAGGGCGGCACATCGGGTCGGGTGGGTCGAGTTTGGCCCCACCCGCACCCAACACGCCGTAGGACGGGTCGAGTTGGGTCTAACCCGCCATTTCGGCGGGTCAAGTGCGGATGATCTACCAGAAAATTCCTGATTAATAGTGCTTCAGGCAGAGAAATGGACTAGAAATGAAATTGATCTTCATGAAACAAGGTTGTTAGGAAACCACGAAACAGAACTAGACCAATGCCACAAAGATTGTATCTAAATTACTGCATATACCGCAGGCAACACTTCATTCTCTTATTCCATCAGAAACACCCCAAGCACAAAGTATTTATGCAAAACATTTCATTTTACTTCTCTTCACTCTATCAAATTTTCTCTCTTGGACAGAAATTATTGATTAACTGTAATTATAAAGCCTTAATTCCTAGAGAGAGAGAGAGAAACCCAAGTAGCTTAACAGTGTTGTGCCCCTTGTGAAGACAACAAATAGAGAGAAAACACTGGCTTGTGTCTAGTGCGATCACTCAGCAACCTGCAAGCATATATGACATACCAGTTAAGTCAGACTGGAAATGAGAACAAACTGAACTTACTATTAATGCTCCTCCTATTCATCATCATCACCCTCATATTGGGACTCCTAACGTGGACTTGGTATTCATCTTCCTTTGTATCTTGAGTTCAACTTCAACCCCAGTGGATATATTTATGTAATGCTCATGAATCGGAGAAAAATAGAAGGAAGATAATCAAATATGTGTATAAGGCAAACAATATCTACTTCTAGTCTAGGTTTGTGATAGATTACAAACTCAACAACTAACTCGCAGAAGCAATGAAGACATCAGAAACAATTCTCAGATCACTTACCTGGTTAAGAGGATTGTCTGGAGATTTCTTCCATGCCTTCCATATCAAGTCTTTGTAATGAGTGTGAGTGAGACCCAGTTTCTCTGCCTTAAGTAGGGGAAGTTCTGCTTCTTCAAAAGCCTATAAAAGATTACGCATATCAGATATATTAAACAGGATACGAATGCAAAAATGGGTTGTGCTTAATTTACTAGATTCATGTACATCGAATAATAGTTCTTCATTTACTAGATTTATATACACCTCTGATTAATAGTGTTTTACACACCCAAAATTCCTGATTCATCTTAAAACAGTTTCAAACTTCAATTAAATCAGTACCCATACTTCTTCATTTATCTACATCTCAATTCTCATCTCAATTTTACAAATTCTAATCTTCAATCTGAAACCCTAATTTCAATTTTATCTCAGAAGATCCCTAACTTTTCGATTTGAGTATTTCTTCAACCTCACCTTCTAATTTACATCAAACCCACCTCTATTATTTCTCTTAAATCATAAAATTTCATCTTCTCAATCTTTTCTAAAATCTCACGAAACTTTAATTCATTGATTTCTCTCAATTCATGTTCTTTCTTGAAATTAAATCTTCTACTCAACATATAATCTTCTTCTTCATCTTCTATCTAAAACTCTTCTCCACCTACTCAATTTCATCATCAACATCCATTCACAGAAAAACCCTAATTTACGATTCCTTCAAATTAACACTTCTTCAATTTCTTTTACTTAATCAACCTCAACAACATCTTCACTAACACCTTCTGAACATTTCCTTTCATCACTCAATCATAAATCCCTCATTTCAACTCTCAATCTTCATCACAGATGAATAACAGGGAAGGAGAGATGGAAAAGATGGAGAAGAAAAACGAGAGGAAGAGAAATAAAATTCTCTCACTCACGAGTTGGTTTGATATAAGGGATTTTCTGGCGGGTTGGGTGGATGGGTCGGGTGAGAGAAGGTGTCATCCGCGGTTCCCTTGCTCTCTATACCACCAGTTCTCCTTAGCATACATCCATAACACCAGGCCTTCAGTCCACAACACCCGGCCTTCTTCGCAAGCTAACAACATCCGTAAAGATAATGTCAGTTGCTACCACAAACAGTCGATGCAAGGTCCGTAGGATGCGTCGTGTGGAAGTTGACACGTATATAAAATGGGTACTAGCCTATTTCTCCCCAAACTGGTGTCACTAGTTCCGCTTCTTGGCAGCTAATATAGCCATGTTCATTATGTTGGCTTTGTTTGAGTGTTCACTGAACAAGTCTTCTCTTTTCCCTCTTCTTTTCATGTCAAGCTTTAACCAAATCGGTCCAGTCCAGCTTTGTAAGGTGGAGTGACGTGGGGAGTCAGCATATGAGGAGCCGAATAAAGGATAAAGGCTCGTTGTTGGTGTTATAAAGAGTTAAGCTGGTGGTAGCGTGTGGATGAGCTAGTGGTGGCAGTCGGCTTCAAGTCTAGTGGAACTGGTTGAAATTTGCTAAACTGAGCAATGACCTCCTTTTGACAGAAGTGTGCTGAATTTTCATTCGGTCAGACCCACGAATTCTTCTATGAGGGAAACAAAGGATAGTTGTTGTTATAGGCTCGGTTGAACAAAGCCGCGCTGGTGTAGCTTGACGTAGTCGCAGATTAGGGCTGGATCGGTGTTGATGTATCTAGATGATGCTGGTGAGGTTTATGTTGCTTTCTAGCGTCTGTTCTATTAGGATTCAGGAATGATGGTAGTCCATAGAAACGTGGCGGTTGTAGCTGAAGCGTTCTCCCTTGTGTGACTCTCGGCAACTCTTGGTAGCTATCTATATCGAGATTAACCGCCTAAAAATTGTGTAAGACAATTATGGCTTCAAGAGAACAAAATACAATGAGATATATATCTTGAAAGGATGTTCATTCACAGAGGGTATGGCATAGCAAGTCGCTAATGCTTGACTAGAGCTAATAACGAAAGTTTATGAGCATGTGCAAATATTAAGTAAGCTCAGATGAAATCATGTCAGGCTCAAACACAATGTTGTGACGTAAAATCAAAGAAAATGGAACAAAGAGAAGAGAGAATTTAGCCTTGTATCCATTTTGGCTGCGAAGTAATGGCTTCTTGCTCGTGAACTGCTGTAATGCCTTGTTCGTTCATACGGGTATTGACCATTGTGTGACGAATGGCACAGCTTATTAGAAACTTTTTAGCTATGATCTATCCTTGCTCTCACTATAAAACCACATGTTTCTTCCTTGTTAGTCTAGATTCAATCCAAGGGGTCGTCAAAACTGATTCAATGGTGCAAAGGTGCCTGGGGACGCTCCACTTGTAGGCGCGTCAAGAGTAGTTGGGTTAGGGCAACTACAGGTTCCTTGTACTATTGTACTGCTCAGTGCAACTGGTGGAACCAAGCTGGTGGTTCAGGCTTTTCATCAAACACGCAGTGTGCATTACTGTTGGTGCCTCTTTCATGTAAAATTAGTGATTTCAATCAATTCTCTTTCCCTGCAATATCATACAACCAATTCAAGACAAACCCAATCATTCAAATCATCCATATACACATAAACATCCTCACCCATTCGACCAGCATCTCTCAAAGACTTGATTTCTTCTTCCTTTATCATCAACAACCAGCGGCAACTATTCACAGATCTCCACTGATTTGAATGGCAGCAACATCTTTAATCTGAATTCCCACTCCACTTCGAACTCAAACTATTTCTATAATTCTTCTCCACCTTCTCCCCGAATTATACCACTATCCACAAGCAAACTCTAGTTCAATCACCTGAAAATCATTCAAACGCATATGTAAGTGTAGATCAGATAAAAAATCGATAGTATGTTAAACTTAAAATGATTTAATGTGTAATAAAGATCAAGATGCAGTGACAACAAATCAAAAGTTTTATTTAATTGACATTAAGAATCGAGAGATGGATCAAATTACAGTTGTAAAACCTACTTAATATTATTCATTTATTTTTGAAATTTTACACTGAAATGAAAACAAGGACAACATAAACACAAATCTGAATCTCGATCGTAAATGGAATGAAGAGTTCGATTAGAAATCAAAGCTTTTAATGGGTTTTTGTTTTTAGAGAACTTTCTGTGTAATACATAGCTATGGATAGATTAGGATTTAGAAAGCAACTTATCTTTGTTGGGTTAAATTAATCGATTTGACATTTTTCTTTGATCAATGATTATAGTGGATAAATATCCGAGGACATATGTAGACATCTTAAATAAGGGGATTATGATATTAAGAGATATCTACTACATCAATCTACAGTTATGACGCGTGGAAAGTAAACGAAGAAATCAATGGCCAAGTTTGAAAGAGGAGACAGAGCATTAAATGAGCTTACAGAGCACGCGTGATGTGATCAGAAGCATTCAATGCACCTGATAAGAACCAACGTATACTCTTTGGGTCGTGACCAAAGAAAGAACAAGAAACCACCATCATCTCGGGTCGTATCCAGAGAAAGTTGAAGATGAAGACCAGCATATCGAGAGAACCAGAGAAGATTCGGGACATACTGATGTGATTTTATATAGTGGTAAAAAGAGGTTCGATTCTCGAACTTGTGAAGGTAATGATTTTAGAAAATATTGGACTAAATCTAAAATAATAAAAATCAGGAAAATAAACTAGAGATGATTTTTAGAAATATGGGGAAAACCAGGAATCAGGAATCAGTTATTTCTAACAATT
>JAJJMC010000341.1:494612-508384 GCA_023531435.1 Papaver californicum | reverse complement strand
GCGTAAACCTCTAATTCTTCACGTGTTTAGTCTTGTATTGGTCCCATCTATCTTGTGTATCAATTTGAGCCGAAAATATCAAAGTTTAAACGTGAATCAAAGTGTGCAGCAGTTCCGTCCCGATACTCCCGTGCTGAGTTGACTCGGTCAACTCGGGTTTGACCCGATTTGACCGATTTGACTCGAGGGTACCCCTTATCCACTTCTAGGGTGCCAAATAACACTTGTCCTTGTGTGCCTTTATCACTTTTTGAGCCAATTGTTCCACAAATCTTTATTCTTCAAATGTACCTACAAAAGTATAAAAACATGTAATAGACACAAAATCGAATACTAACTCACTGGAAATTAAGGTGCAATTTAGACACTAAAATGTGTCTATCACATACTCCCCAACAAACTACTCAGATACAAGTGTCCCACACTGAAATTTTGGTTGTACGATGCCTTTGTCTATAAATACTAAGCTAAGTCAAGAGGGAAGGAAGGTGACATTTTCTGGGAGAAAATCATGTAACAAACTTGAGAGAGTAATTTGGAGTGTTCAAGGTGAGATTGAGTTTATCCCTTCGTAAGTTCAATCTCTTTCAAATAATATCAATCAGTTACTGTCATGGACTTAGGTAATGATACCGAAACACATATACATTTTGTGTGATAACTATTAATATGTTTTTAGTCTTAATTATTTATCTTTTTCTTGAGAATGAATGGTTAGATATAAGTAGTTATATTTTACACAACTACATTTTGGCGCTAAAAACAGAGAATGTTTAACATCTTGTTGAGTACCTTTGTGGTGAAATACTTCATAAAACGACGAGATTTATAAGCTCCAAAGTGTCACTGATCTTTGTAGAAGTTAAAAGACTCTCGTTGAAGATTGTTTAAGTTATTTTTTGTTTTATCAGTAGTCAATCTTAAAGATTCTTTAAGCTCCAAAGAGTCAATGACCTTAGAAGCTAAAGGATCCCTATAAGAGTTACTCATGTTTCAAGAACAACAAAAGTTATAGATCTACGAGCTCCAAGGTGTCTATGATACTTTGTTAGAAGCTAACGTAGATCTGGGTTACTCAAAGTTTAACAACACTGTGGATTTGAAAAATATTTGAGTTTTCCCCTTTCTCAGGGTTACAAACACAAGAATACTTTTCATAAATGTTAAAAGGGGTTGTTACAAGTTAATTTCTTATTTTCCGAAACCTGAAAAAAATTTCGCTATTTTTTATTAACAAAGTAATGGTGGAAACCTTCATAACTTGAGGTTCAGGAAACCAAAACTAAAAGGAGATATTCAGATCAGTTGAAGCCAAGTCATTTGAGTGATCTGAGCTTAACTTATAGGGGTTATAATCTAAAGTTCACAAAGTTTGTCGAATATCTTAATGACGGAGAAAAGAAGTTAAGATCAAAGAAAAACAAGATCTTAGAAAACAAAGTTTCTCTGCATCGTGTTCAAAATGTCACCCAAGGAAACTTTTCAGTCACCGTAGCTGACAAATTGGTCAGACTCCATTCACCCAGTAACAGAAAAAGCATACTTGCACTAAAAGTGCACTGAGAAAAACCTAACATTTTTAGTTATGACGCTTTTTTCCAAAAGAAAAAAACCACCGGGACCACAACAAATCTTTTTCTGAGGGGAGGAATTCTGAAATAAGACATATAACCACCTCTGAGCACTGACATTTTTTGTTATAAACTATCGGATTTGGGGATTAGTACCCGAAAAAAGAATCTTTAAAAATATGTTATATTTTCCCTTAATAGGTTATAGTAATTTTGTGTGTTTCTCTTCTGGGCGTAGGTCAAAATTGGGAACAAGCGAGATTCGGTGGCCAATTCGTCAGCTCCAACGAGACATCTATGCAATTGAACGGAAGCAGGAGCAAGTCTGCAAGAGGGACTCACGAATTTTGGGAAGAAGCAATTCCAATCCAAGACAGATCCTAGCAAGAGGAACCCGACCGAGATGCCACCAGTGGAAGAGGAGATTCGCCCGGTCCGAACAGCTAATGTGCATATTCGTGAAACTGCAAGAATGGGAGAGTGCGCCGCCCCCCCCCCCCCCCCCCCGATCCGGTTCGGACAGTGATGAAGAATAGGCACAAATAAGGGCCCACAAAGAAGGGCACAAGATGATGGTTGAGCCGACGCGAAGAGAAGCGGCCGAGACAGAAGAAGAAAGGCAGCGGCAGATTATGCTAGGGAAAAGAAATATGGTGGAGGGAGGCAGCGTTCCGAGGAAGGATAACCAATCTAGTCAAAAAACCACCGATACGATTCTGGCAAGGATCTTGGAAAATCAACAAAAACAGGAAGAAGTGGTTAGGGCACTAGAGAGAAGGAACTTACTGCTAGAACAAGAGAACAACCTACTATGAGAAAGAGGGATGAGACATGGAAGCTTACCAAGGGAGTACCCAATAGAGGGATCTAGCAATAATATACACTCGGCAGCTGGAGGCACGATTCGAGCAATACCCAGCATGAGTAGAACGCCAGAGCCCGCTTTTTCCAGGCACCGAAGTCCAGAACCTGATTTGCAACCGCGAAGATATTATGGGACCAGGGAAGATTATACCTCTGAGGAAGAACCTAGGAAGGAGAATCGAAGGCGTACGTAGACCATCTCGGAGAAGGTAAAAAATCTGGAGGCAATAATCAAGAAGATGGTGGGAAAAGAAGATGATGACAAGCTGGCAGAACTAATGACGGAAGCTGAAAATCCCCATTCACCAGGAGATTGGCGAGAGCTGAGTTTCCTCCAAAGTGCACTCTCCCAACTTTTGTGACAAGATTCGATAGAACAGGCGATGTGGTGGAACATATTAAGATGTACGGCATGTCATTTTTACAATGGAGACATAATGATACGATAATGTGCAAATTCTTCCCAGCAAGCTTAGATAGAGATGTAAGGACTTGGTTCTACTCATTCTCCCAGGGATCAATCAGGACCTATGAGGAAATGACTGAAATCTTCTTGGAGACTTATATACAACAGAATAGCCAGACCTCGGGTGAAAAAATTGTTTACTTTAGCCAAAGCACTCAAAGAATCGCTTCATTCACTTACAAAGAGGTGGAGAAAGCTATGCACCGAAATTGCAAAGGTACCAGTGGATCAGCAGATTCTGGGGTTTAAAAATGCTCTAGGAAAGAAGGACCCAGTCTACGTAGCTATCTACAATGAAAAGCCTTAGACTCTAAAGGATATCAGGAAGCTGCATGAACATTACATTGTTCTCAAAGAAATACAAGGAGGGGTACAGGAAATCCAAGTTCAGGAAACTACAAAGGTGGCAGAACCATCTCGGGATACGAATGCCATTCCACATACAGAGTCTAGACGAGTTGACAAAAGAGGAGAGCGATACGATTGGAGTGCGACCTCAAAAATGTGGGTCCCAAAATAGAAAAGGCCTAGATTCGAAGATAAAGTGTATGTGCCATTGAATGCTATATTGGAAGAATTTTCAAGGAGGTAGAGAAGCGAGGAGACATCAATTATCCCCCAAATCGAGGAGTGCAGTTTCAGAGAAGTAAAGACCATCCTGACTATTGTGCTTACCACCAATATAGAGGGCATTCAAATAACAACTGTCGAGATGTGAAGGAGATTGTGCAGCACTTGATTCGAGATGGCTTTTTATAAAAATATGTGAGAATTCAACCTGCACCGGCAGAAGTGCCAGTACACCAAGTAAGAATTAAAAGAAGAGTCCTCCAACACAACACTATTTCCCACTCAACAACTCAAGGTTTTCATCTAGAAAGTGGAATTATGTCTCGAATTTACAAAAGAGACCACTCGAGAAAGGAAATTTACAGTGTAGCCAACACTCTGCCGATGGAATCATGGATGATGCAGCCAATATCCTTCTCTGTAAAAGATGTGCCTTTGAATGGGGAAGCTCATGCAGACCCGTTGGTAATTACATTGATGATTGATGAATGGGGAGTAAAGAAGATAGTGTTGGATAGGGAAGTTCTGTGGAAGTCCTGTTCTATGACACTTTTAAAAGAATGAGCCTATCAGATGACATCCTCATCCTTTCCACTTAAATCATCTATGGATTTAACGGGTCAGTTAGAAAACCCAAAGGTGAGGTCACTAAAAGTATCAGGAGGAGAATATCTGGACACCATTACTACTTTCTGTGTAGTGGACGTTGTTTCACCCTACGGACCCATAATCGAGAGACCATAAATTGCAGTAATTAAAGGGGTAGCATCAGAATATCACCAGCGGATGAGATTCCCGACCCAGGTGGGAGTAGCAAAAGTGGTGGGAGATCCACATGTTGCAAATTTCTGTATTCAAGCAGACATCCAGCAAAACAAGGACAAGCGAACCAGGAACAAAAAAGAAAATAACCGCATCTAAGGAGAGAAACACTTACAAGAGTTAGATGAGATGTTGGCATTAGCCCAGAATATTGGAGAAGAAAGCAAGAATCGGTACACATAACAATTACAGTCAGCAACCCCTATCGAGGAACCCAAGCAACATTTCACGGTTCTGGAACCAACCCAGGATCTTAACATCGTGTCGGAGAAAGAACTGAAAATAGTAAAAATATGATCGTTGCTAGATTCGTAGCATATCACCAATCTGAAAGCTTTGTTGCAGGAATACATAGATGTGTTCGCATGGAGCGTGAAAGGAATGGAGGAAATTGATCCAGAATTTTTTTGTCATCACCTGAGAAAAGATCCAAAGTTTAAACCCATTCGACAAAAGATACGGAGAATCACGCCATAGCTACAGGCCTGAATAAAAGCTGAGTTAAAGAAGATGCAAATAGCTGGAGTCATCCGAAATGCACAATATCCGGTATGGATCTCAAACATAGTAATTGTACCAAGAATGATGGGGTATGAATCTGCATAAATTTCAATGATCTTAATAAAGCATGGCCGAAGTACAGTTTCCCACTCCCGAGTATAGATCAACTGGTCGATGCGATTAATGGTCACGAGGCGCTGACTCTCATGGACGGCTACTCTGGATACAACCAAATTCCATTGGCACCATAATATCAGGAGCACACCGCATTCTTCACACCTAGAGGGCTCTTCTGTTACACAAAGATGTCGTTTGGATTGAAAAACACGGGAGCAACGTACCATAGGATGGTGGAAGATATGTTTAAAAGTTGGATTCACAAGACCATTGAGGTATATGTAGATGAAATGCTAGTCAAGAGCAAAGTAGCAGTAGATCATGTGTCATACCTAAATGGAATCTTTGATTAGATGAGAAAGTACAAAATGAAAATTAATCCCGCGAAGTGTACGTTCTAGGTAACGTCTATGAAGTTCCTAGGCTATATAATCACTAAGAACGACATTGAGGAAGATCCCGACAAGGTTCGTACCATTCGAGATATGCCATCACCCACTATAGTGAAATATGTTCAGAGGCTAAATGGATGCCTAGCTTCCTTGAGTCGATTTATCTTGAGATCATCCGAAAAATGCAAACCTTTCTTTAGTACCTTAAGAAAGGGGGATAAATTCAAGTGGAAAGATGAATGTGAGGAGGCATTCCATAAGATCAAAGAGCATCTTGTGAAGTTGCCAGTGTTGCAGAGGCCAGATCCTGAAGAAGTTTTCACAATATATCTTGGGGATACCACTCACGCTATTAGTGTTTTGCTAGTCAGATACGAAGGAAGAGAGGAGAAACTTGAGTACTTCATCAGCAAGACCATGTGACCTGCGGAGAGAAATTACACCAAAATTGAGCAGATGATCCTAGCTCTAGTCTACCAAAACAAAAGCTAAGAACTTATTTCAAGCACACAAAATTCTGGTTCTGACCAAATCCACTATCGAATCGGTTCTAAACAACTCTTCCAGATCGGGGAGAATCTTGAAATGGGGATCTCAACAATTCAATGTCTTTTATTGGATGCGTATAACAATCAAGTCCCAGGTCATTGCTGATTTTTTGGCATATTTCCCCTTAAAAGAATAAGAAGAAGTAGAAGACATTCCCGGGATAGAAGGAGAAGATGACAGATCAGCAGAACTCCTCGAAAAGTGCCATCCCCAGAGATGGGAAGTATTTAGAGACGGCTCCTCCAATGATGACGGATCTGGGTTAGGCGTAGTGTTCACAACACCAAAGGGGATAAAGATAGTTCATTCTTTCGGACTCGAGTTCAAAGCCAACAACAACGTCACTGAGTATGAAGCAGTAATCCACGCTCTAAGACTTATCATAGAGGTGGGACTAACAGAAGTAAGGCTTACTAGCGATTCTCAGATAGTAATATGCCAAATCAAAGGGGATTACCAGACTCTGGATCCATGTCTGCAATAGTACTTAAAACTAGCTCGGCACTATATGAGTCAAGTACCAAACATCAAGATATGACATGTTATAAGAGGGAACAACATGCATGCTGATACGTTGGCCTAAATCACGTCAATGTTAAAAAATCCAACAGTGGAAGCAATTCGAGTCGGGAGGGTCTTTACAACATCAATAACCGAGACAGAAGATGACAAGAAGACGATAGCCGCAATCGGTTCGGGACTCTATGAATCGGGTGACTGGAGAGAGCCTATCCATCGTTACTTCGAATCTGGAGAGCTACCTGCGAGCACTATTTAAGCAAACAAAATCAAGAGAAGGGCAGCTAATTATCAGCTTCGGGACGGGATCTTATATAGGCATTCCTATCTAGGGCCATTGCTTAGATGCCTAGGCAAAGAGCAGGGGCACCAAATCCTGGTAAAATTGTACTATGGAAACGGTGGTAGTCATAGTTCAGGGAGGAACCTAGCTCAAAGAGAAAAAACTGTGGGTTACTTTTGGCTCTACATGCATGAAGATGCAAAGTATATGGCGAAAGTCTGTGAGGAGTGTCAAAGATTTGGAAAGAAGATTCATGCACCATCCACATCCTTAAACTCAGTGTTAAGCCCATGGTCGTTTGTAAAATGGGAAGTAGACATTGTGGGACCACTTCACAAAGGGACTATCTAAAGAAAATATCTCATCATGGTCACAAACTACGTACTTTACCAAATGGGTGGAAGCAACTGCCTTAAAGGATATTCGGGACAAATATTTCTTTAAATTCCTTTTCGAAAATATCATTTGTCGATTCTGGATACCTGCCGCAATAATGTCAGATAATGGTAAGCAGCCGTAGGGAATAAACATAGACCTATTGTTCAGCACTTACCAAATCAGGAAGAGCAAATCTACACTCATATACCCAAAGAAAAATGGCCAGGCAGAAATCACTAACAAAACCATAGCTGATAATTTGAAGAAGAAGTTGGATGGTCACTATGGGGACTGGTGTGAACAGTTGCATAACGTTTTATGGGAATAACGAACCATAAAAAGAGAAGTTACGAGGTTATCACCTTTCATGCTCACATACGAAACTGAAGCAATTCTTCCCACTGAGATAATGATCCCCACCACTAAATCAGAAGCATGGATGAAGAATCTCTCAATAGATTTGATACTCGCAAAACTTGACAACCTAGAGCAGGCCCGAGAAATTGCACTCCAGAAGATAGAGAATTACCCGAGAAGGCTGCAAACAAAATATAACAAGAAGGTTCGTCCCAGAGAATTTCATCCAAGGCATCTAGTACTCAAAGAGATCCCCGACTACGAGAGAGAGAAAGAATGAGAGAAACTAGCACCAAGTGGGGAGGTCCATACACAATATTATCTAAGGTAGGAGAATGAGCTTACAAGCTACTCAAGCCCTATGGAAAGGATATGGAGCATCCATGGAACATGAAGCATCTAAATCAATACTATTCTTAAGAGGTAAAATATGATACATATTGGATCCTTCGTACTCCGGGAAAGACACGATTCTCCCCTAAGGTGATCTGAGGACTTTGGTAGGTCCAGAGTCGAAGGGGTTACCCAGAGACTAATTATGGTAACCTCATGATACTAAATAGGTCATTTTCAATCGAGGCAAGAAACGATTTTCCCCTGATGTGACCTAAGGGTTCTGGCCTACGAGTCCAGAATCAAAGGGGCCCTCCAGAGACTAACACAGGTGGTCCCATAAGATTCTCCTAGGTGGTCAATCGAAGGAGAGAGGGATCCTCAAAGTAACAACATATTATTTCAATTGGGCAATTGGTAAGTTCCTATGTAATCTGGACCCTAGGCTAAGATAGTTAGTGGACTTAACATATCCCGTCACTAGGGATTAGTGATGATGAGATACCTGAACCGGGACATGGCATTGGGCCCAATGATATTTCCTGTTATGGATATAGAATATTTGGAGTAACTAAGTTATTATGTGAATTTAACAGAATCATAGTGGTACGAGGCATGCAACGAAACGAAACCTCAACTAATGAAGCTAAAATGGTGACGTAGCACCCCAATGAAAAGATGTTTTAGAAGGTGACACAACATCTAATAAGAGAAATTGTTCACAAAAAATCAAGAAAGAACCAGCAGCAGTAGATTAACATCAAGAGGTAGGAGGCTTGGAGAAAGAAGGAACACGTTTGGCCTGGGCCTTGGTTCTTAGATCATATAAGGTGGTTTGCACCTTCTCCTACACCAGACCAGCAACTTGCGCCTCAAAGGCTTTCTTTGCATCAGCCAGAGCCTGCTCTTTTTCCGTACCGTCCCGAGAAAGCAGCTCATTCGGATTCGCCACATCAGAACCCAGAGATGCTTCAGAGTGCTTGAGCTTCTTCTCGGACTCCTTCAAGGACTCCACCTCCTTCTTCAGAGCCTCCATTTCCCCTTGAGATGACGAAATCACAAAGAGAAAAATTAGCTTAGCATAATAAGGCAAGAGATACAATTGTGTACCTAAGAATTAAAAAACACCTTCTAAGGTATGAATGGTAAGTTTAAGGGTTTTTTCCAATTCAATAACCGTGTAGTCAAGATTTCTATATTTCAAGGCCAATTCATTCTTTTGGGGAGTTTGAAACATCTTCATATGATTCTCAAATACACCCTTCTGACTAACATAAGAAATTTGGATACTATCGCGTTCTTCCCTAACCGAGTCTAATCGACGGCTCGTCGAAGCATAATGAGTAAAAGCTAACTCATTCTTTCTCAGAACAATTTCGGCATTCTCCTTCCGTCAGATTAGGGTCTCTCGATCAGCATAGAGATCACGATTCATGGCCTCAAGAGTAGTGCATCTGTGATAGACATATTTTTGTGCCTAAATTGTGCTCAATTCTCTATTCTACTAGTGCTTGATTTTGTACTTATTATGGGTTTTTATGTCTATGTAGGTATTTTTGAGAAATAAGTATTTATGGAAAAATCGGCTCAAAAAGTTGTTAAAGGCACCCATAAAATTACTAAAGGCACCCATAAAAATTACTAAAGGCACCCAAAATAATTGATAAAGGTACCCACCAGATGAATTGGGGGCACCCTTCATTTCAAATTCAAATTCCGGAAAAGGCGAAAATATTTCTCTTCGCGTGAGAAGATTTTTTGAATGATTTTGAACCGAAATTTATGGGATTTAAAATGTGTTTTTGCTATTTCAAAATGAAGAAACAGTCAAGATAGGTTGAAACACGTCATTCATGAGACTTTTTCTCGTGAAACTGGCTCCAAAATTTAAGTTGTTACCGGAAAAGGATAATACTCTCTGTTTGAGATTTATACGTATTTGGAGTTGGTTTTTGTTGCAATTTGCATCCTTATCGATTAAGGAAGGCTACTTAGGGTTCCCCAAGTATATAAATAAAGAAGAGATCGAAGAAAAATTCATCCAGAGATGTGAAAAAAAATTCAGAAGAATTTTTTTTTTCTGCTGATAAAGAAGAAGACGAAGAACATAAGGCTAGAAAAAACAATCGTTGTTTTTGTTGCGTATTTTTCAACGTCCAGGAACCGTACTTTATTTCTACTGTTTTTATTCTCTTCAGCCACACAGAGAACACAATCTGGACCATTTATATTCGTGTCAAATCTCCTGTGTTATTTTTATTTCTTCATTGTAAACACTTTTTGAGCAATGAACAATTATTTTGAGAGTGTTTCAAACATGATGAGCTAATCACCATCACTGGAGCAACAGATGAAGCCATTTTCCAATAATAAAGTGGTAATTCTTATTTTATTATTTTTTTGTAATTCTTTTATAATTATTTGCTTTGAATTAAATTTGGAAAAAATGATTTTTATCAATTAGTTGTGTTTTCTTTTGATGGCTCATGCTGAGTCTAGAGCTTTTGATGTCTCATACTTTTTATTTACAAATAATATTTTGGAAATCTAACTTTGGCAATATTTTGAATAAATTGAATATATGAATTGCAAGATCATTATTAATGCTAAATCACTTGAATAATTGGCTAATGGTGGAATCCTTAGTCTCATTTCTTTCCATAATTTGAAATCAATTTTACTTTAATCTTCTTTATTTTTAGTATTAAAAATTAAGTTTAAAAATCAAATCTTTACAAGTCTGAGTATCGAATCTTTTACCACTATTTCTAAAATATATTCAGTTTTGGCGTTGCCGACGCGGACTTGTCTTTAGGTTTAGAGTTTTAGATTTATTTTTTAGGTTTTTATTTTTGTTTTAGTATTATTTTTACTTTGTTCTATTTTAGGTTTATTTGGGAATTTATCTTTTTACTACAGGTTTTGGATTAAAAGGAAATTGAGCCAAATACTTTGGTGATTAAAGACTGGGAGTTAAAGTTGAAGCTAAAGGAACGGAAAAGAAGATAAAGAATTTTATTTTTATTTATTTTATATTTTATTTGTTTCTTTTTTCAGAAAATTGTATTAGGAAATCTTTTATTATTCCTGTAATTTTTTTATTTTTGAATACCTCTGGACTTTATTTTGGGACTTTTGACATTATTATTATTTTTAAACCCTACGGAAGGGTAATTTAAATATAAACTGCAATGAGGGAGGACGACAATTACTATATTGTCTCGACCCCTCGTGTTCGTACACTGACACAGGAGTCGGTGGCCCGAGTCGACTACAACCGATTCATCCCCCGTCTGGTACGGGAGGTAAGACTCGATCAACCCACGAATTCCCTGCAAGTGGGTTTATTGTATTCCTTCGTATGCATATATGTTGAGGAACTGAATACGGAATTATTTTCTAGTAAAGGGCAAGAACTTACCATACAAGATAAGGACTCGGATTTCATCACCGTTTCCTTCTTGCAGGCTTTAGGAACATGTTACCAAACGCGAACCTAAGCTTAAAATTTGACTAGAAAGAGACCGATAAGGTAACGAGCTTATAGTAAAGTCACTCAAAAAGACTGTATTGGTTAATCTGTTAGCCTAACTCAAAGTTCAGGAAGATTATTTTAAGTTGATTAGAGCCGCCTTGTAACCCAATGAAACATTGCCAACGAGACAGGGTTATCAAAGCTCCTTAGAGCTTATCCTGTTTTTGTTCGACTTAATCTAATTCGGATCGTTCTAAGAGGTTTGCTAAAATTGTAACTAGTTTCCTTTCGAAGGAATAGAAGCTGGACTAGAAACAATCTAAGTGGAGCCATCATGCTTTTTGTTTGCTAGATTCAATATGTTTGATTTGGTTGAGTCAGCCTTGCTTGTGATTGTTTAGAATTCCCTTCCAATAAGGATTTATTTTTTTAGTGTATGCCAAGACCGCTCGAAATCATCACAGAGCGAGCTTGGAAAAGAGACACTCTAGGTCGTTTGATTAGTGACAAACCTAGTAGTTATGTCCCTGGAAACTAGGACCTCGAAGAATCTTCTTTTGAGGGCCTTGTTTTTGGAAATTTCAATTTTGAGAACTTGATACTGTGTAAAGAAGTTGTTCTTAGTCCTTTGATAGTGCCAGCAATGACAACTTTAAAAGCTTTGTTGAAACCGTCTAAGACTTCTCGTCCATCATGCATCAAGTTAGATGAAACTGAAGCAAACTATGAGTTAAAACCTGGGACCATACAGATGCTCCCAATCTTCTTAGGGAAAGAAAATGAAAACCCCTATTTCCATGTTAGGGATTTGGAAGAAATATGTAGTACCATAAGGATTAAGGACCTAGATGACGAAGCATTAAAACTTAGGTTGTTTCCTTTTTCACTAAGAGACAAAGCCAATATAATTTGACTTCTGAGTCAATTGAAACCTATGAACAACTTACATCTTCCTTTTTCCAGAAGTTTTTCCCTAGGTACAAAACATCATCTATTAGGCAGCAGATTTACACATTTGCTCAACAAGAGGGAGAATCTTTATATAGGTATTTGGAAGGGTTCAATGACTTATTATCACAATGTCCTCATCATGGTTTATAAAAAAGTAAGGCTAGTTCAGATCCTCTACGAGGGTTTAGATTATTCGACAACAACCATGGTTGAGTCTTTATGCACAGGTGATAGGCGCTTTATTTATACATTTTTATCGTCTAATTTATATTTTGTTAGTACTTATGATTATATTAATTTACCATTTTATTATTTTATTAGGTGGTTCGCATAAAATTCGAAGTTATAAATTAAATTGGCTAAATGAACTAAATTGAGTAGCTTAGCTATTCTACTACGAGGAGATGGTTAGCTAAGCACGTGAAGGCTAGAGAAAGACGTCAGAGAAGGTGAGAGGAAGAGCAAGTGACCAGGGGACAATGTCTGATGGCTAAAGATAGAAGTTGGTTTGGCTAGGTGTTGGGTTTTGATTTTGTTGTCTCTTGTTGTTGAAAGTGACATGAGTAGATGAAGTTAGCTTTTGAGAAGTACAACACGTGAAGGGAGTTGGCTTATGAGGCTGGTGTGAACAGACTTAAGCAACATCTAGGTGGATAGGCAGCTAGGTTGTAAAGGGAAGGCTAGGTGAAGGCTACTGTAGGTTGAGAAACGTAAAGAAGAGAAAGGAGTTGTTACTGTTGAAATCAGGTGTCTTGAAGCTGTGAGACAGCGGAGGCTAGGCTGTAACGTTGGGTGATTGCTAGGAATAGGCTATAGTTAGTCTTCACGTGAAGTGAGACTTTAAGAGAAGAAAAGAAGGCTGTCAGGTGATGTTTCTTATTGATGTGGGTGCTGCCAACACTTGAAGGAATTATGGACGTAGGCTATGGTACGGTGGTTAGAGCTTGGTCGGTGGACTAGAAAAGAAGTCCAATGGGTTTTCGGTGAAACAAGTAGGCAGCTAGGTTTGAGGTACAGGCTACGGAGGTACAACACGTGAAGTAGAGTTAGACTAGGTTTGATTAACCTAGTATAAAAGAAGAAGGTATGCTTTTCACGGTGGGGAGAGGAGTATGCGGTCAGCTGAAGAAAAAGGGTACAGGAGATTTTCTTGGTAGCATACAGACGGAAGTGAAAGAAGAACGAAGAAGATTATTTGCCGGGTGACGACGGTGACTTGTTTAATTCCTCTATACTCTTTTATCTAATTATTTTTATGGGTTTTAAGAAACCCATCTCTATGTCTTTCTAATTAATGTGTAACTAGGGTTTAATGTTGAAACCACTTACAATTTTAGATCAATTGAATAAAATATTTGATATAGACCATTATGATTTGAATAGATTAAATTCATGACTTTAAACAATTGTATTGTCGTTTATGGTGCATGCTTGGCCTATGGTTTTGATGTTCCATGTTTCTGGTATACAGTTGTTATTCTAAAAATATATTTGTCTACTTATTTGATATTTCATGCTTGGGTTAAATCCTTTGATGGGGTATGCTTAGAATAGTCAGGTATTATTTGTGGACCTAAAATTAGTTTCGTACAATTTTCTCGCTAGCGCAATTTTATGGTGTATG
>JAJJMC010000341.1:449320-462482 GCA_023531435.1 Papaver californicum | reverse complement strand
TTTTTTTTTTTTTGTACTAGTGATTTTTAGGGTTACTAAACAAGACATGAATATCACATATCATGGGAATGTTACCAGTGTTATGTGCTCTTGAAAATTCATTCATAAAGTAAATGGGAAGCTTAATTGTATAGATGGTGGTCTCTTTTCTGGAATGGAAACTTAATGGGTATCTCCTCTTGTCCTTAACCTTCAATACATGTTTGGTTACTCACGCAACAATTAGACGTCAGATAGTTAGATTTTATTACTAACTTTGTGGTGTTTTTGTGTTGCTTTATGTGTGTAGATACATAGTATCATATTGTGATTCAGTTGATGTTCTTCACAAGAACCAAGACTACACCAAAACCCTCAAAGAAGCACCTGCTGTATCAGTGTATCGATAGCAGCAGGTAATTGGTATGTTATTTTTTTTAGTTTTGTTAGGTTATGTTTAGGGTTATACCAGTTAAAACCCCTCGAGTTAATTGTATATGATTATTTTGTTTGATTGCATCGAAAATACAAGATTAGACCTCGATTGTGGGACTTTCCTCGGGATGGTCTAGCAGTTTTGGTTGATATCTAATGCTTAACATGAACTAAAGAGAAAAGGTATTAAACATCATTCTCTACCATTTCCATTTTTATTTATTTTTGCTTGGTTGTGTTTTGTTTTGATTGTTTAGCAGAAATTTGTGGCCTAGGAATGGACTGCTGGAGTGGATTTACCATGGAATGGGTCCTAGTTTTAAGTACAAATTTTCTATACTAAAGCATGTGGTTTGTATTAAAGTCTGACATTAAACTAGATTGCTTACCATGAAGATGGATTTAATTTTTTTTTATTTCATCTTTGCTGGTTATTGTTTATATTTGTTCAAGCATTCAAGCTGGTCAACAGGGTCCTCTGTATTGAGTTGTATTAGTGGTCAAACACAATGTAGTTAATATCGGATTTTAGTTTGTACTGGTCGAGAGCGATACACTGGTATACCTTTGTATCGGGGATATTTCGGTTCCAAATATCGATAAATATATTATATCAAACGTTTTTTTATATTGGACCTATTAAGATATAAAACTAATACTTATTTTCTTAAAATACCATAAAAAACATGAGTAACAATTGAAAACCCTAGAACAATAATAAGGATATTTAATTTATTTTTATTTTTTTGGATTTTTTTTTAAGTGAAAACCCTAATTTCGATCGTACCGGGCCGTTTCGGCCATTTCGGTTAAACCGTATCGGTCAATATCGAACGATATTTTTGGGCAAAATACATTCCACCGATATAGGATGTTTCGTATCAGATGAGGTCTGATACCGATAAAACCGACGATATTTCAACGGAAATCGACTACACTGGTCAAATATGATTTACCATACTTTCAGCTGTCTCACCTCCTCTTCATGTCTGGGTCATGCATTGGATGTTACAGAGGTGCTTAAATAGGGTTAAGCTAATGGAAGGGGATGGTTAGAGTTATTTCAGATATTTCAAATTGAAAATATGGGTCCAGTTACTGACATAACCCTGATTTAAATGGATTATTTTTTAGGGGGTATGATCAAAATTGCCCATTTAAACTTATACATTCCGACAGTATTAAAAAGAAATTGTTTTGGTGGATATATATAAATTAATACTAATGATTATTGAACTCAAATCATTATATAATCGCTCAAAAACTTCACCAATAAACTATGGAGACATCCGCCTGACAGTAGGTAGTTGACGTACAGTTGATGCTAGTAAACATACACATACCGCGTCAAAAAATATTTAAGAGCTAGTCGGTGAGAAGTTATTGGATGGAGTCGATGGTTTGATTTGACTCATTCCTCTGAAGAAAGGTCGATGAACATTTATAGGATGGGTATAGGTATAAGCTAATTTCAAAGATCCATATTTATATATTTAGCTCTCTGTTAAGTAGAAAAGATCCACACACCTTCTTGTTTTTGGCTTCTTAACTTCAATTCAATTCTCTCGTACAAATTACATCCTCAGAGAAAGATGGGCGCTATACTTTCAAAGAGATCTGCATCGTCGGCAAACAAGTTACACCACTTCACCCATCGGCATACTCTAAAACTTGTATCAAAATCCAAGGAGTTCGTCTGCGAAGCATGTGGTCTACCGGGAATGGGTTTAAGAGACCGGTGCAACAAACTGTGTAGTTGGGATATACATGAAATTTGTGCTACTAGTCCTGAAGTATTGTCGACGCATATTCACCATGACCATCAATTAAACCTTACATGGACCAAGGGAAACCCTGATGAGCTGCATGAAGTGAAGAGAGGACATTGTGGTGTTTGCAGTGAGTATGTTAATGGACGGCTTTTCTATTCATGCCCATTTTGCTCAAGAAAAGGAGTAGGTTTCTCCTTGCACCCTACAACCGTTTCCATCGCGTGTAACTCACCCGGTAGATAAGAATCACCCTCTCACTTGGCAATCTGGTCTGCAGACATGGTGCACAATTTGTAGAAAGCAATGTCCAATTTGGCACTACAGATGTGAACCTTGCTCTGCTGATGTTCATTTCGAGTGCGCAAGTTAGGTTACCCATGTGTAGATAGTTGCGTTTTATCTGGTTCCATTTTCTTGAGATCTATTCTGGTACAGAAATTCTAAAGACATAACGGAAATGATATGTATACCGAGAGATCCGAGTGTAATCTTAGATGATGAGAGAAACAGATAGACCTACTGTGCACATTACTTATCACAATGATAAAATAGCTACCCATTATACTCCGTATATCATTGATCTAAAAGATCATCAAAATAATTTTACATGGAATGGTGGGTACCATGATTGTTTAGATTGGACCAATCATTTTCATGTGGGGTTTATTATTCCTTTGTCAAGGGCTTTGGTTTTGTAGTGTTCTTTTTGATGCAGGTTTATAATTTGGTGTTTATTTTTATTTTATTTTTGATCGGTAAAAGAATTTGGTGCTGATAAGTTTCGAATTCAGATCACCAATAGGGACAGAAGGAAAGGTGCAAGTTCTGAATTTTAATAAGAAAATATTTGGATTTTAAGTAATTTTATTATCTTGTGGATGTAAAATCATAATAATAAAATAAAATTTATATGATTAATGGGTTCAGAAATTTTATAAATCTTGGAAAAAAAAATTATTCGAACTCATGGTATATAAATCCTGACTCCGTCTTTGGTCGCTGGTATTGTCATCCAATAACTCTGCTAATATACTGTAATGATATCAACATAAATTAGGATTATTCTCGTGACCCATGGGTCATAGCTCATACTAAGTTCAACTTTTCAACAAGTTTCACATTCGTATGCTTTGACCTGCTTTGAATGAGATAATCGAGTATCCTTCCTTGTAGATTTGAGAAAGTGATGGTTTATCTAATTCTTATTGTGCATAATTACCATTCTTAACCTCAAATTGCTGCCTTGATATTTTACTTAGCAGTAACTGAGCAGGAAACATGGATAGTACAAAATAATCTCCAAATTGATATAGAACAACTTAATGAAAGAAAAGGAAGGTAGAATTATACAAATTTACCGAATAGACCGAAATTTAAAATGGTGATAGTAAATTCATGCATGGATATAATATAATGGTCGAGGGAAGTACCCTCAATCAAAAATTACATTAATTAACTGCAAAAATGAGTATCATATATAGGCTTGAGTATCCTGTAGATAATATCGGATACGGATATCCGGATACCATTAACGGATACAAATACAGAAGGATCATTATCCGTTCCGTTAAATACCGTTAAGAGACCTAAGTACAAGTGGATTTTTACGTCGAAAATCGTGCCCAAGTGCAAAGCTTGATTTCCAAGTCATGTAGATCGTAGTCAGGTTGCACTTTTACCTGTCAAGTGCAGCAGTAAAAGAACAGAAGAGTAGTCACAATATGTAACATTAGATTAAATTAGCTTTCCTAAATAATCCATATATATATATATGAACAAACTAATTATAACCTGAATGGTATGAGATACTAGAGTTTCAGTTATTCTATATTGACGTTCGAAAACTATATCAAGTTTTTTTTCTTCTTCAAGAACACCAAATAAGGTTGAGGTTAGTGATACATCTTTCTGAACAACTGTGTCTATCAGTATGGAATCTTCCGTTATCTTTTGTATATTGATAGATGGCATAAACTGAATCCTTGACGACGACGACGAGCCTCTTTCTGAGGTTCATCTACTTCATATTCCCGCATTTGCATCATCATTATATTTTCCGGATTCATACTTTCCACACGAGTTACAGTATTAGGTTGTCTGGATGGTAATTCTGAGAAGCCATTGATCTCCTCGTCATAATGATCCTCAGCTGCTAGTAAACACTCATGAGGCTCCAACTCCATTTCTTCGTGCGCTCCTTCACGATGAGCCATCCTCAACTGCTGCGTACGTACGTTTTAAACAAAGTTAGCATATCGATCATTCTATTAGCTAGACAACATGTATTTATAAAGAAGAGAGAGCGAAAGACATACATGCAAGTTAGGCGACATCGATGATGATGATGAAGGTACGTTATTGTTGAGCTTATTAGAGAAGTAGAGAAAGTAATATTGTCGAAGACGATGACGAAGAAGTAAAAGATCTTGATAACTACTTCTACTATTCAGCTTCTTAAGTATCTCTGTAGCAGCAAATTTCATGAATATGCGTTTATTATTATTACTCATATCCATGGTTAAGTTTTTTTCATTTGCAAATTGATGTACATATATAAGTTGTTGAAATGAGACAACAAGGACACATCTGGTGGACCATAAATTTGTACTTGATGCATGCATGATTGTAAGTTGAGAGACGGAGAATCAGATTCAGAAGTTTCAAAGAGCTAGCCCACGAGGTTCTCGCGTAGCATTTTAGTTACGAGGCTAGTGATTGCACGTGCAAGATCGTGTCTACCCATTTCTAGAACATCATTAATTATTATTAGTCTAAAGTTAATGATGTCGACAATATTAATTTACGGTTAGTTACTCTCCCCGTACCTAATATAAGTCAGAATTTACCAAAAAAATTTAGAATAAAAAAAAAATTGATTTCATAAATATCCATCATTTTTTTTATCTTATTCCTTATTTTATTTCCAAGATAAAAAATATTAGGTTAATTGTGATGATTCTTAAGTATCATAAATAAGAGTATATTTAAAAAAAACAGTCTTAGAATTTAGACTCCGTCTATCTAATAAAACTACAAAATTTATAAATTCCGCATTTATAATAGGTAGGAAGTAATAACTAAGGATTTGATGTTTCAGATTTATTTGCCTTTTTTCTTTTCTTTTTTTTGTTAGTAAGTAAAACTGCAAAAGGCACTACTACAATCCAGGAGATACCAATCTACTTTTGATTTGTCGAAACAAAAACTTTATTTGAGAGTAGAAACTCCACCAAACAGGAGGGAATGGGGGATTCTTACAGTGCTTTTCCCTGGAGATGGAAAAAAAATCGTCCTTTGGATTTTATCAATTTGCGAATTCTTTATGAGTTAAAAGAAAGAATGAAATAGGCTGATATTATGTCGATACTAGGTAGTACAGATATCATTATGAGAGAAGTTGATCGTTGATACGACAGAATTACAGCCCACTGTCAAAACCGACCATAAGGATGGAGTTACTCTCCACACACTCCTAGAATCAGAGACCAATTTTACTGACCTACCTATATCTGGCACTGCCGACCCATTCAAGAGCCATAATGATAGCGACAATATCTGCATAGCAACTGCAGCCAAGCCTGTGGTGCCCCGAGAGGCACCATCACATTATAAAAGAACCTGGTTCATTGTAGCCAGTTCCCAATGGCAATCAGTAATTCGGTTCTTCTAGTTATCCTACATCCAGTACCAAACTCCTGTAGAATTTGAAGATCATACACATCAATACATCATTGTTCTTAAACTGCACGGAGGGAGTATTCTGCATAATCTTTGTCTTAGATTTTTGAGTATTCCAGTCAACTTCCTCAAACACCATGTCATTTCTCATAAACCGTATACCTGCCATTGTTTTGAAGAGAGACACCATTCAAATCTATTTCACAGCAGATCTCTTGTTGATTGTATTTACATACCATAAGAAAGTACAAACTTTACATACAGTTGTTGATGGATGCATCTCTATAATGAAAAAACTTCGGATGAATTCCCAGTGTTTTGGGATAGTAATGAATGGTTCTTCTCCTCATTCTTTGACTTCTGCATACAATAAGAAGAAAGAAATGACAATGGTTATTAGCACAAGTTCAGTATTTTTTTTCTTTAAACTAAAACAAGTGTCTGTGCATATATTTCTAACCTTAAAAGTTTGTGTATTCTTCCAAGCATCGTCGATTTCTTGTAAAACATTGTCAATTGTAGGACGACCATTGCTTTTATTAGCAACACAAAGTACTGCAATATGTAGAATAGACCTGAAATCTTTCACATTGAAGTCTCCGTTCAAGCGTGGATCTTCAAAGTCAGTCGAGGGTCGCTTTCCCATTATCACATCTTTTGCCTGCAGGATGTAGCATTAACATTATATCACCCGTATTGTACCTTCGTTGACTAGCTTTAGTACCATGTGAGAACGAATTCCTTGAGTGCATGGTGCGCAATTTGAATTGAATTTTTGTTGAGGTGTAAGTGCAAAACAAGCTGATGATTTTTAATGTGTGCCAGTGATACCTTTCTAGTCAGTTGGTCTCGTGCATCGATATCCAATTCAATAACTTTTCTTCCTGACAAAATTTGTAGGATCACAATACCGAAACTATAAACGTCACTAGCTGAAGTGAGTTTAGCATTGCTCATATATTCAGGGTCCATATAACCTAAGGTTCCTCTAACATCAGTGAAAACTTTGCTTTGTTCCATCCCAAGCATCCTTGCTAAGCCAAAATCAGAAAGCTTTGGATCCATTGTATCTGTCAGAAGGATGTTTGTAAGCTGCAAGGACAAAATAAAAATTGATAATTTAGAAAGTCGCTAATACAAATCTTAACTTCATGTATGAACAATTATGGAACTAATTTTCTTACCTTGATATCTCTGTGGACTGTACAACCATAAGGGTTATTATGGAGGAACTTCAATGCAATCGCACAGTCTCTCAAAATCTGTACTCTTTTGTCCCATGTAAGACAAGTATCTCTTTCTGTTACAAAATAAACACACATTTAAATAAGTATAGGGCTACATAAACAAGCCGGCGAAGTGAATATATGTGTCGCATCACGTCATAGTGTGTTGGTAGTTACAAGTAAGTTCGGGTTAAGTTATGCATACTTAGTAAATGTTGAGCAAGATTGCCATTAGAACAAAACTCATAAACTAGATACTGCTCCCCGTCTTCTTCGCAGCATCCAAAGAGACAGACAAGATTAGGATGCCGAATTCGTGATAAACCTTTCACTTCCCTTGTGAATGAATCAGAGGTATTGCTCTTGTATATGTGTTTTATTGCAACGATTTGTCCACTAGGAAGAACAGCTTTGTAGACTCGACCAGCACTCCCTGTGCCAAGGCACACTTTATGGCTGCTGAAATGTATGGCATTCAGGATTTCTTGCTTGGAGAATCTATACAAACCAGACCATGCAGCCATTTCTTTCCCTGTTGACGAAGATCATATGCCACTCGGATGTATTAGTACAACTGTAATATGTTATGATACTTATAATCGGAAAGATAGTAATTAGTACCTTTAACATGTCTGGGAACCCTCTTCCTTGTCACATACTTGATAACTACAATAACTAAAACCAATGCCATTGCTGCTACAAGTATTGCTAATAATGCTTGAGCTGTAGAATCTGAAAAATCGCAATAACAGTATACGTTATTCCGGTCAGCCTTATAAGCCTATTTGAACCCAATTACGCATTCATAGACAATTCAGTATACTTTGCACTTACACTTAAGGCCGGAGTAACCTTGATGATCTGGTGGCACAAATAAACAACAAGGTTCATTCATTGTTAGTACTTTGGCTAAGAGAACGTTTAAGTATGAAATGTTACTTAATGCATGGAACTACAATGATATTATAGGTAGGCAATTATATCAAGCTTACCCACACTATCCAAAGCAAGCAAGCAGCTATAGAAATCACTGATCCAAGAAGAATCGCCAATGTGTTCAACTGCAGCAGCAACAACCACCAGGAACACACAAATCTCTTTCGCAGTAACATTCTTTTTATCATCTACATCGGTTAGGGTCATTAGTTCATCTCTTGTATCTGTAATGGCTTTTGTACAATCCTTGCAAGTGTTATTGAAAGAGGTACCGAACTGACTAGTACAATTGCCTGCTAAACTTCTGTATAGTCGGGGATGAGACTTTTTGAACGTTGAGTAAGAAAAACTTGAACAACCACTGCTTCCATAAAAGAGTCTATCAAAACCACAAGTGCTGATCGAAACTGATTGTTGTCTCTGGAATAATGAACTATCGGATGAACAGTTTTGCCATTGTTGTTGAGTTAGAAAGATAGAGTCTGTCATGTTGGCATTTAAGGCCAGGGCTTGGGATACTGTTGTCAGACCATTTTTACAACATGTGGTTGTATGAAAACTGTCCCACAGGTTTATGTTCACTGATGGATCTCTGATACATTCTCCTGAAGGTAAAAATGGATATGCAGTGAAGTTCAACGGGCAACCTGGGAACAGAAATAGAGGTAAGCAATTGTGATTTTTGAGCTCGTTAGTTAGTTCAGAAATTTGGTTCTGACACTGAGTATGCTGCTGGTATTCAAAAGGATCTTATGGGAGACCTTCCGAGCTATGGGCTCGTCAAGTACGAAAGAGCTAATAAATTTGGTGATGTGCATGTTTAATGGCCTGGTTTTAGGCATGCTGCTCTAAAAGGAGGCCCTCTAAATTCTTGAATGGATTAAAACATACGGATTTAACAAGTTCAGGTGTTAGTGCCTAATTATCTCAAATGAGGTGATCTTTCGCAGATAGATCATCTTGTGGTTCTTCTAGTCCATGAATACATTAATTTTTGTCATGAATTTCGAAAGCCTTGAGATACATAAAAGTAACATACAGTATGAGTAATGAGCATAACCGGCAGAAAAATGGAGAGGAACGGAGATTAAGGGCACAGACCTGATGGATCATCTGGTGAAGCCCACAACCGGCAAAATGTGGTGAAAACTACAAGGAGAAAAATTGCAGGCCTTGAAATTTTCTTAGCCATACTTGAATATCTGAACTTTTAACTTCGTTAACTACACTAGCTTATATGTTTTAAGATGGCGTACGAGGTTCTACTGTACAAGGGTCCTTGGATGATTTATATTCAGTTTTTTGCTTTGTTCGTAACGGGCACATTATTGAATATTCTGATTAATTGCATAGGCATTGTCGATACAAGGAACTAATAGCTGTGTGGATATGTTTAAATACATCACGGCTGCGGATTTATCACCCATTTTGGAATGTAGGCCACAGCCAATGAATGATAGGCTTGCTTGAACATCAGTTCTAGAAAGACAGTTGAAAACTATGGCAGGTATCCGAACTACACTAGGCGCATCCAAATCAGAACAAATTGACCATGGATGGAGTGATCAATAATGTAGGCTTCCCCTCGCCCTCCCTCTAGATTCTTCAACCTAAAGAACACGTACACTTCCGGTATCATTTCCATGATTTATGAAGAGAAAAAAAAACAGAGGAGAAAGAGGGGTAAAAGGATGAAAAGAAACAAATCACGCAGAAAAATCGGGCCAGTTTCTCTATGTAAATAGCAAGGATACAACATTATTCTAGTTTCATGGTGATCGACCAATATGAAATCAATTAAAAAGAAACTGTTTAGCAAAACCTCCCCAAGCCGGAATGCTCTAAAACTCTAACGCTGAAGTTTGATCAATACTGAGATGTTTTCTGTACAACTCCATTGCAACAACTGATTGAACAGTGCACTCATGTACACACACCTCTATACTTTTACTTTAAAAAAAACTACTAAACATGTTGTAGTAAATACAAAACCCTCGCTATGTTTTTCAAGAGTTTCTCAGCAGATTCGTCCTTTCTGGACATTCATGTCTTTCAACAGTAGCTCTTTCTATTGACCGAACCAAAACCCCTTATGATCAGATGAAAAAATGAGAATCACAGAGCATTTACCTCATGAGAGAAACTTCCAATACCCACTTCCTGAGGATGAATTCCCCATAATCTAGCCAAGCAAGTCACTGAACAAGTTCGGGTTCTTACCTGATGGGATGACGCCCATTTGTCTTGCCAGTGCATCCTTTTCCAAGGAATCTTGGGGGTTGGAACCCTTTTTCAGTGCTGGACTTGTGATTCCGCCTTGGGAATTTCTATTTGTGGAATTTGGTGCCAAGAATTCCGTGTTAGTTGGTACCAAATTTACAACGCTGGTAAGTGTATCACCATAAAGTCCCATCAAATCAGGAGCTTTACTATCACCATAACTCGGGTTTGAAGGGGTCTGAGCTGTCCCAACAAGTCCCTCCAATTGCTTAAATGGGTCGATAGATGGGGTCCCACTTGATATTGAGGGTTCTCCAAGATCAAGCAAATCAGGAGGTGGTGAAGAATGAACAGGAATCGTTTTCTCTTTTGTAGGTTCAGTAGACTTCTCCACTTGAGTAGAAGTGCCTGCTCTTGAGCTTTTTTGGGAGGCTGAAGATGTTCTTTTCTCAGTTTTGGACGACGAGCCACCAAATAAAGAAGCAGCAAGTTTTTGCTTCTCGGGATTAACTTCCTGTGTTTTCCTTGAACTGTATGAAACATCCCGTGTTTGCGAGTTTGTTATCCCTTGTCCATCATTTTGAGAAATTCCGTTAACAGGTTTCTGGGAACTTGAACTAGAGGTGGATGGTGCAGGAGATGAGTAAGTTGGTTTGCCCCACTTCTTCTGAACCCCATCAAGGCGGAGCTTCAGTTCCGTTGGCCCTGAATCAGTGGTGGCTGAAAATGGCGAAGATTGATGACTTTCTCTGGCATATATTGACTCCGATACTGGAACGAGGTCAGTTGACGAAGGAAGTGGCACACTAGGTGCAGTCCTTGAAGGTACCAAAGGTTTCGGAAGCTCATAAGCCTCAAACCTGAGAGCATGAGCGGAAGACTCTTGTTGATCTTGGCCTTTAAAACTACTGATATTTAACATTCCAGAGCGCTCATGCTCGGGAACATAAGGTCGAGCTCCATTTTGCAAAGACTGCTCAACATAATTTTCTAGGAAGGAGAGGTTTTTGTCCACCTGAAAGAAGCCGCTAGAAACAATCAGCACAATAATATTAATTTAGAACAGAATAAAAAAGGAACTCCAGCCAAATCCTATGAACAAATAATTAGCTTTATGATCAACAATAAAAATAACACTTTCTGTGCAAATGTGTAATAATGATAATTCCCAGAAAGTATGACAAACATTCTCCTGTGAATGCCATTTTGCTACTTCAAGCAAGACAGCAACACCATGACTATGTGCCAAATCCGTTCATTTGAGGATATTGTGGTAATTTACATGGGAAAATTACAAAGGTGCTGCTACTTTGAATAAAATTCAATGCTACTACTGTGACGGTGTGACCAAGTATCTGCTTTTACTGGAGTACCTATGAAGATGCGTCGTCCTCAGTTCCACTCCTAGTTTTCCCCATTTCATAGTATTAGACCTAAGAGAGGCAATACTAGTGCAGTTATGTTATCTTTGAAATTTCCCGCTGCGCACTAAACTAACCCTATATTCCGCTCATCAAAGAGGATATGAAATACAAACAAATTCAGTAAGTTCCTTTTCAAGTGAAACACAGTACCATTTTGAGTTTATTGCTCTTTTTATTAAGTAATTACAGTCAATGTAATCGAATAGGAAATCAGGCATACTGCAAGGTCAACTCATTACGGGAGTTAAGACAATCTAAAGGTCTGTTCAGGGGACGATATCAGATGCAAGCTTTCTTCCTAAAACATATCACAGGCTTCTCTCTGTGATGTTCCAGACAAACAAACATCCTATTACAGCTTCAGTTCTAGAGTAAAATGAGATTAAACAGCATGCAGCTTAAAAACAAGTGATAAAACACCCACGCATATTCTCCAAACTAAAGATGAAAAGAACACTTGAAAAGTAGTACTCCCTTCGTTCCACTTTAGATGAGGGTTTTGGAGTTTTCATGCAGATTAAGGAAAAGGAAAGAGACTAAATTTTTTCCATCTGTGTCTATGAAAAAAGTCTTCAAACATTAATTGTTATTACTATCTTGAAAAAAAAAAAACTTATGGCTCTAAGACAAAATTCAAGGGTGTTGTTGGTAGTTTTGTGAAAAAATATGAAAACCCTCAAGTATTTTGGAACTAGTCAAAAACCGTACACCCTCGTCTAAAGTGGAACGGAGGGAGTAATAATAAAGAAAAAGAGTAAAAAACTTGAAATAAATTTTACCTCAATATCTTCACAGCTTGCATCTAATGGCAATATACTTTCAACAGCACGAGCATCCAAGCTGAGCACTGCTTGCAGCTCATACGCACGCTGCTGCAGGTCTGTTGAATGAGATGCTGACAGTTCATCAATTAGGGATTGACACTGCAAGATATGAAAGAAGAGTTATCGGTGTCCAACGCATCATCATTAAATAAGAAACTACAAGAAGAAAAAAGGAAAACAGAAGGAGAATAATTTGGAAGATGCACAGGAGAAGAAATGCAAAATTAAAATATAGTGTACAAGATAATCAATCAGATAGAGAGAAAAAAATATTCAAATGAATTTCAAAAACCTACCTCAGGCAACATTTCCACTCTCCTCCCTGCTGCAATTTCAAATGCAGATACCTTCATAATAGCTGACACTGCATATGCCTTCAAAAGTAACAAAGATATAAGAGATTACAACAATCCTATCATAAAAACACCAATTTTTAACAAGAAACCTGTTTCAATACAAGGAGAACGTCGGACTACACTTTTAAGCTAAGCATTCTCAAATCCAAATGGATAGGAAAATTTTCTAATTTTGTAATAGTAATGCAAAAACATAAAGCATCGAACTAAGAGATGTGTCCAGGTCTAATGTACAAAAAAAGACAGTTTTTGTTTTCCATTTTCTCCCCACCATGGAGATTGTTACCAAACAGCAGCCAGTTAAGAGTCCAG
>JAJJMC010000341.1:414890-449310 GCA_023531435.1 Papaver californicum | reverse complement strand
GGGCGACCTGGCTTGTTGTTATCATACAGCTTAATAACTGATCAGTTTCGTGTCCACTTCTAATGTCAACTAAATCTTTTAGCTATAGGTGCAGCTTCTTGTTATAGATGTAGAATAAACGTGGAATGCTAACAGGAACTCATGGACCCCAACCAAAGCTCATAAGAATGTTTGGCACAGGTCATAAAACCACCACCCAAAAAGACGGCTAATGAATTCAGCACATCAGAATGCTTGGGCCAAACTCTGAAGAGAAAGATGTACGCCTAAAATCAGCAGTGAGAGATACCTTAACAGTGTCATCATTTGAATGGGCGTCTGCAACATCACATAGTTTTCCAATGATGTAAGAAGCAGAAAATTTTCCATCTGCCGTCCCATACTCCCCCAGAACCCAACAAATGACCTAGAAATTTTGCACCACCAAGTAAGAAAAGGTTAGCAAGATATGTCTTTTCCACTAGTTGCATGAAGAAATTTTTTCGAAGACTATTTGCAAAGAGGATAAGTAAAGTACTTGCAGAAAACCGGACGGTAACTTGGGTTCTCCCATTATACGCAGATAGGACTCCACCTGCACCAAAATCAGATCTCGGGTTTATATATGAAAGAAAATTGTAAGGTGAAAGGGTAACAAGAAAAACAAAGAAATCCAATGAATAAGATTATGCAAATATGCGTAACAATGCAAGTCATCTGCGATACGCTAAGATCAGATGGAAAAACACCTAGAGTAATTATACACCACAACTAACTTAGCAGCAAAGATGTTAGAGTTTAATATACCTGTCAACCGTTATCGTACTTTATCATTCCATTTCCATATGTACTATACTGTGTTTATCTACCTACTAGAGCAAACTTCCATTTGCTTGCGAAGGATTGTCCTATGAACAGTCACCTTACACCTTACCACATTTATCACAACATGATTTGAAGCCATTATAGAGTTTGGAGGCTAAGCTAAAATGAAGGCATGATAGAACTAGGATGCTAAATAAATGAGTAGAGTTTGCTTTTTGAAGGATTATCCTAAGAAAGTATCACCACACCACATGTATCGGTACAAAAAGCCATGATAAAATTTGGACGGAAAATGAAATCAGGAATTGTTACTTACAGCAGAGGATCTCAATTGACTGTCTGCACCTTCATCGTCCTCTCCAAATCCTTCAGCAATGAGTCGCATTAAATTATGTGCCACTTTAATATTCACAAGATCACCAGCATGCTCAAAGACCTTATTCATGGTCTGGGAGAACATACCAAAAATTACAGGTAAACAAAGGTACCAAAAATGTGAACAATCTGATTTTACTTATATCAACAATATGAAATAAATGGGAACATATATTAGAACACACCTGAATAAACCACTGATTGCTTGGTGCAAATTGCTCAGCAAGTTCAACACATCGAGATGCTATCTCTGTCTTATAATGATTGTCACTAATACTTATCATGTAATCAATCATACGGTCCACTATCACTTCTACATTGGAAGACTTGGTCATTTTGTAAAGCAGTTCGAATGTCTTCCTTTTAAGAGTATCATCTGGATCCTGCAGTGCGACAAACACAATGCATAAAATATCATTACGGCATTTGAAAATTGAAAAGAAAGAAAAAAGGAAGGGAGCACTATTGTTTTACCCCCCGTTTTTAAGAAATCACTCCAAAAGGACTCGTTGTCTTACAAGCCAGTGAATTTAGTAGGTAAGGTAAGGCACGTATCTCACCTCTAGGCAATCGATCACAGCAAGCTGGTGTTCTTCCGCGATGTCTGGATTTATCTTAATCAGTCTGCTAAGCGCATCAATTCCCATATACTTCAGATTATGAGTTTCACTCTGCACATTGTGACAAGAATTATATGTGTTAGAGATGTCTTGGAAAGTGGAACACAAGATCAGCAGCATACAGAGAAAAACCTAGAAGTCTAGAACTTGAATAAACATCAACAAATTGAAAAAATGCAGTTTCAAAAGCAAACCTTCAAAAATCTGGAAGTTACTTCAGCAGCAGCATCTAACAATTTAGGACTGGGATGTATAGATGAAACGCAACAAATGCACTCATACAAAATTGCATTTCCTATGTTACTAGAAGAATCACCCTTTCGGAATATGTCACCCAAAACAGTATACATGCATTCACTAGCATGCTTATCACCACTTCCCAGCTGAGCCAAAATTTTCAGCAGTCTGATCTGCAAAAAGCAAAGTAGATATGTTTACTGAAACTAAACATACAAGGGATACAATTCCTACTAGAGTCAAGAAGCGTTAGTGTGCAAAAAAGTTCCACCCCTAGCATTATAGCAAATGAGTGAGGTGTTGAGCCCAACAAATGACATAAAAATATACTAGATTAAACAGAATAAAATATCATTGTGAACATAAATCAATCGATTAGATAGTTCTGTGGTTCAGGATCCCTATGACAACTTCCTCTAAATAAACCACTCGATGTATCAGTAGGCAATAAAACTATGTACTATCAGATTTAATAATGTATTGATTTATGACACATTTTATCACTATATAACACTAGATGATGTTGAAACTTGATAATTGAGATTGAATTTATTACATCCACCTCTGTTTAACAATATAAATGTAGTTTGCTTGTGTCAGGTTGGTATGAATGTCATCAAAAAGATAATTAAGGTATATGCAGAATCTTATGCTTAAAATGCAAGCATCACCTCCACCAAAGCAATCAAGCTTTACAAGAATTAATAGATTAGTAAAAATATCCACATGTGAAAGAGCTGTATTGACAGTTTCTTCAAAGGAAAAAACCTATAATACATCTTTCATCTCTGGATCAACTTAAAGTTTGATAATGACACAAGGATGTATAGGATTAGACACCTACATACAGCAGTTGGGTTCTGTAAGTAAAGTCAGTCTCACCAATAGAGAATATATGACTTCTTCATTGGAGTTTGAGTGTTAGACAATTCACTTTGTTGTCAGTCCAATTCAAATAAGAAGCAACAACAGAGACCGGGTAGATTATAAACATGCAACTATTTTCTCATTAATTTCGGGATTGAGATAGCTAAACATCACTGGTAGATAAAACTATGAACAGCCTTTTAACTCACAACCAGAAAAGAGGATTTCCTACTTACACTAGAATTCAGAAGGGAAACAAAAGCAAATCCTAGGTATTAATTAAATGTAATCATAGGTTCAAGAAATCCTAATCACGTCACTTACCTGAATGAATGGTGCTGGCATTTGATGGTAATCGTAACTTTTTGGCAATCTGCGTTCAGCTACTTGCTTAAGAATGTTCACAAAGCTGACAACTAAATCTTTGTAAGCATTTACATCTACTGTGATAAGATCAGCAAGAGGGCAAAGTGTTGCACCCATGACTCCAGGGTCACTATCGCACAGCCTCTGTAATAACAAAAATAATAAGATCAATATTGAAATGTATTAGTAGCCGAAATTTTAACATGCATTTATGCTGATCAAAAGAAAATCCAAAAGCTTCTCTTTTTCTTATTTTTGACGAGAAAAAGCATACACATGTTGCTTGTAAACTCATGAATCAGTTAATGAAACTTAGAAAAGGCAAAAGTTAACACTCTTATCTCTGCAGTCTTGAGGAAAGATAAGGTCAACAAGAGTAGAGCTGAACTAATAATTCCACACTAAGAAGAGTTGAGTTTAATAAAAAAAAAGGAAAGAGGAGTTAAGCAGCCAAGCATACAGTTAACTCAAGCACATAGTATAGCGATGGAAACTAATAACTAAGTGTTAAACATCTGGCCTCTACCTTGAGTTTTCAGAATCGTTCATTATACACTAGTACTACTTCAATGCCTATCAAAATGCTTCATCTACACTACAACCAATTTAACTCCCTAATTCGATTCTTCACTCTTTTTCCTACTTCTACATCAAATTATGCCCAAATTTTAAAACTTGAGATTACTCGCCACTGTGTTTTGCAAGTCTTGCGAGTCTAATCCACCGTACGCTACTAAATTTGAACAAGATAAAACAAGCTCTACTATGAATCTAATGTCAATGCAGCAATTTCCATTAATACGAACAAAAAAGAGAAAATAAAATCATACCTTTCTGAAATTGGACACGAGATGAGAAACAGAAGAAGGCGATCTCTGATAAAATCTGTGTAACGCCATAATGGCCTTTTTCCTGACAGCTTCTTTCTGATGCGCCAATAACTCAACAATCTGCGGTAACACCGCCGGAATCGTTTCTTCATTAATCAACTTACACACAGCAGTCAAAGCAGCACAAACAATCAAATAATTATCCGATTTCAAGTCTTTCTGAATGGTATTGACAATCAATATAATCAAATCATGATCTTCATTCAAAAAAAGCGTCACTGCCAAATACCCAGTCCTCTTGAGCACTAATGAATCATCATGTGTCATTTTAACAGCATGTATATACCCAAAAGAAGCATCATGACCTAACATTTCAACATAAACAAGACGAAGTATATATTCTTTCATTCTTTTTTTAGGTATATCAGGTTCTATAATTCTTCTTTTTAATGTCTCGATTTCATGTAATACTATACGATCTTCTTCAGCTTTAGATCTAGCTTCACCAATTGATTTGACAAGATCTAAGAATTCTTTTGATAATCCCCATCCTCCAGCTTGTGAACCCATTGCTAATTCACGTCCTATTGTTTTTAACTGCTCCATTGTTGCCTTCTTCTTCTGCTGGTGGAGCAGCCAAGGTAGTTCAATTACACTCAGCACCTCTGAATTTCTTTATGATCTGAATAATAATACTGAAGTGAAGATCTAGGATTTGCAGAACCAGTGTGTGTGATCTTGTTGCTGTTGATGCTAATATGCACTGGTGGTGTAGGTTTGAGAATCTGTGGATGGAGACGAAAAACTTTTAACTTTGGGTTTGTTTGGGCAGATCGATGATCCACAAGTTTATTTTGATAGTATACAGAGACAACTCAACGACCATTATATTTTCTTTTTTAATTACTTAAACAAATACGGCACGTGACTTCTCAATTTATATAAAAAAAATTATATGGTCTTGACCAATGGCCCTCGACCGTTGACTATAGTCAAGAATAATTTTTTTGCAAATCGTTCCTTTATGAATTCAACTAGGTCTTACCGAGTCATGAACTCCTCTAATCTGCATCAACAATTATAACACTTGGAAGAAGTTTAATGATCTATTTATATCGTAGTTGAGACATTAAAGTGGTTCAAATTATTGGAAAATTATTCTTCACCTTCACGCCTACCTTTCAACCTCCATCGATTATCTCCACGAAAAGAGTTTTTCAGTTTAATCTTTTCCAATTTCCAATATCAGGAGAACAACCGCACCCAACCACCAATACAAATCCACCGCCTCCACTAGTTGCTAACCTTTACTCTCTGAATCACTTCATCTTCCCTGGTAAAGGTTCTCCATCTCAGTTACTTTGCACGGCTTAAAAAAATCAAAGGAGGAAACTTCTATTCCCCATGCAGAACCCAAGATTACCACAACCTTTTCGTCTTCATCCTCAAAAAATTTCTTTTCCAATTCTTCCTCCAGTTATAAAGAAAGCCCTCCCCCAAAATCACCTTCTACTCATCTACCTGAATCAAAAACACATAAAGACCACCCAAATCTCAACCCTAATCAGAAAATCCCAGCATCCCCACCAATACAGAAACCACCATCCCTACGAAAACAAACTGTCCTAACCCTAAGAATTCTGATACACCTATCTTCCAACTTACAAAAAGAATGCAAAGTTTATTGCGAACCAATCAAAACCACTGCCTTGCTATAAAAATCTTAGCAGGGACGTTTTCTTATCATGGCCTGAAAGAATCTTTAAAGAAGAGATGGAATCCTCTCCAATTTGAACACTTGGAATCGGTTCCTAACACACTGGTTTTCAAGTTTTCGATGTTTAAACAAGAAGACAAAACGTCCCTGCTACAGAACCAACCATGGATCATCTCTAACCAAGTAGTCATATTAGAAGACTGGAATCTCTACCTCACTCAGCCTGAGAAATGTTTCAACGAAACAACGTTTTGGATTTAGCTGCTCAACCTACCTTTATATCTCATTGAGGAGGAATCGATCCAAGCACTTCTTAAATACACTGGTAGGGTGTTGGAAACTGGCATCCAAAGTAGGCCAGTTAGAGCAAAGGTTGCTCTTGATCTCACTAGATCTTTCATGCCAGGAGTTCTACTAGAGATTGTAGGAAAAATGTGGATTCCTTTCGCATATGAGCACCTACCCAAACTCTGCTTCATGTGTGTATTCCTAGGACATATTTCCAAAGAATGCCCCAACTTTGTGATGCAAATGAACAGGCTATAGCCTATATGGAGGCTAAAGACCCGAGTGTCGTAATTTAGGTCAAAAAGGGTCCAATTTGATTGGAAACGGGCCAACGATCGTGACAGTCCTCTCATGGTCTTCAGATTTTAGCCAAATTCCATCGTTTAAGGCTTCAAACAGGCGTTTTTGCTATTTTAGGAAAGTTTTTGTTTTCTTAATAACTACTTCGTTAGGAATCCGTTTGGGTCGCCGTTTGCGGCAAATAGTTTTATTTTATGAGTACTTTCAGTATTTTAGGTCGACCAAAATTTGCCAAAAATATCAAATTAGGGTTTGAGTCGGTTTAGGGGTTTTTTCATCCTTTCTTGACCAGCAAGTTAGGGTTTTTCCCCAAGTCTATAAATAGAGTCCTCTATGTATTATTTTTGGACAGTTGAATTTGATTAATATGAATTATTTTCTTAAACTTGTTCAAGTTTAATCGATTATTGTTTACAGTCGGGAAACCGAAGTCTAAATAATTATGGTTGTTCATAGTCGATATTCCTAGGAATATTTGAAGTCTGAACAAAACCTCTCTTTTCTTTCTTTTCTTTATTATCCGCTGCATCAGTTGGTATCAGAGCAAAGTCGATTCTAGGGTTGATAAGATGCCACCAAGAGTAGCAATCGGTCAGGGTCGAGGTCGAGGTCGAGGAGGAGGTCCAGAAGGTTTTATTCCATGGAGATCTAGAGAAGAATTCATTGAAGATGTCCAAGGTTTGCTGGGTCGGTTTAACCTTCATAAAGAAGAAGAAGATGATAACGCTAACCCTTTTGCTAGAGGGCATCGCGAAGGTAGAATAAATCAACGAGAGGATTTTGATCGCTGGAAGGCAGGAATAAAAGTAGAGATCCCAGAATTTTATGGTGGTTTGGAACCCGAAGAGTTTCTCTCCTGGTTGAATACGGTTGAGGAAGTATTGGAATTCAAAGAAGTACCAGATAACAAACGAGTTTCGTTGGTAGCAACTATGTTTCGTGGGAGGGCTAATTCGTGGTGGCAACAACACAAGCTACTACGCAGTCGCAAAGGAAAACAGAAGTTAGTATCATGGGAGAAGTTGAAGAAACACATGAGAACGGAGTTTTTACCACATAACTACAATGGATTGATGTACCAGCAGCTGCAAAACCTACGCAAAGGAGTACGTTCTATAGACGACTACACCAAGGATTTTTACCGACTCCTTTCTCTTAGCGACTTGTCAGAGTCAGATGAGCAAAAAGTCGCTCGCTATATAGGTGGTCTCCCTCCACAATATCAGGATACACTCAATATGTTTGATTGCTGCTCTATTTCGGATGCACATCATAGAGCAAGGCATATAGAGAAACAAGTAGGGCGTAGAAGCCTAAATTGGGGTATCAATGTGGCAGCATCTCCAACAAGTAACCGTAGTACTTCAACACCTAGTACTGCTAGTAAACCTAATTCTTCGTCAACACCAAATAAAACCCCAGTTACCACTTTTGGAGGTAGGTGTAATAAGTGCGGAGAATATGGGCACAAAGCCAGTGACTGTCAAAAAACAGAACGAGCGAACAAGGTATTTTTCACTGAAAACGACCGTGAAGAAGATGGCTGGGTAACTGATTACGAAGAGGATCAGGAGGATGATTCTGACCCTGTCGATGAAGTAGTTGCTGGAGATAAAGGAGTGAACTTTGTAGTCCGAATAAGTTGTCTCACTCCACGAAAAGATGAGGGCGACAGCTGGTTGCGTAACAATATATTCCAGTCGACGTGTACGATCGAAGGAAAAGTTTGTCGTCTAGTTATTGATCCTGGAAGTTGCGAGAATATTGTTGATGAAGAGGTCGTGAAACGATTCAAGCTGGAAACCAAGGCACATCCACATCCATACAAGCTTTCTTGGCTTAAGAAAGGGAATGAGGTAAAAGTAAACAAACGTTGCTTGATTTCTTTTTCAATTGGTAACAAATATAAAGATAAAATATGGTGTGACGTTACTAGTATGGGTGCTTGTCACTTGTTGTTGGGTCGTCCATGGGAGTTTGACAGGAAAAGTAGTCATGACGGGTATAAGAATACCTACAGTTTTTTATGGAACGACGTACGTATAGTACTTGTACCCAGTAAAGAGAGTGCATCTACACCAACTACTGGAGAAGCTACCAATCTCTTGTCGTTTAAGCAGTTTGAAGATGAGGTAGGAGACGCAGGTGAATTGTATGTGTTGATTGGCAAAGAAGAACAACAGGATGAAAGTATTATTCCCATTGCAGCTCAACCTTTAATTAAGGAATTTATGGATGTTTTTCCTAACGAGTTGCCGGACGAGCTACCACCTCTCCGGGATATATAACATCGTATTGATCTCGTTCCTGGATCAAGCTTGCCAAATAAAGCGCATTACAGAATGAGTCCTAAGGAGCATGAAGAACTTCGTCGTCAGGTGGAAGATTTGCTACATAAAGGATTGATCCGACAGAGTCTAAGTCCTTGTGCAGTACCAGCCTTGCTGATTCCAAAGAAAGATGGAACGTGGAGAATGTGTGTTGACAGTCGAGCCATCAACAAAATCACAGTCAAAGACCGTTTTCCAATTCCAAGGTTGGATGACTTGTTAGATCAGTTGTATGGAGCAAAGGTGTTTAGCAAACTCGACTTGAAGAGTGGGTACCATCATATTAGAATTCGTGAAGGTGATGAGTGGAAGACTGCTTTTAAAACTCGAGAAGGATTATATGAGTGGCTGGTTATGCCATTCGGGTTGACTAATGCGCCAAGTACATTCATGCGTATCATGAATCAAGTACTCATACCCTTTATCGGTACTTTTGTGGTTGTTTATTTCGATGATATTCTTCTTTATAGTGCTAACATGGACTTGCATGTTCAACATCTTCGAGAAGTTCTCTCGGTTCTACGCAGGGAGAAATTATTTACGGCCATCAAAAAGTGTTCATTCATGACAGATCGAGTTTTATTTCTCGGTTACGTCGTCACCAAGGATGGAATCAAGGTAGATGAGTCCAAGGTTGAAGCTGTGAGAAACTGGACTACACCTACTACATTACACGAGGTAAGGAGTTTTCATGGTTTCGCTTCTTTTTACCGGCGTTTTATTCCCTACTTCAGCACCATCATGGCACCCATTACTGAATGCATGAAAGGGGGAAAGTTTTCATGGTCTGAGGAAGCTGACGAATCCTTTGAAGCTGTCAAGATAAAGCTGATAACTGCACCACTATTGGTGTTACCTGATTTCAGTAAGCCGTTTGAACTACACTGTGATGCATCGAAGGTGGGAATTGGAGCTGTTTTAAGTCAGGAAGGACGACCTGTAGCGTATTTCAGTGAGAAGTTGAATGGTGCTAAGCTCAACTATAGTACTTATGACGTGGAGTTTTATGCTATAGTTCAAGCCTTGAAGCATTGGCGTCACTATCTAATTCATAACGAGTTCATTATGTTTTCTGATCATGATTCTTTGAAGCACATCAACAGTCAAGAGAAGCTTTCTTCTAGACATGGTAAGTGGGCTGGTTATTTGCAAGAGTTCACTTTTGTACTGAAGCACAAAGTTGGGTCGCAGAATCAAGTTGCTGATGCCTTAAGCCGAAGGAGTATGATACTCAACACCATGCGAACTGAGGTAATAGATTTTGATTCATATTCTGACCATATTCTAACCGATCCGAACTTTGCGGAGATTGTGGATGATATCAGTTCAGGCAAACGCAGTGATTACCTTATGCATGAAGGATTTCTCTTCAAAGGTAACCAATTGTGTATTCCTGATTCTAGTCTCCGTTTGAAGATTATTAAGGAGTTACATGACGAGGGGCACATGGGAAGGGATAAGACTTTCCAACTTGTTTCGAAGTCATATTACTGGCCAACAATGAGACGTGAAGTTGCTAAATTCGTGGATAGATGTCGAATCTGTCAAGTTTCAAAAGGAAAAGCAACTAATGCAGGATTGTACATGCCATTGAAAGTTCCAAGTCAACCCTGGGAAGATTTGAGCATGGATTTTGTATTGGGTTTACATCGAACTCAGAGGGGACATGATTCAGTATTTGTAGTTGTTGACCGTTTTTCAAAAATATCCCATTTTATTGCTTGCAAGAAGACTACTAATGCACTGAAGGTAGCTGAATTGTTCTTCAGGGAAGTGTATCGTCTACATGGATTGCCATGTTCAATTGTTAGTGATCGAGACACAAGATTCCTTAGTTATTTCTGGAAGACCTTGTGGAAATTAGTTAATACAAGGCTTAACTTCAGTAGTGCATATCATCCTCAATGTGATGGACAAACAGAAGTTGTGAATCGTTCGTTGGGTGATATACTACGGTGTATGGTTGGAGACAATCCGAAAAGTTGGGATCAGAAACTTTGCCAAGCTGAATTTGCATTTAATCGTTCAGTAAACCGTAGTCTGGGCATGAGTCCGTTCGAGGTTGTTTATGGATACAATCCACGAGCACCAGTAGATTTAGCACCTGTTCCTGATCTGAAGAGAATTGAAGTTCGTGCCGAAGAACGTATCCAACAGTTGCAACAGGTTCACAAGTTGGCTGAAGAACAGTTGTTTCGAGCTAATGAGAGGTATAAGGAGGCGGCAGATAAGAAACGCAGAGTTGTGGATTTTGCAGTAGGAGATTTTGTGTGGGCAATATTGACAAAAGATCGTTTTCCAGTTGGCGAGTATAACAAACTGAAGGCGCGCAAGATTGGTCCCTTAGAAATTATCGCGAAGATTAATCCTAATGCCTACAAGTTAAAGCTTCCAAGTCACATCCGGACTTCTGATGCTTTTAATGTCAAACACTTGGTGTCATATAATGGTGATAATTCTGATGATGACCAAGAAAATTCGAGGGCGAATTTCTCTCAACCCCGGGAGAATGATGCAAATGAACAGGCTATAGCCTATGGAGGCTAAAGACCCGAGTGTCGTAATTTAGGTCAAAAAGGGTCCAATTTGATTGGAAACGGGCCAACGATCGTGACATGAAAGGACTCTGTCCTCTAATGGTCTTCAGATTTTAGCCAAATTCCATCGTTTAGGGCTTCAAACAGGCGTTTTTGCTATTTTAGAAAAGTTTTTGTTTCTTAATAACTACTTCGTTAGGAATCCGTTTGGGTCGCCGTTTGCGGAAAATAGTTTTATTTTATGAGTACTTTCAGTATTTTAGGTCGACCAAAATTTGCCAAAAATAGCAAATTAGGGTTTGAGTCGGTTTAGGGGTTTTTTCATCCTTTCTTGACCAGCAAGTTAGGGTTTTTCCCCAAGTCTATAAATAGAGTCCTCTATGTATTATTTTTGGACAGTTGAATTTGATTAATAAGAATTATTTTCTTAAACTTGTTCAAGTTTAATCGATTATTGTTTACAGTCGGGAAACCGAAGTCTAAATAATTATCGTTGTTCATAGTCGATATTCCTAGGAATATTTGAAGTCTGAACAAAACCTCTCTTTTCTTTCTTTTCTTTATTATCCGCTGCATCACTTTGTCAGTCATGACCATGCAGCGCAAGCAAGTAGGTTCAGAACCTTTCCATACTTTAAACTCAGTAACAGAATGAGAGTTGTGAACCCTAAAGCCCCAATCATCAACTTTGCTTCCATCCAATCAAGCAACCAAGGATCAAAAACCTCCTCATCAAACCAACAATAAAGAGGTTCATCGGTTCCTGAAGAAACTCAGCAAAAATTTCAACAACCTCAAACTCAAAAATTTCAGCAGGGGTTACAATGGACTACTGTTCTCCCAACAACAGTTGTTGCAACCAGCAAATCCTCTGGAACACCCTTTCACCTACAGCCGTAATTGTTAAATTTTGAACCTTGTACATAGACGAAAAACACGGAATAAGGAATATCATAAGAGCAGAGGATGTTCGGTCACACGCTCAGTCAGGAAAAATAATTTCACATCAGGAATATTCCTTCTCTTTCCCCTCAGAACAGGGGCCCATCTCAATTTGGTGGAGCCATTCACTATGGGGTCCCAGTGTCGTCCATTGTAAAAGAAAAGCAAAGACCAAGTACTCTGGATAAAGGAAAACAACCCATGACCCATTGAAAACCATCCATCAACTTCATAACCCCTCAAACCGCCCATTCCTTCATCTCTTTACTCCTTAATACTCCCAATTTTTAGTTTCGTTTCTTCAACAAACAGAAGCCCGAGTAAACCTCACAGTTTCAAGTGTGGATGGTAAACCACAAGTGTGTGTTACACACAACCACCCTTCAGATAAGAATACCATTTCCGCTCCCAGCTTAAAACCCACAAAAGGCAGAATACCAAGTCCAGGGAATCTACCCGACAACACTTCAATAGCCTAGCTACACCAGACTTTGCCTCCCCTACACCACCTCCAAAGGAAAGGAAGTTTGTCTCCCTCTCCACTCTTCAGGAAGCTACCCCTAGGATTCATGTACCTTCATGGGAGGTATCTACTAAAAGGCCAAGGAAACACAAATCAGCCCCACAATGTTCACCACCACCTTCTGCTCCCATCCATCATGTTGTGAATTTAAATGAAGAACAAGACAAGTCAGAAGACTCAAAATCAATTCAAAAACCAGCTTGGCATCTATCTCTGGAACAAGAAAATGATGCGGAAGTTAATTCACCAGTTTTACAAGGTGTTGGAAAGCCCCAACCCTCGCCAACAAAATGAATTGCGTAGCATAGAACTGTCAAGGAGTTCACCAACCCTTGACGGTATCCAAGTTGTGTGAGTTTACTCATACACTTCATCCACAATTATTTTTTCTTTCAGAAACTCTTGCTAGTAGTAGTTACATGTCTTCTCTTCAATCTAAATTAGGTTTTTAAAATTACTTTAATGTCCCTTATAATTGCCGGAAAGGAGGCCTTTGTTTAATGTGGATGTCCTTTCTAAAAATCACTATCATATATGCTAATCATAGTTTCATTCATGTGTATATTGAACCACCTTCCCCTCAAAATCCTTGGCTTTTTACTGGATTGTATGCACCCCCACAAGAACCAGCTCGGAAAGATCTTTGGCAGACCTTCAATGCAACTATCCCCCAATCACCCTCCTTTAGCTGCTAATGGGTGATTGCAATGAGGTTTTAGATCAAACGGAAAAAAGAAAAGAAAAGGGAGACTAGTCAACTCGACAAAAGCCCAATGCTTTAAGAACTTCATCAATGTTATCAATGTTTTTTCATTTGGATATGTTATCCTCCATTTTCTTAAGTATATTATTGATTTAATATTAATTAAGTTTACTTTCTCAGAAATATAATTTTTACATGATAAAATAATTATGGTAGCCAGGATTTTATAAACCTAAAAATATTTTAAAATAAAACCAATAAAATAATAATTAATAGGGCTTACTCTTGGGAAAAGATTTTGCGTCAAAAATTTGGACTTGTCCAAGTTTGTAGATTTGGTAGGTTGATAACACCAAAGGATTTTTCTTTATCAGTATGCTAGAAAAACATCCATGCATGCACAGATGTTCAATCGTTAAGCATGTTGGAACGATTTTCTTTTTTTTTTGTTTTGTATTGAGGCCGTAGGACACATGCCTAGAGCTTGGCTCTAGCGTATACATTTTTCTACTTTGAAATTTATTAACCTTGTCGACCAAGTTTGTAGGAGTAATTGATAGTCTTATCCAAGGAAATATTATTCTCATTTCTTTTTAATTCTCCTCCCAGTACCTTAACTCTAGTGTATTTTTTCATTAGTTAAAAAATGAAAATGAAATTAGATTTTATCTAAGAGGAATATGTCAATCCAATGAGTATAACCGGAAAAAAAAACCTTGGCTACTTTATTATAATGTTCATGTTCATACTTGATTCCAGTCTAATTGAAAGAGACTTCGCGCTTGAAAAGATCATCTTTTTTAAATGATATGAACTACTCAAAGGAGTTGGTAATCGTAACCAGATCGATAGTATAAACTGTTATCATAAACAACAACCATCCTTCCTTCTCATGTTATAAGAGTTACCTCATAAAATAATAATCATTGCTTAACTCACGTGCCGAGACAAACAATATGAATTACCTCGAATGGTAATTGTTAGACACATTTTTTGTGTCTTTCTTAATCTCATTAATATATATTTTTCGTGCTTATTTTTGTACTAAATTTGGTATTTATTGTATTTTTGTAGGAACACTAATAAAACTGGCTCTGATGTAAAAACGACTCAATTCCATGGTTTTGGGTTGATTAATGTTTCTTGGACGGTCAATGTTTGTTTATGGAGATAATGTGGTTGTAAATGGTTGGATATGAGATGGTGGCAACATAAGTTGGTGCCTGGTGTAGTATGGAATAACAACCAAATGTGCTAGCTTTGGGTAAATCATGTCTGAACAAAAAGAAACTTTTGATACACTTCGGTTTATAAAAATTGGATCCCGGCTTTTATGAACACATTGAAATATATGGCATATCTTGATAGACACATTTATGTGTCTTATTTAATCTCATATTTATAATGCTATTACTCAGTTTATGTATTAGTATTGTCATTTTATTATGTTTGTAGTTATTTTTGGAAGAATAAATAATCGTGGGAAAATTGACTTAAAAGTGTTAAAGGCACTCAAATTGTTAAAGGCACTCAACTTTGGTTAAAGGCACCAAACAAAATTGATAAAGGAACCCAGAAGAATTGATAAAGGCATCACCTATTTTGAATTCAAACAAGAATTGGCGGGAGAGCATCTCTTTTCAACTGCGTGAATGAAAACAAGTAAATTGGGGAGATTTTTACAGTTTAAGGACAGGATTATATTCTTTCCTATTTTGAAGGAGTTTCTACAATTTCCAAACATATAAAAATAGAAGAAAATCTCGCAAGAAACTTGATTGTTGTCGTAAAAAGGAAGAGAATTATTCTCGGATTAAAAAGAAGTTATTCTCACGTCTGGATAAGTCAAGGATATCTTCTCTAGACTCAAATTAGGAAACATGATCATATCTCGAGTTTTTAAGAGCAAGAAATTGATGTTTATAATATGCTCACGAATCATTTCAGGTAGATCCTCCAAGTAGTTTTCGTATATCATATTTTTAGGCCGCAAATACTTACCAAACTTATCCTTTTTAAGTCTTTTCATAGAACCCATCGTATGTAAGGTCCTTTTATCCTTTATCTTGATTTTTTTTCCATTTCTTGCGAAGGATACATATTACCCTTCAGTTTAACGTCTCTTTGACTATCATTTTGGTTACTTGTTGTATTTTGGTTATTTGTTTCGCCTTTATCCTCACTCGGCCGACCACGTTTCCTAGAAACATTAACAACTCCTTCTTTATTTTATTTTTTTCTTCTTCGTACATTGTATCATGATACTCAACTCCAGATGGATCCCTTTGGGTAGCCTTCATCTTGGCGTCTTTTCTCTGTTGCTTTCTTATCAGTTTGGTACTTTGGCTACCTTTCGGCTTTTCCTTTTTCGGTTCCAATAAATCCTCCTCGGTGAAAGGATAGATGACCATTCTCAAGTTATGGTATATGATTTGTTTTTGAGCTCGGTATGCATCTCATTAGATCAAAACTATTTTTTTCCCATAACTGGTATCCCAAATCTCTTCGTCGGGATCTTCAGTGGGAAGAGGTACAAAACTCAATTATTTCCAAAAAGGATCAATATCCTCAAAAGGTATAAGACTATCCACATACCGAGATATTTGGTGCCGACAAGGAAGTCCTATAGATTCATTCATTTTACAAACACACACTTCATACGGTTGATTAGCATCCCAATCTTCCATCAACTTTACTTCAAGCATCAATTTTTCAATGCACAAATGAGAGACCCTATAAGTTAATCCCCGGAGCCATGGATCATCCTTATAGGTTTTGTGTTTGAACAATAAACTTTTTTCAAATGCCGTTTGAATTCTTACGATATCAGTTTTAGAATACTCTTCCATTGAGTCAAACACCGTCAAAAACGTGTCTACTCACCCAAAAAGGTTCTTCTTCAATCGATAATGAGCCGACTCTACCATACTTGTAGCTCGTTTGTCGAAGTGTTTGTGTTGGTTTGTATAAGCATAGACAAACCTTTCTTTGTGAGGATCCAAGAATTATTTACACAAATAGGTAATAACACTTGGGTATTCGTTGCCCCAATGCGCAATAAGTTCCTCAAGTTTTTCCCAATACACATCTTTGGTGATTGACCATGTCAAAGTGTCCCATTCGCGGGAGAAACAAGCCCACAACCTTTCATTGTCATCATACTCCTTCATAAATTCCTCTTTTTTCTTTTTTAGTTCTTCATCGCTAGTGTCACAATATTCTCTAGGTCTTTCAACTTAAGCGGTTGAATTATTGGTTGACATTTTTTTTAACGTTGTTCCATATATGAAACGTACAAAGAAAATTATGTGCGTAATATCATACATCAATGCTTGCTCTTGGTCGGTTACTATCACCTTAGGAAGAGCATCCTCCTGGAAGATTAGCTTACATTGTTCTAACGCCCACATGTAGCTTTCTTTCGTCTCGTCTTTCACAAAACAAAAGGCCACGGTGAATGGTACCTTGGTTGACGTATGCCCAACTATATTTAACAACGACATCTCATATTTTTTGGTCTTGTACGTGTAATCCATGATAAGAAATTGTGGAAAGCATATAGCTAACTGAACAGAATCTGGGTAAGCAAGAAAAGGTGCATCACTTGTCCGAAGTCATCCAACTTCTTTTGTACCATATAGTTGTGCTTCACCGCCAACCACATCACTTGTTTCATCACCTCCCTACCTTGAAAATTTTTCTTTCTCAAAGTGCTTATTGCGTTGTAGATAGTTTGTATAGTAGATTTGTTATTCTTGTCATCCACCTTCAATTTGCTAAGGATTTTAATTGGTGGCACACGTGCTTTCAACATATTTTCTATTTCCACGTATTTATTTGGTTTGATCCTTGATACTTACATGTCCATGAAGATCAAGTGCACGTGGATGGTTGTGACGATAATCCATGTTTTTATTCATGGTCCAATATAGTTCATTTTTGTTGTAATTGAAAACGATCTTGAAAGGGCACTCATTTTCTTCGTCTTAGTCTTATTCTTTCTCCCGGTCTTCCCAATATACACATAACCCTTTTTATTCTTGTATATGTCTTTCCACTTCTCTCACAAACCATTTTAAAATGGTTTTCGGCTTTGTCGCCCGCACACTAGCACACAATTTATTTTCAATCCATGTTCCTCAACCCAAGCCCTTGCTTCAGCTTTACTTTTCCATGTCTACATTAATACAATGTCAAAATATACTTAGTAAACCTTTTGGAATATAGTTAACATATAAAGTAAAACATCATATAATTTGTCACCTACCAAGTCATTACGAAAGTGATCTATATTATCTTCGTAGATGATGTTAACAGCCGAAGGTTGTCCATGCATGGCTACAGGTTCAACAACTACAATCTACAAGAATACGAAAAAGTTAAATGACTCCAACAACTTAGCTTCATCCATTAAAGCTAGGTTCAGATGTTAATATATATAAAATAAAAGCCGAACCAAGTATATATGGGGTTCGGCTAATTCGATAAAAAATATTAGTGGCCGAACATTTGACTTGTGTGTTTAATCAATTTACACAGCAGGGTTCGACTGATAACAAAAACCCATTTAGTGTCTGAACATCACTCTGTAGACTCAGAAATTTGGAACCAAACTAGCCTTTGGTTCAGCTTATAATTTTGTAATACAATTTTTTAGCCGAACCAGTGACTTATATTTGGTTGCTAATTGTGTTCGACTACTAATTGGGTATATGTTCGGATACTAATAGCAAAGTACGAATTAGCCGAACTTTGGGAGTTAAATTCAAAATAAGGTTCGAGTTTATGATTACCAGCCGAACTGTTCTTCGCGTGTAACGTTCGACTGATAATTTATAGCCGAACCTAAGACTGGAAATTGAAAAAAAATTAATCTCTTGATGAATTCAACCTAAAAAAGGGTGATTAAACATTGTTTACAAGTTTACTTGTGTATTGTTAGCATAAGGTTCCTCATTAATGTATTCATCTTCTGGATTTGGCTCAGAAAAATCATCATCTTGCGGTTTAGGTTGAGTTTGATTTTGAGTTTGAATTTGAGTTTGAGAAAAATCATTCTCATAATCCAAAAAGTAAGCCAAATCTGGATCATTGTTGTAGTTGATGTGTATTATATTGGGTTTACGAGATGAAGATTCTCCTTCATCATTTGAATCACCCATTTGTCACTTTAATCACAATAGTCTCAAAAATCACTAAAATTACAAAAACCCTAAGTTTTGTTTTTTCACTTCTTCCTCTCAAACACCACAACTCTCTCACAAAAATTTGATTTTTCTACTAATTTACCCATAATAATTTAAATCAAACATTACCAATTAATCATTATTATTAACATCTAAGTATAAACATTAACATTAATTGAATAAGGGCATAATTGTTATTATAAAAAACGGTTGCTAAGGGGTGGTGGGGATCTACAACCTAATGTCCCTATTTTGTTTTTATTAGGTATGCCTTAAATTAGGATTTTATTGATCAAATGTTCTTCAACCCAACCCATAGTGGCCTCAAAATAGTGCCAGTTTTAAAAAAATTAGGTTAAAAATTTTGTTACTTCAACGTTACCCCTGTACTATATGTCTATAATGAGATTGATTTGCACTCGCTTATGTAATAAGAATAAACTTAACAACCTAGTAGTCAGATTTCTGTTATTCAACATTTTATATTTATTTTTTGGGTTATTTAGACTTTGGGTCCTAATTTTGTGACCAGCTTTAAGTTTGGGTCCTAGGAAAATTTTAATTAGAGTTTGGGTCCTATGACTTAGATTGACTATCTTGACCACCCAAAAGAGAGTTAACTTGACGCGTATGCCTAACACGTGTTATTTTTTTTACTTCTTAAGACTTCAATACCCTTTGATATTCAAGAAGAAAGAACTTCAATAGAAAAAATAGGAACTGTGAGAAAAAAATCCCCAACGACTAAAAGCCTTTATTATTTCGGTTCTTGATCATCGTAGTTATTTGATTGATTGTTGTATCCATCACCTGTGTGTTTGATTTTAATAACTTCTTTCTATATATTAAAGCAAAGCAAAACACTAAAATTATAACCCATGGAGTTTTAATTTTGTATAGGTTTTTGATTGATGAAAGATGAGAAATATGATGTTGGAAAAGATATTGGGTCTGGAAATTTGGTGTTGCAAGACTTCAGCGAGGTCACCAAATTTTGGTGTTGCTGGAAATTTTGGTGTTGGAAAATAATGGAACTTGCTGCCGTAAAACGTGGGGATGGATGGAGGAGATTTGAGATTAGTTTTAGAGTTTCAGTTGGTTAGGAAAACGGATTGTCTCTAATTCAAATTTCCACAATGAAGGAGCTATTGAAAGGGTAAAGAAAATTAGCAACAAAGATATTCTTCCATCACGAGCGAAATGCACATCAACTGTTTTATAGAAATTCTAACCAAAAAAACAGGGAAACAAATTGATATTTCTGCATATATAGATTTTTTGGGGTATGTTTGATTAGTTTGGAGAGATTTTTGAATGCGAGTAGGAGAAGGAAATAATGATACAAATCTGTTTTAGTTTTGGGTAGAAAGATTTTAAGCTGAGAAAAGTTTGGGTTTTGTTAGAATTCTTGAACTCCTGCAAAGACAAAATGAATCAACGTTTGGGAGGAGGAGGTTACTCAATGGTGCTTGGGAATAAATTAAATTTTACTAATTTAGTAATTCTACTTACTTAACTCTACTTTGGATGGTCAAGACGGTCAACTCGAATCCTGGGACCCAAATTCTAATTAAAAAAAATTTAGGACCCAAACTCAAAGCTGATCACAAAGTTATGACCCAAAATCTAAATAACCCTTATTTTTTTGTTATTCATGATATGCATGGAACTAGCAAGATAATGCAAGATGAAAGTTGTCAATCTTAGAATTATTATTGAGAAAGTTATATTAAAGTACTTTTGCTCTAGCTTAATCTTATTTGCATCCAACATTTTATTAGGAAAGAAAAAGTTTGGTGGGAGATATAACAAAAAGGTACACCAGTTATTAATTTTTGTCGTTATTTTATAGAACGAAAATGTTTAATCTTTTTGGAGATTATAACAAAAGCTATGGGAAACTATCAAGAGTAACACATTCATAAAGGTACAAACAACTATGTCTGGTGCGTAGTACGAACATAAATCTAGTGTTATTTATTTATGGAAAATATCAATAAAAGTCGGTGGATAAGCATGTGTCTTATCTACTGATTTGCATGCATGTTCTTCATGGACATGATTCACATGAAGAACATTACTAGAATCAGTGGATACGCCAGATTTGTATCGACCTATTCTGGTTAGTTTTTAGAATTTTGATTCACAAAAAATAACTTTTAAACGTATAAATCAATGAAAAATGTTATTAACATAATGTGTTTATAGAGATTTGCCTTATAGAACAAATGAGATGGAAGATCGGGTGGACAAAGAAAAAGTTAGTTTAGGATTTTTAGAACTTATAAAGATTAGATGAAAATAGAAAGTTATTTTTTGTTTTAGGATTTTTAATAGAATTGAAAAGTGGATGAAAAAATAAAAATGATTTTGTATTTTACAAAATTTTAATATTAAGGTTAATTAGATGATAGAGGTATAGTAAAACCTCTATAAATTAATAATGTTGGGACCGGAATATTTAATTAATTTAGCGAGATATTATTATATCGATAAATTAATAATTTATTAATTTAAAGAGGTTTTACGTATTACCTTTAAATTTCCAAGTCCAATGTACTAGTTACAATGTATATTAGTTAGAGATGAAAAATAAATTACAAAAACAAGTTCCAAGGCACATTTTATGAATGTACATTCACAAATTAATTGAATTTGTCAAGTTCATTGTTTTTGAATAAGTAAAAAGTTAGTTCATGGTACCAAAAAGTTGGTCCATGGTACCAACGCAGTACATTAAACATGGTTAGAAATTGATCACTATAAAATGTCCATTGAAAATTTTTAAAATCACATCAACAATGGCTCCTAAACTAAAAGGTGTTCAAAAATCAACAATGACGATCAACAACGAAAATTGTTATGCGAGCATAAGAGAGATCACCAAGGATGCACTCAACAAGATTTGGTGCAGTGGTTGACAAAACTTTCAATTTGAAAGTTAGTCAAGGAACAATATCAAACACTCTCAAGCGATCATCAGAGTTCCTATCAGCTGACTTTGACAAAGGTAGATCTTCCAAGCGTCACAAACCATCCATGTACCCGGACATGGAGAAAGTTGTTTATGAATGGTTTCTCCAACATCAAGAGCGTGTGAATATAACAGGAGAGCTAATCATAGAGAAGGCGGTTGAGGCGCTGAAGCTTTTGTTTCCACAGGATTCTTCAGAGCATAAACTTTCACAAGGATGGCTTGAGAAATTTAAGTTAAGGCATGGTATCAAATCATATCGCCGTTTCGGAGAAAGTGGCTCAGTCGACACACATGACATGGAGAAGAAATTGGAGTCTATAAGGGAAAAAATTGATCAATTTCCTATGAAAGATGTTTTTAATATGGATGAAACTGGTTTGTTTTACAGGTTACAAGCTGACCATTCACTTGCAACAAAACAACTTGAAGGTAGGAAACAGGACAAGGAAAGACTTACAATTGTTATTTGTTGCAATGAGGATGGCTCGAAAAAAATTCCTCTATGGATCATTGGTAAGTATGCAAAGCCACGTTGTTTTAAGAATATCAACATGAATAGCCTAGATTGTGAATACCGTGCCAACAAAAGAGCATGGATGACTGGGTTGCTTTTCGAAGAATATGTTCGTTGGCTGGATGAAAAAATGCACGGTCGAAAAATTCTCTTGGTAGTGGATAATTGTCCTGCCCATTCAAATAATATCCAAGTGTTGCAAAACATTGAGTTGTTTTTTCTACCGCCAAACATGACTTCAAAAATTCAACCATGTGATGCTGGGATAATTAGAGCCTTTAAAATGTACTACCGTAAAAGGTTTTACTGTAAGATTTTGGAAGGTTATGAGTTGGACATTTCTTCTCCGGAAAAGATTAATGTTTTAGATGCTATTTGTCCGTCTCAGCTTGGAGAAATGTCCAACAAGAGGCCATAGCAAATTGCTTTCGACATTGTAAAATTCGTTCGGCGAATCCAACCGGCTCAAGTGATTTAAACGATGTAAATTCTGGGGAAGACATTCGTGAGCTTGAGAACTTGATTACAGGTATGCATTATCGGCACAAAATGGATGTGAATCACTTGCTAGATTATCCTGGTGAAAATAATGAATGTTACGAGGTTCAAAGCATTGAAGAAATTGTGGCGGATACCATTCAAAATCCGGTCGATGACGAAGTTGAGGATGATTCAATAGATTTGGAACCGGTCACTCGGAAAGAAGCATTGCAAGCGGCAACAACTCTTCACAACTTTTTGTTGCAATACGAGAAGACAATGCCCCAACTCTTAAGTGCAATGAGGAGATTTAAAGATGAACTCAATATAGATTTGAAGTTCAACAAAAAACAAATGACTATAGATTCATTTTTTACTAGACAATCTTAGAATATGGAATCTTTTAGTAATTATTAATTTATAGTTTCATTGGGACCAATATATATACATTGGGATTTCAAAAAAGTTATTATCTTATTATTTTATCGATTGGGGTCCAATTTTATACTGGTCTCAAGTTGGGACTGAACAAATTATTAATTTTATCGAGGTTATTAATTTATCGAGTATTAATTTATAGAGGTTTTACTGTAGTTAGGTATTTTTGATCAACATTAGACATCCCTTATCCTAGTCTCTTGTTGTGAGTAAAATTGGGTATGCTTTAAATAAAATGGATAGGTCCTAAATTAGCCAGGCTAAATGAGTGGTGGACCGCTAATTGATGTCCCTAAACGACCCACCGGCCACCGCTAATTGATTCCCTAGACCACGGATTGTAAAAAAAAAAATCTCTACTTGATGGGGAGTATTAGAAATATAGTTAAACTGCACAAGAACTGTGTGGCGAATTGTGTGTACATCACGTCTTTACTGGATACAGAATTTGATTGTATTTAGATTTGCTTTCACGTCTTTACTATAAATACAAATCTATTCATGCTCTTCTTACATCTCTGTCTCTTTTTTTATTTTTGCTCAACGTTTTTAACTCCGGCGTAACCATGGAGTGTCTTCCATCAGATGTAGTATTAGACATACTTTCTCGACTACTGGTTTTGTCTGTTCTAGATTGCAAATTAGTTAGCAAAAGGCTTCTAGATCTCATCAGTCATCCAAGGAATCAATTTGCTAACATACACCATCGACGTCAATTACTACAACTTGCAAGTTATGGCGATGCTTCTTCTTCATTAATGGGTCTTATTTTCACCTTTAAGAAAAATTAGAAAAAGATAAAACCAATATCATTACGAAATTATAAACAACGACTTTGTTATGGAGACGAGTATAACAATGAGATGAATATCTACGGGAATTTCTCTTACTATACACTTCAAAATACCTGCATCAGCTTTTCTAATCAGGATTTTATGGTTGATTCATGTAATGGTCTGATATGTCTCGTCAGATGCTACCCATGTATCCACATATGCAATCCCATCACCGGGGAATATTTCAATCTTCCTGAAAACACCTTTTCTGAAGAAAATCATTTACCTGTCTTTGGGTTTGGATACGTTCAGACTAATGAACAGTACAAGGTTGTTAAGATCTGCTACCCAAAATCTGATGATTATTTAAAAGGACAGGTCCAGGTATACACTATCGGCAGTGGGTGGAGAACCATAGGTGTAACTTCCTACCACTTGTATAGGACAGGTCTTGGACTCTTGTGGGAACCTTTGCAAATGGAGCTCTTTACTGGATTGATGACTAGAAGATCGTGGAATTAAACTTGGCAGATGAAGACTTCCGATGAATCCAGTCACCACCTTGCTACGATGATACTTTCGGGTATTGTGATTATATGCTGCGAGCATTGAGAGGGAATTTGTGCTTTCTTCATCATAGGAACGAAGACAATCTTCTAGATATATGGTCTCTAGAGAAAAACGCAATGGGGGCGAGTTGGAGTAGGGACTTCAGTATTGCATACGACTCGTCACGCAGGAAATATCCAGCTATGCCATTATTAATTACAAAGAAGAATGAAGTCCTCTTTGTGCACCATCAATCAACGCTATATTGTTATGACCCAAAAGCAAATACGGTGATACAACTTTGGGATGTGGATGTTGAGAATTGGGAGTTACATCGGCTTAGTGCATTTCCCCACATGAACAGCTTTGTTTCACTGGAAGCCCTAGGAGAGAGGTCTGAAAGAAACAAGAAATTGAGCTACACAGGCCTTGAAGACACTGATTAATCAGCTGATGGGGCAAGTCACGCAATCGGTTGGCCTGGGCTTCCAATTTTATTTATTTTTATTTGTTTGAGGGGTTTACATTTCCAATCATGAAAGAATTCAACCAAAATACATCTTGTATTTGCAGATCTACTTGTAAAGTTTGCGGATTTCATCTGTGTATTTAGCTACAACTTTATCTCTCCTTATTTTCATGGTTGGTGTCATCAAACCTCCGTCAATCTGCAGCAAACCGTCAGATACATATATGTTAATTTTCACATATTCTTAGAAAAGGTAACAAAAAGAACGTGAGTGCGAATATGATGGTCCATTTTTAGCGTAGGACACTACCGATTGGTACTGACGTAACCAGTCAATAAACATGTTATCTGCTTGACCCACACTATATGTGGATGATGAAAGGTGATGAAATCCAACATAAAGAATGGATGGCTTATATATGGTGAAGTAAGTTTACCGTAACAGGTTCATCCAGGACTAGTATTGGTCCGATCTTGAATGAGCATCCCGAAGTCCTGCACGAAATAGAGAGCCTGTTAGAACTCTGTTTTCCTCCTGTTATGCAAAATGTAACCATTGAGGTTGGTTCTCATAATGGTAATGGTTATGACAAGAAAGGAAACAAGACTAGGATTTTCCAAGCCTTTGTTTTGAAGGACGTAAATTAACCTCTCTTACAAATTCAAAGGATAAATAGGTACTACTTGAATATAGGACACGTGAAAACATTGAATATAATGGGCATGTCTTTTACATGGTATGCTTGATTTTTGTTTGTTGCACAGTAAAGACATATCAAACAATAAATAAAGCACGTCATGTAAGAAAATGTTAGACAACAACGTTATAGATATGAATTTCATGCATTTAACATAGTTTCCAAATTCCAAGTAATGATCCAGTAACAAGCTAAAGATGGAGATTTACCATGTACTCAATTCCGCATGCAAAAGGTTAGTTGTTTTCTCTTTACTGAGTTCAGAGACACCATCATCTAAAATCGACAGCCTTTTTGCTTCTGCTAAAAGCTCTTCTTTATCTGGAACAATTAAAGCTGCGAGTCGCCTTTGATCCTGTAGGTAGATCATAAGACTTAATACTCGCCTTGAGAATAACAAGATGGTAGAGATGTATCAGGCCACTTTTGGTGAACAAAAATAACCAACAGCATGAAGCATCCTAAAGGTTCCCCATAACACTTCTCATGTTAAAAGATGGATTCTAGGTGGTTATACTTGTTTGATGTTGTCCTGGACAAATTTGCTCAAGAAATCAATGTTGAAACTTAACAGCTAAAAATCACCAATCAAGCTTATTTTTGGTGTCTGTTTTACTCTACGAAGGAAGGGCTAACTGTGTGCAAAGAACAGTTGGCCCAGTACAAATATGATTTTCTTTGAAGGTTTTAGTTCTATTGATAACAAAATGCAAACAAAACTGAAGATTATATCTGCTAAAACTTAATGCAAACAAGACTGGAAATTGTATTTGCTAAAATTTAGAAGTTCAGCAAGGGAGATAAGATTTTTACAGAAAGATTCATAATATTTACCTGGCCAATGACAACAATTTGCTGAATGAGTTTACTCCGCATGGCAGCTTCCTCTAGTTCCGATGGTTCAACATTTTCACCTAATATTCATCACATAATAACCGTCTGAGTTTTATCTCTCACTTCTTACTTAACTTTCATAATACAAATGATTTCATAAATGATAGAAAGTATAACAGACCAACTAGAAGTTTGGTGCTTCCAAAATTACCTGTTGTAAGAACTATTGTATCCTTTGCACGCCCTTCAAGAACAACCACTCCTCCACATTTACTACTTCGTCCTAATGAATGGTTAGGAGCGATCCAACCTATGTCACCCGTACCAAGCCAGCCATCTTCATTTAGGACTGCTTTCGTAGCAGAAGGGTTCTAAGTCGAGAAACAAAAATAATGAAGCACATTCAAATACCAATATGTAAAAACTAATAACCTTTGACTACAAGTAGAATTAAAAGGTAAATTTACCTTGTAGTAACCCTTCATCACTTGTGGTCCTCTAACTTTAACAATTCCTTTAGAACCATCTGGAAGATCTTCCCCAGTTTCCAAATCTACAACTTTTATTTCTGTATGTTTCAGTGGGTGCCCAACCGAGCCAAGAACCTACCTTCAAAAGGTAAGTCTGTGGCAGTAAGTCAAATGAAATCCACTCTAGCCAAGTGTTAATGTATAAAACTAGCAGAACTAAAAACATGAGGGGAAAGAAAATCAACGTAAAACAATATAATACACAAACCCACGCTCGAAATCATGTAAATACCTAAGCACTTCAAGAAAAAAGTATTGTTCAGTTATAACTGAAACCTCAAATTAAAACTAAATGTTCCTTACGTTGCAGTCAGGCTTTCGAGCAGCAACAACTGGAGAAGATTCTGTTAAACCATAACCGTTTTGTATTTTGACGCCAATTGCCTACAGGTGTAAATATTTGAGTGAAATGGGAACAAACTTCTGACGGAATCCAATGTGAGAAATGTAAGAATCATCTGACCTCAAAAAACTTGTCAATATGCAATGACAGGCTTCCACCACCACTTATTCCAGCCTGCGGTGTGTTAAAAGATTAATTAGTCATGCTACTAGCTAACAACATTTAGAATAGATCGTAGCAATACCTTAGATATTCCTATTGCTGAGTGAATTTTACTGTAGACAAGTTTCTTCCCCAACATATGCAATGGCCACAAAACTGCAGCTGTAATCCTTGCCCATAACAGGTCCAACATTGAAATAAAGAGTGGTTGTGCCTTTTGATTTCTTGTGAGAAACTTCCCCTGAAAATAGAACTTAAATCAATTGATGCAATAAATCGGACTGCAACTTTGGAATTTAATTATTCAGCTTGTTGTACAATAGCACAGTTAGCTAGAACTTGCAGTACTGAGCTTTTCCAGTCCTACTTCTACAATAGAAAAGTAACATACTCTCCCACTAATTTTCCTTGATAAGTGGCACTGGAATACATTACTCCCAAGGCGAGACAAAAATGTAAGGTTCAAACCTCATATATTCGCTTTGCCTCCATGTACACCATACTAATCTTAAGTAAGGTAAGTGCAATTAGCTTGCGAATGGTTGAGCTTGTAGAAATCTGTCTCTGGATTCCACTGCAGTGAAGAAATGAAAGACCATAAGAAGAACATTTGAGGAACAACCTTATACCTTGCAGCACAGAATGCATAAACCAAGTCATGTTTGTGGCTAATCAGGAGACTCATTGTTTCCATAATTTTGAATGTCAAATAGGCAGTTGTGCTCGTAATACATCATTTTTTACTGTTCTCACAAGTTATGGCTAGTTAACACTGCCTCAAATAATAGTTAACCCCTTAAAAAGAAACCCTATCTTTTATTCAATTCAGTACTCGGAATTGATCTCACATAATTTTAAAAGCAACCCAGACAAAATCACAACTTATTAGAAAGCCAACTCCTACAAAGAGATATGTTCCTAGTAAACCAAAAACAAAGACAATGAGAGTAATGCAATAAAAGATCCAAACTAATGCAAACAAAATCTATGAGAAGAGTGACAGAACCAATACCAGGAAATCCAAGAGGGCCGCAGATGGTGTTATCCTAACATTTCTTGTTGAAAAGATACATTTGTAATTTGGTTTTCAGATATCTCTCTCCACAAATTGACATTTTGATGCCGATACAAATTATCTTTGTTTTAAATCTACCTTCCCCTTCTTCTTAAGTTTTATGTAAGGTTTTACTTCTCAAACATGCAAAGGAATAGAAATTTCTCCCGTATAATCAAGATTATATTCAGTTCAGAACGCAACAAAATTGCATCGGGTTTATGGAGCCAATAACAGTGTGCAAGGGCACAGGTGTACATATGGGGTTTATAATTTTAAGGAAGATATATATAGAAGGATAAAATGTTTTAACCTTGAAGTTTCAACACATGTAGAGGTTATGGTTCCAGACAGAACTGGCTTAATACATTTGCAAGTGCACAACCCAGACCCAATATCCAAACAATCGAATATTTCATAAATTCTATGGCAGACATTAAGCACCAAAGTAACAAAGTGAAAAAACCATAAATTCCTTCAGATAATGGTACACTAAAATCATATTACATTCAAGAAGGTAAAGGTACCTGTAGAGTGTCTCATATACCAAAGGAACAGAGATTAGGTAGTGCGGTTGATAACGTCGCAAGTCTTCCTATCAACATAATCGATTTTAATTATAAGAAATTTGCCATAACTAACACCTCCTTACATAAAAGAAATGTACCACCTAAATATTTTATAAGGTCCAATATGATGAAGCCAGGTATAAAACTCGAAGTGAACCAATTAATTAAAGAACCCGCCTGTAGACTGTAGCTAAGCTATTGGCCTCCTTTTCACATTTCTGAGTAGGTACAATTATAACTGATGTAAAAAAGGCTTCTCTGCTAATGATACTCCAAAGAATGATATGAAGACCATACCTTCAGGTTCTTCACAGTTGTGTATACTTGCTCAGCCCCATAAGTAAATGTGAAATACTCAGCAGCTCGCTCATATGCATGCCAAGGTGGAAGCATGCTCAGAAATCTATCATCAGGTCCGACAGGTACGATATCCCACAAGTTCTTGATCTATGATCAATAAAAATTTGAAGGATAAGTTTGGAGTTTTTCTAAAACAATTAGAAAATAGAAATAATGACCATTGACATGAAGTAGGAAAAATGTAATGAGAATTAGTAGTCAAGGTCCAATAACATCTCTTACTATCAAAACAGTAAGTCACAATTATAAATAACAGAATGGAACTTGAGAGAAAGACTGAACAAACAGAACTGAGAAACCAAAAGGCATATGTATATAAATGAGCTTGGGCTACGGCAAATATTTGGGGGTTGGGCATGTGACCTTGATCATGTAAAGAGCTTGAATATTCTCCGGGCATGCATCTTGGCTAGATTAATATATTGAACTCTTATGATTAAATAATCCATCCATCTGCTGACCTAATATAAATTATTACCTTCTAGGTAAACCGAGAGCATAACTCTCATCATTAAAGTTTTATCCTAACCAAGGTCTTCCAAATGAATCATATCTAGCAACTGAATCTTATGCACTAACAACTTTGTATTCTTCTCAAGGTGCTAACATATTGATTCCTATAAATTCCATGCCTCGAGCTAGATATATGAAATATCAAAATCCTACAAACCAGTTGGAAACATCAAAGCTTCAACCAAGTAGAGTCTTGATAAGGTTCATGATGAAATATATGAGACGAGTGATTGTACACATACATATTAATATAACAATAAACACACAAAGACGTGTGGTTCTGCATCAAACTCATCACGCCATTAGAGAAGGAAATTATTCTAGTAATAAATTAGAAATGTAACACCAAGCAATATTGAAACCTGATGCAATAGATTCCGATGTGTGAGCATAACACCTTTCGGGGTGCCAGTTGTTCCACTTGTGTATACGAGTGTAGCAATGTCATCAGAGTCGATAGCTTCATAAGCATATCTCTTGCCACCTATATCAGTAAGCCAGGAATTATGACGCTCCCATCAAAATAAAATGCAAAACATATGGAAACATAACAAAATGTACTTTAGGGAGATAAGATGAATGCAACTGAAATATATAAGAAATTTGGATATAAAAGACATAGCTATCTAAGTTAAATGTTTTAATATTAACACGCCAATTTTAGAATGTACTTCAAATCATTGATTAAGAAGCAATTCGAAAGTGAATATTTAAATTTACCAAGGAAAAAAAAAGAGAAAAAAAAGTCACCAAGCACTGGATATTCATATACTGAAACTTTCATCAGAAGTAAATTTGAAGATCTCCAGCAATTTGGTATGTAGAGGAACCTACTCCTATCAAGAAAAGTGCTCAGTCATTGCTATCTCTAGGACTTTATGTTGTGGTTGTTTCATACTTTCATATAGCTTGCTGAGCCAAATGAAGTATTTGGTAAACAATTGCATTCTTTAAGATTTGTAGCAGAGGCATCTTGTTAACATTTTTGCTGAATATGTATGATTTTTATTTTTTGCATACCAAATTGTCCACTAAATGTCCAACCTATGTGCCGTTGGTTTGGATGACAAAACCCTAAATGTGAGTTGGCGCTTAATGAAAAAACTGGACAAAACAAATATGTCTAAGCAATCTATCAAAGAAAACACAAAAAAGAGCATATCTCAAGCTAACAACAACTGTGCTGAGAAAAGTTACCATCTTCACCAGAATCAAGCGAGGTTGTACGACTTTCTTTACCCAGATCTACGATTCCCTTGTAGTCATACACAGGAATCCCCTCTATTGCTTCATTACCTAAGCAAGATATATCACCCCATAGAAGAACAATAAATCTTACACCTGCTCTGGAGATAAAAGTTTCTGAAATCCTCTTGAATAATTCTGCATTGTCCACGATAAGTGCAACACTGAGATGCCAAGAAAAATGAATGTCATACATTTGAAACATCAAAAAGTAAGATACAACTCCTGCACAAAACCTTGAAAGTGGAGTTCTATGCCTCACGTGTCAACTCGTGAGAATCTCACACCATGCATCTTTTTTACATATACTCTATACCATATAACATATATATATAAATATGCTCTTTCTTTAACCTGTCAGAATGACTGTATATTTGCAACAACTCTTCAACAGATGATCTTGTCCCCCGGACAACATTAATTGCTCCAGTCGCCATGATGCCTGGTCAAAATTTATGTTAAGTACAAGATCTGGGTCTTACTAACTTGATGCACCAAAAAACTTATACATAATGAAATAATAACTAGTACAGATGCATTATGTGTTCTTTATGGATTTGTTCTGTTTGTTTTTTATGATATAAATCGAGGCAAAAATAAAAGAAATATAATCGTTGCAATCAGAAATGTTGTCAAGCATTGCTTTTTCCACTCTCCCAAATTTCCCAATGCTTCTCCATGAAAATAAATCCGGCAGGATGATGTTGACATTGAAGAATTCATATAACATAAGAAAGAATAGGAACACAATGCACCTTGGTCAGCAATCAGCCATCGACATGAATTGTCAGCAAAGAGAGCAATCTTTTCATCTGGCTCTACTCCCACAACTCGTAGTCCTTCACAAAAGTCCAATATGTCCTGCTCCAGCTACCAGTAGAAAGAAAAGGATTATAATAGCTAGAAGATACCCTGTCATTCTACATGAAAGCAAGCTAAATCAGTAGGGTAAAAGTGAATAACTATGAAAAAAACTGAAGATAAAAGTTGGAATATCAGTTAAGATATTTTTGTTCTCCTGGAACGAGGAAAAGTGTACCACATTTGGGATTCAACAAGGGTGTGAATAGATCAATAAACCGCACCATTCTGGAAAGCAGTTCCTGATATGGTATGAATTTATAAGGTTTCATCTGTTGTTATGTAGATAGTACGACTGATTTTTGGTGAGGGGGATCTACTCTCCTAGAGATAATCCTCGTTATAATGGTGTCACAAAGTACTCAGACATAGCAGCCAATACAGAAATATTACCTGTTTATAAGTAATCTCTGAAGGTGGATCATGATAAGGATCCAGTAACGCTGTCCGATCACCATACTTTTCTGTAGCAGACCTCCAAATATCGGGAACTACCTTCCAGTCACCAGTAGACAATACCTTATCATTTGACAGTAATGTACTCTCTAGAATAGGAGAGCATTTTCGTGGTTTTAGCTCCTCTACCTGTATACCCCCATCCATAAAACACATACAATTCAGTCATTTCCCCATTTCTCTTGGATTAAAAGTAACCAAAGAATCTCAGTATATCACAACATATCCATACCCTAATCTAATTCCCAGGTACCACTAAAAGCTTGAATCAAGAAATTAGAGTTGTAGTCAACAAAAACGTCACAATGAAAGCATATACCAAAGAAATTTCTTAGTTCATATCTCACTCTAATACACTCCAATTCCAATTAGGAGAGAAAGTAGTTCCAAAAATAACAATTCAAACTCAGTAGAAATTGAAAAACTAAGCACAGTGTTAATGAAGAATAATCAGCAAAATTTCAGAATTTCAAAAACATGTACAAATGAATGGATAGAGCTGCTTCTTACATGAGATTTGCAGTAAACCCTAGAATAAGAAAATCTTCTTGAGGTTTGTTTGTGAAAGATTTGTGAATTAGAGAGTAAGTAACCAAGCAATGGTGTACGATCGAAAGAATTTGTAGTTGAGATTATGATGTTATTAAACAAGGAAGAGGAGCAAGATGCTACAGCCATCTGATCTCTATCCCTTTGAGAGAAAAGAGAAAGAGATAAAATGGTGGAAGATAATTGAAAGACAGATGAAGGGATTACAGAGACACTGTCTATACAGAAAGACAACAAAAGAATTCGATGAAGTGGAAGACTTTTATTATTAAACTAATGACCTGGTACCATCACGTAGACGAATTAGATATTTCCACGTCTGCGTATGATATCGCAGAGAGAATAATTTTTTAAATTTATTTCCAGATTTACCCTAATAAAAAGTTTAATACTACGTATATCTTTATAATGAGAATAATAACATTTCTTAGAATAACAAGGGTAGTTTTGAAAGTTTGTTATGTTAAAAATGAAAGTAACTTTTTTGTTGGAACAAAAATTTAAAGAGAAAGTAACTCTTTTCCTGAAACGGAGGGAGTATAACATAAAACTGTATGTATATAAGAATATACGCGCGATGAATTAGCTCAACACCTAATTCTATCACAACAGCATTCTCGTGATATTGTAATCCATGCACATGCAACCCTTTACTTGGCTGCTCCTCCTCATTAGTTAAATCATCTCACATGAGTTGTGTAATGAGACTACATCATGTTCAGTTGGATCCACCCCTACTACCTACCCTCTCCTAAATTTTATGACCTAGCAGCGACCTAACCAAATGACCACCAGACTGGCGGAGGATGGGATTATCATTTAGCACGGCAAATATCCAACCCGGACCACCTATGATCAAACTGTACTTCTTCTTTTATTTGGTGCACATTATTGTAGGAAGCACCTTGATTCTTTTCTTTGGTGCATATCATATATATTCCCCTGCATTGTTTGTGATATTTCCTATTATGTCACTGAAATCATCGTTTCCTATTATATTAAGAAGCCTGATATAAGGGCTCCAACATCAATAGAGGGGCTCCAATAATAAGACGAAATATGGACACTATGAAGTAAAACTCAAAAACCCCTTATCCATAATATTTTCACAATACCCAAATCACCCTTTATTAATATGTTAATTACCTTAAATAGTGAAAATTTAATTAAGCTAATCATGATTAAACTTAATCTTTGACTAACACAAATTGAAATCAATTTTTTTTTTTTTTGATTTGTGATTTGGGGATGAAAAACTAGATGAAATGTGAGAAAAAAATTTCGTTTTTTTTTAAACCCTAGTTTTTGATTTAATCAACCATAGTAACCATTTAGGTCTTTCTAGATTAAAATCTTGATCATTTTATGGCTCAAATTAGATGAAATCACGAATTGAAAGTTTGATTTTGTGTGATTCA
>JAJJMC010000341.1:390167-414490 GCA_023531435.1 Papaver californicum | reverse complement strand
TATAATCAGATTGTTATTGACCCAAAAGACCAGGAGAAAACCACTTTTACCTGCCCCTTTGGCACTTTTGCATATAGGCGCATGCCCTTTGGGTTATGCAATGCACCGGCCACATTTCAGCGGTGTATGATGAGCATATTCTCTGACATGGTGGAACGGTTTCTAGAGGTCTTTATGGATGACTTTTCTGTGTTTGGTTCTTCGTTTGATGAGTGCTTGTATCATTTGTCGCTAGTGTTAGCTAGGTGTAAAGAAAAGAATCTAGTACTCAATTGGGAGAAATGTCACTTTATGGTTAAGTCAGGAATAGTTCTGGGACACATAGTCTCTGCCAAGGGCATAGAAGTAGACAAAGCCAAAGTAGACATTATCAAGACTCTTCAGGTTCCTAGAACCGTCAAAGACGTCAGGTCTTTCCTAGGGCATGCAGGATTTTATCGTAGATTCATCAAGGATTTTAGTCTGATTGCTAGACCTCTTTGCAACTTACTTGCAAAAGATACCAAATTTACCTTTGATGTTGACTGTTTAGGAGCTTTTGAGAAGCTCAAGACCCTACTTACTACTACACCTATAGTTCAGGCACCTGATTGGACTCAGCCATTTGAGATCATGTGTGATGCATCGGACTATGCCATAGGCGTAGTCTTGGGACAGAGGATAGGCAAACTATTACACGTGATCTATTATGCTAGCAAAACCCTGAATGATGCCCAGTTGAACTACACCACCACGGAGAAGGAGTTGTTAGCCATAGTGTTCGCCCTAGACAAATTTAGGTCTTATCTCTTAGGATCTAAGGTTATAGTCTTCACAGACCATGCGGCCCTGAAGTACCTTCTGTCTAAGAAGGACTCGAAACCTAGACTGATAAGATGGATACTGTTGCTACAGGAATTTAAGTTAGAGATTAGGGATAAGAAGGGTGCAGAAAATGTAGTGGCCGATCACTTGTCTAGGCTAGTCCTAGACACTCCAGACGATTCCCCTCCTGTGAGGGATAGTTTTCCTGATGAACAACTCTTTGTTGTTTCTGAGTCACCTTGGTATGCACACATAGTGAACTATCTTGTTACTGGTCGAATGCCCCAACACTGGGGTAGACAAGATCGTTCTAGGTTTTTAGCTGAGGTGAAACACTTCTTTTGGGATGATCCTTACTTGTTTAAGTATTGTCCAGACCAGATTATCCGGAGATGTATCCCTGAGACTGATCAGTCCAATATTATCTCCTTTTGTCACAATCAGGCTTGTGGAGGTCACTTTAGTGCCAAGAAGACTGCTGCTAAGATATTGCAGTGTGGATTCTACTGGCCATCACTGTTTAAAGACTCCCGCAGCCACTGTGTTGCTTGTGACAGATGCCAGAAGCTAGGAACCGTGACCCGTAGAAACATGATGCCCCTGAACCCGATTTTGATTATTGAGATTTTTGATGTATGGGGTATTGACTTTATGGGTCCCTTTCCTAGTTCTCTAGGTAATCTTTATATACTTGTTGCCGTAGACTACGTGTCTAAATGGGTAGAGGCGGTGTCATGTAAAACTAATGACCATAGGGTAGTGGTCCGATTTTTGAATGATAATATTTTTGCACGTTTTGGTACACCTAGGGCTATAATTAGTGATGGTGGGTCACATTTTTGTAATAGACCGTTTAGTCTTCTTATGAAGAAATATGGTATAACTCACAAGGTGACCACCCCTTATCATCCCCAGACTAGTGGTCAGGTAGAGGTTTCCAATAGGGAAATAAAACGCATTCTAGAAAAGACAGTCAACCCAAATAGGAAAGACTGGTCAACAAGGCTTACTGATGCCTTATGGGCTTATCGTACTGCGTTTAAAACCCCAATAGGAATGTCCCCCTACCGTTTGGTTTTTTGGCAAAGCATGCCACTTGCCTGTTGAGTTAGAACATAGAGCATATTGGGCTGTAAAACAGCTAAATTATTCACTTGACAAGGCAGGTGCTCAGAGGAAACTCCAGCTCAATGAGTTGGAAGAAATTAGGATTGATGCTTATGACAGTGCTAGGGAGTATAAGAACAAAATGAAACTCGTGCATGATAGAAATATTTTACGAAAGTCATTTTCTCCAGGTCAGAAAGTTCTTCTGTATGACACACGGTTACATCTGTTCCCCGGGAAGTTACGCTCTCGGTGGACAGGTCCATATGTGGTTCGCACTGTTTTTCCTCATGGAGCTATTGAGATTGAGACTCAGGATGGTGGAAATATCACCAAAGTCAACGGTCAACGACTGAAACCGTTTTTAGAGTCTACCCCTACAGGTAATATTGAGGAGGTCCCTCTGGAGGACCCAGCGTACTCTGATTGACCATCAGAGCCGTTTGTGTATGTATGTATTAGATTCTTTTTACATCTTTATTTTTCTCTCCTTAGAAGGATTGCTACGCTTCATTCAGGTACTATCTTTCTGACTCCCTTACTTTTACTCTTTTGGTATGGTTCTTGACGTAGAAACATTGAGGACACTGTTTATTTTAAGTTTGGGGGTATTGGGAGACTTTTTAAGTTTAATAAGATTTGGAATTTAGAAGCATGTGAACAATTTAGGGTGACACTAACCACTCTAGGTAGATGGAAACTTAGCCATTTTGCTATAAGGATTGGTGTGCCCAGCTAGATGGTCTATTCATAAAGGAGACAGAGTTCAGGTGTTAGAAATAACATGATAGTTGTCACCACCATATCACGTTCTGTTTTATTATTTGCAATTTCGTGTTTCTCTGAGAGTATTGGTGGGTCCTAGCATCGACGTGTTAATTAGCGCTGGAATGACATTTAGTGTGTTGAGATCATGCCCCAGTTTGAATAATATGTTATTGTTTTAGAGTTATGTGTGTGGTCCCCCTGTCTCCGTCGCCTAAGCAAGCGTGGAATGCAGGATCCATGGGATTACACATGTACTAGGTAAAAAAAAAAAAAAAAAAAAAAAAAAGTTAGAAAAAAAAAAAAAAAAATTTAAAAACAAATAGTATTTGATATTTTCAAGTTCTCCCTGTCTCCGTCGCCTAAGCAAGCGTGGAACGCAAGATCCATGGGAACTTGTAAATATTTTAGTTAGTAGTAATCGTTGAAAATAAATGGGGAATATCTCGACACACTAGGTTTCATCTCGGTACTGACCTTCAGACAGATTTGGGACACATTGTTCGCCTCAGTCAACACTTGCAACCTTCTACAGTCTACTTTCATCTTCTAAGTCTTTTCATGTGATGTGTGGATAGATAACTGTCTGAGTAGAACTCTGTTGTCTTAGATATGAATTTTAGTATGCTTGAGTTAACACTCGTGTACAGTGATTGGACCCATAAAGGGTAATGGTCCCTATAGCCGAATAGCTAAGTAGCCAACTAACTAGCTTGTTTAGTGTCTATCCTTAATCGTTCACGTGTTGCTAAAATCTAGATCCAGGTTTTGTGGGTATACCTCTTGTAAACCCTCACGAGACAAAACTCGTCCACTAGGGACACCTAGGGGTTTAACGGCTTGCTGCATATGCTAAATGTAGTCGTGATTCCTGCGAAAGTGAGTTAGGATTTTATTTTACTTTATTTTTAGAGTAGTTTGCTCGAGGACTAGCAAAATAGTAAGTTTGGGGGTATTTGATAGACACATTTTAGTGTCTAATTTGCACCTTAATTTCTAGTGAGTTAGTATTCGATTTTGTGTCTATTACGTGTTTTATTGCTTTTGTAGGTACATTAGAAGAATAAAGATTTGTGGAAAAATTGGCTCAAAAAGTGTTCAAGGCACCCGGAAAAATGGATCAAGGCACCCACACTTTGGATTGGGGCACCCTTGGATCGGGCTGAGCTGGATCGGGTCAACCCAGCGGGTCAACCAGGCGGGTCAACCCAGCGAGCCAGCGAGTCGACTCGGCCGATCCAACTCAGCGGGAATCGCCGGAGTTTCAACTGTGTACGCTGTTTCAATTGAGTTATGGATTGTTCTCTTCCAGATTGTTCCAAATGTTAGTAGATAACCCACACAAGCTAGAACAATCGAGAAACAGCAAAAAGATCCCGTGAAATCAGTTGAAAAATCATGAACATGGCCGGAATTTGGTTTCGATTAGGATTGGGATTTGTGGGCTGTTCTAGAGAGTTCTATTAGGTTTAGAACTCTCTCTAGGGTTTCTACTATCTATAAATACCAAGAGAAGCCAAGAGAATCGAGTACAAAAGCTTAGAGAAGATTTTAGAGAATTCCGGTCACTATTCCGTCACCGCCGACGAGCTGCTGCTGCACCGGCCGGCTGTTCTTCATCCATCACTGCCAGAGAAGAAGACTCAGTAACATTTATAAGTGTTGCTGATTTGAATTTTCCTGTTGTCTATTGCTTCAAACCATTTGTTGTTTAAACTCTTCTGTAACAGCTGAACCCTCTCCTGTAACGCTTATAAGCGTATCAAATCAGCTGTTACAGCGTTATTCAACCTTGTAATCAATATGTTGAGCAATGAAATCAACTTTTGAGCAAGTTTTCTCCACCATGAGCTAAGTCTATTTACTGGGATGATGGATAAGGTAATTTTCTCAATTTTATGTGATTTAATTATTTTCTAATAATTATTTATAATTCTTTTATCATTAAAATTGCATAGTTTTGAATAGTAAAAACGGTTTTCTTTCAACAGTTGTGCTTTTGCTTGATGGATTATGCTTAGTTAATTAATTTTGATAGTCCATGCTTGTGATTTACCTCTGTTTGTTAGCATAACAAAACCAATTTTGGGAATTATTTGGGCTTCAATTAATTTAAAAAGAATTATCTGATTAATCACATAGGTTGTTAGAATTACCTGATTCCTGATTCCTGGTATTTTTAAAATTATTCAAAAATCATCTTTAGGTTATTTAGTCTTTTTCTTACTTCTGGAATTTTCTAGAATTAGTTTAAATCATTATTTTCTAAAATCATCACCTTCACAAGTTCGAGAATCGAACCTTTATTTACCACTTTCTAAAATCACATCACCCAGCGGTCCGGATATATTCATATTTGGTAGTGGCGGCCAGGATCTTACTTCCCCTTCCAGATATTTGGAGATCTACTTGATCCAACGGTTGTTTACACTAATTATTGTAAGGCATCACATTAAGCTTTTATTAGGTGGTTTTTAACGCTTTTAATTCCCATAATCATCTCGCCCCTTTTCTTCTCGATTCTTCATGAACCTGGATATTGAATGTCTTTGTTTGTCCCTTAACCTTTGGTTTCTCATACGTTTATCAGTCAAATTAGATCTCAGATAATCTCTCTTCTTTTCATCAGTTATTAAGAGCATTAAATTGAAAACGCACTTTTTCTTTCAAAATACATCGGCAAATCTAAAAGAATTTCTCAAATCTCTTCATCAAGATGAGCAGAATTCGTAGCAGAGACAGATTAGAAAAAAAAAACGAATCGAAAACCCAAACATAGAAGTATTAGAACTCAAAATCCTAATTTCAATCTTTCTCTCTACGGTTTTCAGTTCTCTTCGTTATTACCACTTATTATGTTTATGATGCAGCCTAGAAATCTCCATCTCCAGTGATAAGTTATTTTTTTCATGGTTTTCATCTGTTTTGATTTCTAAATGAAGATGATGATAAATGTTCTTATTTGGGTGTTTTCTAATTCTGACGTAATGGGTGTTTTTCTTTTTTAGGTTCAATTTTGGGATTCTAGGTTAATATGGAAAGTGGTTTATTTGTAATTGGGTGTTTCAATTGGTGAAAGTAGATAAGCTTTTGATTATTGAGTAAACTTTAGGAATTCCCAGCCAAGAGTATCGTATGCCTTATATACTTTGTGTGTTTGTTGAATTTCCTGATTTCAATTTCATTACTTAGATACCACATAAGATTGAAATATTAGATTTGGATTGTTGCTGCAGAGAAATTAAGAGACGATTAGGTGGTTTCTGTCGCAACGACAGATGATCTTAACAGGGAAAGAAGAATTATATTGTTATCCTAAAAGTAGAGTGAAATAATTGGAAGAGAAATAATATAAATTCTTCTTCCAATTACTCTCTATCTCACACTTGAAAAGTAGAGTGCTTAACAAGGCATGCATAATATTACTAAAATAAAATTACTAAAAGAAACGGTACGCATTCAGGTACGCATCAATGGATTTTATGATCAAGAAAGAAAGCCTAAGAAAATTACACTACTCCCCGTTGGTATGTTTTATTTATTCTTGAAATCAAATTTAATTGTTTTATGTAGTCAATTGTGATTTTGTTACACTTGAATACATGCCATGGCCACTTTATAAATTATCCAGGACATTAAGGATATTTGCATCTTAGTTTTTCTATGTTCATTTTTTGATACTTTAATGTTATTCTCAATATGCTTAAGTGTGTACGCAAACCATCATTATGATACACTTAGAATATAGTTGGTTTGTTTCATATTATTTAATCGCCCGGAAGGTTCTAATAAGCTACTGATTGTTTTGTACTAATTTTTCATTTTTAACAGTCACGTGGAATACCATTGATGGAGAAAGTCAGAAAGATCTTTTAAATTACATAAAGAAGATGAGAAACCCCAAATTAGAGGCTTGGAAGAAGACTTCCATATCAAATTAGTGTAAACCCAAAAAATACAGTCGATGCGGTCCGTCTTCTATATTTTTTTAATGCATTGAAAATAAAGTCTTTTTTTACATATTATATTTATATGACATTATATGTTTATTAAAAACTTAATTTCAATCAATTCTTTATGAATTTTCTTGATTGTGTAACAGAGTGTTGATGCCACATTTGCTTTTGTTCATGGAAGAAGTGTTGCAGTAGCCAGAGCTACATCAGATGATAAAACTGCTGCACAAATAGGTCAATTCATTATCACTGCCAAAATGGTAAGTTCTCTTTGCTTGATATAACACAAACTTAGTTATGCGACCATTAAGACTACCAATTATCATGTCCACCAAATACTGTTAGCATACCCAAAAAGTGATTTATTTTGTTTTCCATGATATCTATTGTTTCATTTGATCTATAACATACCAAAAAAGTGATTTATGTCCACCAATGACAATGTATTTTTGGTTTCCCCCCCCTAAATTTTATTATCTAACCCATAATTTTGTGTTGTAATGTAGGATGCTGAAACATACTACAAGGCATGAAGATAGTCGTATGGTATATATACAAAGAGCTTTATGTAACAATCATGATCTGACCGTTTGTGAAGAAAATACCAAGTTACCAATTCAGTCTAAGCTATCAAGTCAAACTTGAATAACTACAGTGTCCAACATTCTTTTTGCTTCTTTTGCATTAGGCTATAGATTAGAAGTTAACTGGTTTAATAGAGGTTAGAGGTGTGGTTATCTTTAGCAACTTCTGAGGTTGATTCTCTTGCAAATCAGCTTGATAATTGCTGCTTTAATTGTTTTTATAAACTTCAATTGATGATGATAGGTTTAACAAATTACAAGCACTTTATACTGGGAAACATACTATCAACAGTTAAATTGGAAAGAGTTAGAATTTATGTCCACCAATTTTTGGGTTTTTTGTTCCTAAATTCTATTAGCTAACCCATAATTTTGTGTTGCAATGTAGGATGAGAAAACATACTACAAGGCATGAAGATAGTTACATGGCATATATACAGAGCGAATCTTATTCTTGTAGGGAAGAAGAAATTTAATGTTATTGAAGCTATGCAAGATAAATTGAATCTATAATGGATAATTCAGATGTATGTTAAGGTAATTTACACGCCCTTTGATATTAGGATGGTGAGCCCTGCGTGAAAAAAGTATAGATAAAAAAGTACTTTGCCGCTACTACCCTGTACCCTCAAGGAATAATATTATATTACTAATAACATTACATCTTGATAGGTAACACAGAATGCTTTCACGCTTCATTTTTAAACACCTTTTTCACTTTTTTTAATTTAGCTAGGTTGGTGATCAGGGTACATGGACAGACTCAATATGTGATGGTTACTTGCAATACTGTCTTCCTTGGACCCTGCTTATATTTCGCGAAAGATCTCAGTTCGTGCTATGCTGGGGAAATGAGTTCCAAGTCGTTTCCCCTTGCAGGCAGGTTCCTTCCCGATGCGTGAAAGTTCTTCCTGAACCGATACAGACTGTAAGTACCTCAATTTTTTGGTTCAGATTTCTAGAATTCCAAGGTTTCAAGGTAAGGATAGAAAAAGACAAAAAAAATCATTATTTATAAGTGCCCGGCAATGATTCTAAATTGACGAGCACAAATTCTATGTTGTTTGGGATAATAAGCCTGAGATGGCATAACCTAAATGATTAGCATGGTTTAAACATGTATATGATTCTTTAAATCCAAAAAACTAGAACCCAAATGATATGCAGACTGTATGTCTAAATATCAGTATGGTTTTGTAGCATAAAATCTCTATGTGCATAATAAATTGCTAAGTTGTCTTTCTATATTTATTCTAAATATCGTCAATGAAAATGAGTTTGCAAATTGTAATAATGCTCTTCTGATGGTTAATTCGTTTAGTTGGGAAAATAGATTTATTATGTTTTGTGGTTCAAGAAATTGTGTTGAAATGATTTGGTAGACCCCTGCTTTTCGAAATAGTAACTAATGCTCTCAATTCTTACAAATTTCGTAAGATACCTCCTTGATTGAGTAATAATAGATGATTAAAAACAAAGCAAAAACCGATAGCTTTCTATAGCCACATGTCAGCCTCTATTATTTGTTTCACAAAATTATATGGTGTTGCGAAATATGTATCCCCACTATATATAAGGGGGAACTTTATTACAAGGCCTTAAAGAATATTTATTTATATGTTTTCTTTATTGTTCCATCATTACAGTCATCTTATATATTCATTAAAAGAAGACGATTATAAAAACACACTATATTAATTGCAAACGGTCTGTAGGCTTTTCATCAAATGAGTTAGAACAGTTGAAAGACAGATTAAGAGCAGATAAATCTGTCATTTCTGCAAAGCAACTTCCAGGAACTTCTCGATTAGCCAAGTACATTAGTTCTGGGGTAGCTGATACACCTGCCTCTGAAATTGTACATTCTTCTCGTTGTCCACAATCTCAAGCTAAACTTGACGGAATCCCTGCTCCCTCATCGTCGGCGTCTAAGAGTCGTTTGTTAAAAATGGTTAAAGAGGTTTGATCTCTCAGTTAAGTGATGCTCCTTTAAGTTTAAACTTGGATCTTTCTATCAAAAAAGAAAAAAAACTTAAATATTAATTTCATTGTTAAAATGCAGGTGATAGGGTAAAATTTGCAGGCTTTGTTTCAACTTTGTATCCAACGACAACATCTCCTCCAAGATAGATCAGTGTGAGCTTCAATCTACTATAATACGACTGTTAGTGAGTCAAGATGCATTGCGGATGTTTAAAAATCAGCATTGCATGTAATAAGAATACACCCTTTCTAGGATATGGAGTACACATTAAAAGATGTATATGTCCTTGCAGTACACTATTACTTAGGAAAAAGTAATAGTATGGTGCATAAGAAAGTCAGTTATATGTTTATATGGTTGATGGAGCATATTATTTCAAACTCACAGATGTAGTCTCCATATTTCTTTGACTCCATGTGTCACCATAGTATGCCGAGTCTTCTTTCTAATTCAATATTTTTATTTTCTTTTTGAAATAAAATTAAATAAAAAATATATCTCAAGAATAGCCAAAATAATTTAGTTATTCTTTCAGTTTCCACTATTCTGCGCCATCGACCTTTCTATTAACTTTTCTTCTTCTCAATCAAATTCCTTATGGGTTATTTTGTAGGATTTTGTAGGACATATAATAATAATTCTAATGGTTTGTTTTTCAGGTTGTGTAATTTTCAATATAAATGAAATATGAGTGATGCATTGTTTTTGGTACGTCTCTATTTGTTAACTCAATTTTTTAGTATTCAGTAAAATATAACAAAACGATTGTTTTTGGTGGACAAAGATAGGCGTCCCCTAAGAGAAAGACCTTCTCTGAAGAGAAAGATATTTCGGATGATTCTAAACAGAACGTCCAGAACAAATAAATTATGTTAATTGTTCTTCCCTGACTAATTCTTGACTTGTGAATACACCAGAAATCACAAATCAATAATAGAAACCCATATCTGCAAAAGCAAATTGGATGCATGACTGGGATTTTTCAGATATTTGATCGTCATAGTATTCTTACTCTTAGAAGAATTACAATTCAATCCCACAAAAGAACTCCACAAGGTACCCCCTCAATTTCAGCTCTTAATTTTTTAGTAGTTGTAACTATATTTGTTTTATTCATTTATTCATATGAAACATGACTTGCATGTGTATTTTTGACTAGATTACAAAAACCAAAAGATAAGACCTTGATTTTTCACTGTTTGCATCTATTAATGAATACTGCAAATGGTATAAACATAGAGATAGTCAAAATGAAGTGTTTTTTTCATTTCTTAAATGATTAGATTAATCATTCCCATAACTTTGTTTTACCAATAGTTAATAATTCTCATTTGAGCAATGATAGTCTCGCCATCGAGCCTGATACTATATGTCCTGTAGAGAGCTCTACGGTAAGAATTTTGATTTTCAGTTATGTTTCATGAATTTAGTGTGAGGATATGGGATTAGTGATTCATTTTTTTGGTATGAGGATGTATAGTGATTTAGAAGGTCATGTAATTACAGGAGAATAAGCTAAATAAGATTAAGAGCATTGGTGTAACTCAAAGAGTATTGCAGGAGTCCTCGGGACCTTCGTTGTCGTCTTCGTCATATTCATCATCTTTTTTTTCCCATGACTACAAAACATCTCAACAAGAATCCAATTAGTCTGAGAGAATCATCTTTCCAGTAACACCATCCATGGATCCATATATTACTCAGAAAAATACATCTAAAGTAGGTCTTCATTCACTTCATTTCATGCTAGAGTACTTAACTTATCCGTTTGATGTAGGTTCATGCTCCAGTTCGAGTTAAAAGACCAAACCGGTTCAACCATTTTCTGCAAAAAACCATTAAGGTATTTGGGTTATACTATCACAGAACACCTAGATGCTATATTATGAAAGTTTAACCTCTAAGGTATCTGGGTTATACTATTACATAACACCTAGATGCACCTATATTATGGAGGTTTAAGCTTTTCAAATATAATTTCATCCTTTTGGGTACAAAAAATTGTTCGGCAAATTCCTTAATTTCATCTTTTCCTGTTAGTCTTAGTGTGGAAGTACTTTCTATTATTGTCCATATCTTTAATGAAATGGTCTCTGGACTTTTGTTGATAGAAATCACTCCTTAACTTGTGGCACTTACTTAATTCCTTGTTGATAGAGATAACTTGATACTGGGAGAAGGAAAGAGGATCTTTTTCTTGAAGAACACTGAGTTCACTTTGAATAGCATCAACTTTTTGATTAACATTACCAAAGTGTTCTTTGTTCTATTTTGATAATTCTCTTCTAGTGTTCTGGAGTCTTTTGACAAGTTGATAAGCAGAAGAGCCACTGACAGAAGTATTCCAAGCATTGACAATTAAAGCTGAGCATTCTTCATCATTTAACCAAGTAAAAAAGAATTTAAAAGGTTTCCAACAATTAGGATGAGAAGTGTCAGTCATAAACATGATAGGGATATGGTCACTACCTAATTGGGTTAAATGAAAAAGTTTTGCATTAGGGAAATGCACATTCCATTCACCATTTCCTAGGGCCATGTCTATCCTAGTTCTTTTATCACCAGTGCTAGATTGTTTCTAGTCCAATTGAAGTTTTTTCCTATATAACTAATGTCTTCAAGGACACAATTACTAACAACTCTATTAACCCATCCATCAGTGGAGGAAGAAGTGCCTATGTTGTTATCAAGAATATGAAAATTCAAGTCACCTATGAGAATCCAAGGTGTACTATTGTTCTTACTTATGTCTTCTATGTAATTCCACTGTTCTTTCTTTTTAGAATAGTTGGAGTAACATACAAGTTAACAAGAATTCAGGTTTGCTAGGGTCAACATGAATTAGAACATTGAACATGTTATTACAATCCCCTACAATGTTATAAGAAAAGTCGTTCTTCCAAAGTAAAATTAAACCCCCAGATAGTCTTTCAGGTTCAATAAAAGCACTATCGGGATACTAAAATTGACTTAGCAAAGGTTTGTACGTAGTTTGATTGATCTTTGTTTCACACAAGAATATGATGTCAGGATTTTGGTTTCTAATAAGATCACTGAGATGATTTCTAGTGGTTGAGTTGTTGAAACTTTGAACATTCCAAGTGATTATTTTCATGATGACAAAAACACTTTTGCTGCTGAATAAAAGATTAAAAGCTTTAAAACTAAAACGGGTTTTTGACAACAATTCTTGGGAAGAGATTGTGAAATAAATATATGCTAGGTTGAGGAAAGAGTAGTGAAAGTTATAGAATACAATGCTTTGGTAATAAAATTGAATACACACAAAAGATATATGCTTGAAATAGAAATTTTTAAAAATTAAGGGAAAGTAGTTTGTATAGTATACCTGAGACTCCTTATATGTGTTGCAAGTTTGATTATCCCCAGTTGTGACCCTTTGAGCTATATGGTTGCCTGTGTTATTATCAGAAGAGGTGCTAGCGGAAAAAGTCCCATTAATAGTGAAAAGGGTTTTAGGTTCATTGGAGCTTCTATGACGTTTACCCAATCTAGCCTCTATAGAATTGTCTTCATCATTGTTTTTGAGCAGGAAATCCATGTTGATTACAACACTATCCTTGGGAGGAATAAAGACATCTGACTTAACCAGTTTCCTTTGATTCATTTTAGTAGCAGGTGCATTTTTAGTAGAGATAGTAGAAATTTTCTTCCTTATATTATTAACTTTGCCAAAAAAATAAGGCTTCTTATGTTCCTTAGCTAAATAAATAACTGCTTCTTTGCAAACCTTTTTTTGAATATTTAATGACATAGCAATCAGCGCATATGCTACTTGGTTGTCTCTCATAAAAGTATCTAATCTATTGAGTGATTCCTGCATTAGTGATAGCTTTGACACCTCTTTTGAAAGGGTTTGAGAGATCAATAATGACACAAACTCTCACAAGATCATTTCCTTATGGTATTGCATTCTCTGGATAAATTGCAGTCACTTCACCCATAATGCTTCCCATTTTTGTTCCAACATCTACATTCATGTGTTCAGGTAGTAGATTCTTGAGTTGTACCCAAAATTGTTGAAAATCCCAATCCTTGTCAGTATATATCTTATCTGGGAGATAATCCTGCACCACCAACAAATGTTTGTTAATACTCCATGGTATTTCCTCAACAACGTTGTTCAATAATAACCAGTTGGAGAACTTAAAAATCATAATATTTGGGTCGACTTCCATAATTTTAAGATCTTCTGACTTAATAAAAGGCCATGTAATTTGATATATTTTTCACCTATTTGTCTACTCATTCTTCCTTCTATCATAATTTTTCCAATGGCACTTGATTCCCATTCTTAACAAGATCACACACATTACTAGAGTTCCCCGCCTCCATATTGTGAATTGCTAAGGCACTAGGTTTTGGGTAATTGAAGGTATGATGATACAAGGTAATTTCCGGGAAAATATGTTACCAGATTTTAGAGAATGAAGATAATAGATATCTTTGCTTATATTAAACCTATAAAATCTCTTCTAGTTGGGGTAAAGATTTTCTTTAGAATGGTAAGTGTTATAGCTGACTATTGACCAAAGGAGAATAAAAAGGAAACAATTTCTCAGTTTGTAACATTTTTTTTGAAATGCATAGGGGCAGGATTCACTGTATTCTTGATCACAAGGATAACTCGGTGGGAGAACATCTTCCACTGTAACTCATTAATAACAACATAGATAAATTTCATCAAACGCTTGATAGCATACTCATTAAAAACTTTGATCACGACAATCATAAAGGCAAACGCCATTGAAGATAAATCAGACTGCAAACACATAAAGGAGAACTATAGAGAGTTAGCTAAACATGATTTTAGAGTCCAACAAATAGAAAATGATGCAAAATAAAAATATAAACAATACTTAAATAAGATCAAAATGGCATTGAAAACGAATAATATCAAATATGGGTCAAGGTGAGGTCTAAAAGTATAAAATTTGTGAAAAAATAATATGTTGTCACACTCTTAAAATGAGGTATAAATATAACTTTGTCTTTGACACCCTTTTATGATATGACATCATTGTTATCTCCTTAACAATTACGATGCTTTCCTTGGAGATCAATTTTTGTGTGACTGCTACCTTTGAAACATAGTAAAAGTAGCTTTTTTAATAGGGGGAAAGTTTTTCTAAAAATCCACCCTGGAACCAGCTTTCCCTCTAGTAAAAGTGGCTTCCCCCCTAACAATTATCTTTATAGACCCATGCAAGAAGTTAATGTTCCTTGTTGATAATGGTTTTTTATGAACATTAAAAGCGGATATCTATATTAGTGTAGATAAAATCAGATCAACGAGTGGAAATTACTAGAGTTCACTAAGGGGTATAATCTGTGAGTACCTGGGATCAGCTTGACCTTCCTAACGGAATGAATTGACCGAGTTCATATGTCCAGTAGTCCATATTTGCATTTCCACCTCCGGCTGCTATCTCTGAATTTGGACAACTAAGCTTCCTGAGAATGGCTATCATCAATAGCTTGCCCCTTCTTCGCTGGTCAGTAGAGGACTTTTTGGCTTTGGTGTAAGACTCACTCAAAAAATTGCGGGATGTTAGTGTCGCACACTGATCGGGTCCTTTTTAGAAACAGATTCAAGTTGTTTCCTTCTCGACGATGAAGCTTATCCCCCATCATCTCACTGACCGACCTTTTTATAAGGGATTTTGGCTCGACCAAACATGTAGCATTAGTCCCACGTAGAAATATAGAATAGGGTCAGTAGGCGTAGCCGCAGAGTTCTAGGTGGAAACTAATAAGTTATGGAATCTCCTTACATAATACTGATGTTTTTTAAGATAGAAATTTACACATGAAAAATGGTTAAGATGAGGACATATCATACTATGTAGTTTGGGCCTGAAACGGACCGGTTAAACCACTTGTAGATCCTTCCATTGGTATCAGAGCTATGGATACTAAGAGATCGAGGTGGTTATGGATGTCAATCCCAAAGAGTTTGGGTACACAATGTGGAGTTAGTATGCTCTATGCCACTAATTCGGGTGGAACAAGGCAAACCAAGATAGAGAAAGGCTCATGGTGGAGTTAGGTGCCCTTTTCTAACTCATGCGGGGTAGACAAGGCCCAAAGGCACATAACTAATTTACAAAGTTCGACAATAACATACAAACGATTATTGTACATAGTGATCGTATGATGATGATGGTGGTGAGATGGATCAACATTGGTGCTCTTCTTTACTCCATGGCCCAAGCTATTTTAATAAAAATTTGTTTTATCATTAAAGTTAGCTCCTCTCTACTCCATGGCCAAGCTATACAATACAACATAGTAACTAGGGTCAAATCTGAATATTACAGTGATACTTGGTCTTTATCAAGGTGTACAAGGTACTGTTTTGTAAGAGCTTCTTGTCAGTCAATTTCATTCAAAAAGTGACTATCCTATGTGGCACAATACTTTTACTCTTAAAATTAACCATTGGAGAAGCTCTTAGAGCGTCTACAGTCATGCGATTAAAACTCGGATCAAAGATGATATTTGATCTTTAGTCGACAAAACCATGCCGCTGCCGTGCGATTAAAGATTAGGTTTAATCGAGGAAATCTACTGTACGGGATTAAAATTAATCACTCATCGACGACTAAAAATTATGATCAAGCGAGGCAGTAGAAGCTCGTTTGGACAGAAGCGGTGTACTAGGATTTCGTTCAAAAACACGGGCGTAGAGCTGGTAGTTCGCCAGACGCAGCGGTATGTTGAGGCTTCACCTGCTGAGACGAGAAGCTAGAGTGCCGCTTACACCCTAGCGCAACACCAGCGTTTCGCCCATTGTGAGCGATGAGTTACGGTACCGTTTGTCTCCCAGCGGAACTCCATAGCTTCGCTTGTGTCCGAGCGAGGTCATAGTATGTCGCCCCGTCCCAGGCGGTACTCCAGCTGCTCGCCTAGATCAATATTGTCGTTGGATTATGTTTACCGTTAATATGTTACCGTTGATTTAACCGTTGGCGTTGTAAAACGGCTATATTTTTACACTATATATGGAATACTAAACCAATGTCATTTTACTAAACTCATTCATTGTTATTGTATTTGAAATTTCTAAAGTTCCTCACAATTTAATAAGTTTACGAATCGATTAGGATTATGGCGCCATCAAAACCCCGAGGTCCAAATTTTTCTACATTTGAAGATGTTACCATGTGTACAATTCATTTGTCAATTTCTCAAAATTATAGCATTGGTACCGATCAATCTGAAGAAAAATTATGGTCTTGTATATTAAATCGGATGAAAGAAGCAATACCTTCGATGCCACCACGTAGTTGGACCTACCTTCAGAAACGATTTCAAATTATAAGTAAAGATGTGGCACTTATGTCTGCAAAGGAGGCTGAAGTAGAAAGGGAACATCATACCAGATGGGGCCCCGAAAATAAGGTAACTACTCATTTAATTTTGCTAATTATATTAATCTTTCAGATTGAAAATCCTTTACTAAATTGAATTGAAAAACTAGATTGCAGAAGTAAAGAGGCTTTTCAATGAAGCTAATGGGAGAAGTTTTAAGCAAGAAGATTGATACACAGTTATGTTAGATAATATTAAATATTCCAGACGGTCGACAACTGTTTTCGATTCATCACAAGCTGAGTCTGATTACGACAACGTTGAGGACAACCAGGAAACACTGGACTTAAGCCTAGATGGTTCCAGTGCCTATGAAGACCTTGGAGATATCCCTAACACATTAATCCGTCCAATGGGAAAAAAAGAGGCCAAACGACAGAAGACAAAAGGGAAAGCAAAATTTATTGAACAACAGGAAATGATGTAAAATATTTATAGAGAGCAACAAAACTTCAACGCCAAATATACGGAACAAAGAGATATGAAGATGGCACAGAGAGAAGCTGAGTTTGCAGTAAAACTAGCTGATTCAAATGCAAAGTTTGCAGCAAAACAAGCTGATTCAAATGCAAGGTTTGCGGCAAAACAAGCTAGGAAAGAAGCAGAAGAGGAGTTTCGTATAATGACGATGGATATCTCCGTAATGGATTATGTATCAAGACAATACTTCGAAGTTAGGAAGGCGGAAATTTGTAAGAAAAGATTAAACCAATCATAGAGGCCATTCTTATTTAGCATTGTCATATTAAGTTTGAACTTTTATGAATTTATTTAGTTATTTTGAGTTTATTTTTAATCAATAAATTGTTATGTTTTTAATGTGTCCTAATTTAATTATAAATTCAATTTTTTTTTGTTTTTTAAAACTAATTCAAATACTCAGATGAACTCAAAAGAACGTTGTCATATAACAAGACCTTAATAAGTAAAGATAACATCACTCTCGCTAGAATTGCGGGTACACTTACACGAGATTTACCCCCAAAACCTATATAAAGGATTTACAAAATTTCACTCTTCGCCAAGAGATGACCATATGTGTTCGAGCAAGTCATTTCGCAAACGAACCCTAGTCTCTTTATTGAATATTGCACGTCTGCGTTGGTCCTTTATCATTCTGATGGGATTTTAGATTACCCTATATAATAACCGCAATCGCACGGCGTCTAACTGGTAGGCAACGGCAAGTACGGGTTGAACCCACAGAGAGTGGAGAAATACTGAAATTAATATCTCTAATCAACTAACCAGAAACAATATTTTTGGGATTTTTAGGTTTATAGATAAAATAATAAAATAAACTAAACTAATAAAATAATTAAGCAGAGAGAGTCGGTAACCAGGGTTTTCAGTATCCACCACTATTTCTATTTAATTATTGAAGTGAAACATAACTCATGAATATTTAGAGTCGCAAATATCACTGGGACGCCTATGGTGCATCAAAAAGCCCTAGTCTCAAGCATACACCATAAAATTGCGTTAGCGAGAAAATTGTACGAAACTAATTATAAGTCCACAAATAATACCTGGCTATTCTATGCATACCCCACCAAAGGATTTAACCAAGCATGAAATATCAAATAAGTAGACAAATATATTTTCAACAAGTAGATTTTCAAAATAACAACTGTATACCAGAAGCATGGAACATCAAAAACCTAGGACAAGCATGTACCATCAAAAGACGTCGCAATTGTTTAATGAAATTCAATAAATCAAAATCATGGAATTAATCTATTCAAATCAAAATAGACTGTATCAAACATTGTATTTAATTGATCTAAAACTGTAAGTGGTTTCAACATCAAACCCTAGTTACAAATTAATTAGAACATGGAGAAGGGTTTCTTAAAACCCATAAAATTAATTAAGAAGAGTAGAAGATGAATTAAACCGTCACCGTCGTCACCCGGAAATAATCTTTTCCTTCTTCGTTTGTCTGTCTCCACAGCTCACCTCTCCCTGAAAACTCAAAAGAAGCCTGTACACGCCTCCGTATCTCCCAAAACAGAACTCTAAAAAAAAGTTCTCTCCAAATGACGCAGTTTTTTTCTTTTTATACTAAGTTTCCCAAAGAAAACCTAATATAACTCTAGCTCTGCGTGCGTCAGACGCATACCTTTCCTATTATTTCTCTGATTTCACGTGCTTGTTTCATGTTGTTATGAGAAAACTCAAACACAAGTCTGACCGCACACTCTCTCGCTGCCTATTGTCAGTCTTCCTTCACGCCTCCAATAGACCATACTTCTTCTTTCTTTCAATTACGTGGTCCTCACTAGCTACTCTTGTCCCAACGCCTTCTCAAGCCATCAGACAACTGACTTTGTCTGTTTCACGTACAGCATGTTGTACTTCACTATCCATCCTTCCTGATCAATCCTGGGCTCCACCGAAAACAACTGAAACTCATTCACCTTCTTCACTTCTTTAACCGAGCAGCCACATCATATCCTGATCCCATCTATCAACTCTTTTCTTTTCTATTTACTCATCACGTGAAGCAACAGGTTTGGTGGTCCACCGTTAGTCTTCTCACCGTGTATAAAAAAAGCCTACTCCCTATCCGTCCTTTCTCACTTCTCAACCTCCAACGTCCACAACTATTTTCTAGGCTTCTCTATCTCTTTTATTCTCTCCTGTTAGCTTCACGTGAAGATAGCCTAAGTAACACACCTGCCACATCCTAGCCTCCCTACTTTACTCATCATTATGTCCCTTTCACTTCTTGTCTTTGTGTGGCATACATTCACCTTTCTTGTTCTCTAGCACTAGCCTTTATACTTCACGTCACTAACAAAAATAATATCAAGCTCATCATCATACCTACCACCTAGCCAAACAAACTAAGAAGAAGTTACGACCAACAACTCCACCTTCTTTAGCTCCACTCACTCACGTGTATCTCCAACTAACCCTGTCTTCTGTTGCTTCACTGCCTGACGCACCAACAATGCCTAGCCTACTTGTCTGGCTCCTCTTTATATGAGCAGATCTCCGCTATCCCTGACGCTCTCTATTTCTTCTCACGATTCTCTTTGTTCACAACTACTAACACCAACAGTAGCCAATAATTCCAGCACAGTAACCCCTGACGCATCCTGTTCTCATTCTACAATTTGGTCAGCCACTACCGAACAGCCTCTCTCACTTACTTGGCCTTGTTCATGGGTTAAGCATTAGCACATGATTACACGAGAAGTCTACCGATTATCCCTTTTAACCGTGTTTAGCTTATAACTTCGGATTTTATGTGAACCATCAATAAAACAATAAAATGGTAAAATTAATATAATTGTGAGTACTAACAAATACAAATTAAAAGGTAAATATGTTTGAATTACGACCCTATCACATTCTCGAAAGTTCAACAGTGTTGTGCCTAGAAATATTTACTGGTGCACTGTGGCTGCGTTGCTCATACTCATGCGACCAATCACCGGGTAAACGTTCATCCTCCACTATCATATTATGTAGAATGATGACAGTTTTCATTATATATGCTAAAACGTCTGGATTCCACATTCGTGCTGGTTGTTTCATGATTGCAAATTGATTTTGCAGCACCCCGAAGCCGCGTTCTACATCTTTTCGACAACCTTCCTGCACAACAGAAAATTTATGTTTCTTTTGGGAATCTGGATGTTTAATCGTAGTCATAATAGTTGGTGTCTCTGGGTATATTCCATCACCCAGATAATACCCCATATTGTATCGATTTCCTTTAATTGAAAAGTTTACTGCCGGTGCTTTACCGTTGATAAGCTTTTTGAAGATATACGAACGGTTCATCACATTGATATCATTGTTAGAACCCGGCATACCAAAAAATGCATGCCAAAACCAAAGATCATACGACACCACTGCCTCCAGGATAATATTTTCGCTACCCTTGTACGGGGTATAAGCACCGGATTCAGCCGATGGGCATTTGTCCCATTTCCAGTGCATGCAATCAACACTACCAAGCATCCCTGGAAATCCCCTTTTTTGGTTCTCAGCAAGAAGGAGTTCAACATCACGCTTAGTTGGTGTGTGCAAATATTCATCCTCGTACAATTGGACTATAACCATGCAAAACCTACGAGTTGCTTCCAAAACTGTGGTTTCCCCAATACGTAAATACTCATCAATTGCATCTGCCGCACATCCGTAAGCTAACATTCGAATTGCTGCAGTAATTTTTTGGTGAGGGGTTAATCCAAGAACACCACATGCATCTTTTTTTTGAAAACAATAACTATTTACCGCCAAAACATCACCCAAAATACAGTTGAATAAATCTCGACGCATTCTACATCTTCTACGGAATACATTTGGCGGAAACGTCGGGTTTCTGCAAAAGTAATCTCTCCATAGAATTTTGGCACCGGCATCACGTTGTCTTGGTATTTTTATACGTGTATGTGGACAGTTCATATTTGAAACGATTAATCCAGCAGTGACTACTAGGTTATTATAGTTCAATGCAAGTGAACTTTCGTCTGATGAGTAATAACTACTGTTATCATCATCGCCTAATGATGAAGAAGAAGAAGTATGAGGAGGAATAATAGAAGAGGAACCATATTTGTGAATGTTATTTAGAGAGTTTTCCATTTTTTATTTGATGCAAAAGGTTTTGTAGGAGATGTTGATATTTTTGGTTTGTATTCAAGGAGAAGCCGGTGAGTTAATTTATAGGAAGCTTCAAATATGATTTTGAATATTAATATGACAATACACGGTCACCATTTTTTTCCATTCAAAAAGAAGCATTGTACATTGTCAGAGATATTAATTGTAGGTTGACAAGCCAATGAAAGGAATTGACAATACACTGTCACCATTTCAATGCAAAAATCAGCAGCACAATTAAAGGAAAAAATGTTAGAATTTGGAATATGGATATGACAAAGTAATTGGAAATATTGTCGTTCAACTAACAATTCAAATATGATGTGACAATACCAAATGACATAAACGAAGTTAAAAAAAAATCAGAGTTTTGCTTTGACACTACAAAACAGAAAAAGTTTCAAAAGTAATTTGAAAAGACAATTCATATTTGAAAAAACAAATCATCAATCAGAGTTGGATCTTGGTAGGATAAACGAAGGCAAAGATGGTCTGACATTATGCATAAGAAATTCTCAAACTACCGATTAGAATATGGATTTCTTAATTTTTTTATAAATCATTTAATTGAATCGAAAAGGCATATATTAAAAAAGGAATACATTAAAGGAAATGAAATATAATAAATAAGTAGATTACGCTTAAACACTTAAGTATACCTATTATGAAACCTTAAGCATTGGCTTGTAGGACGACGGGGACGACGTTCTTCACTTCCTGGGAGAATAATCAACATAAAAGGATTGTATTCTTCCATCACCCTTAGGATCTCGAAATGAGGTTTGTACATGAAATCTGAATGTTTCCATCTTGTCCATTCCTCCAGAGATCTGGAAACAACTTCATCATCAGTTTCATTCATAGTTCTTCTTTCATTCACCTTAGCGGTTAAAGAAGAAAATTCTAGTACTTGCTTTGTGATTTGCACATATCGACAGAAAAGACCTACTCTGTTTCGGTTGTTGGGATTACCGGTTTCGTTACAAAAGTTAGCATGTGTATGTTCTAACCATTGCATGCTCATTGAACCATTCATCCGACGTTCATGACCCCTTGCTGGATAATGCAATACTATGTTTCGACATATGGATAAATCTTCTTCTAAGGTAAAATTCTCTGCATTAAGCCTAAAATTTTCGTAACCTGACATTACATAAAAACAAAAGATTAGAAAGTTTCTCCAAAATGTAAAATATGTGGATTTGAAATGGGAATGACAGATATAAATTCATTTATTTATAGGTGTATCAGAATACAAATTATAGCCGTTGATAAACGGTAACAATTCAGAACGGTAAGAAAACGGTAACAAAATTGAAAATACTAACTTTTTGAATAATCTGAACATTTTGTACTTGGTCACCAATGTAAGGAATTGACAATACACGGTCACCATTTCAATGCAAAAATCAGCAGCACAATAAAAGGAAAAAATGTCATAATTTCGAATATAGATATGAGAAAGTAATTGGAAATATTGTCGTTCAACTAACAATTCAAATATGATGTGACAATACCAAATGACATAAAAGAGAAAGTTAAAAAAAACCAGAGTTTTTAATTTAACACTATAAAACAGAAATAGTTTCAATTATATATTCAAAAGACAATTCATATTTGAAAAAAATAATCTTCAATCGGAGTTGGATCTTGGTGGGATAAACGGCGGCAAATATGGTCTGACATTATGCATATTTGATCCAATTGTTGATGAAGATCCCTGAGCCATTGTCATAGACATTGGTGGTGACATATTCTGAGCATATGTGGCAAACCCAAGCGGTTGTTTTTGACGAAAATGGGTAAGCTGGCTGTTTAACAAGGAATTCTCATTTCGGAGGTTGTTAATTTCAACGTCTTTTCCCATCAAATACTCCATCCGATCCTTAGTTTCATCTAACGTAAAATCACGCAACTCTTGCGTAAAATCAGACAACTCTTGAACTAAATCATAAGCCGTGACCTGGGATGAAAAAAAATAGATTAACTATTGAACTAAATTTATAATCTATATTCAAATTTACAAGGCTTTGTTGAATACTTACGTATGGTAGTTGTTGTGGGGGAGGAATGGGTACATGTTCACGACGACGTGGGATGTTGTGTTTGATACGGTCACCAGCATAGTCGTACGTTTCAACCTCCCAATCAACTTTTGTGACATATTTGTAAAGGTTGGTAACATGTCGTCAATATTCATAATACACATCTTAGAAAACGACACGTACATATTCACTAGCATTGACCAGACAGTTTACTGACATGTCCTCAATCTCGTCGTCGGTGAAGTCGGAAATGCTACTAGGGGGTTTGCAGGAACACCCCACGTTGGGTTGTTCTGCCTCTAACAACGATCTCCGAGATACATGTTATGCTTTATCCCAGAAATGTACAATAAATAAATACCTATCAGATAACCAAAATAAAATTGAAAAAAATAACGCAATATGACAAAATTAATTAAAAACTCACGGTGTCTAGCCAAGTGAATGTCACCCTTTTCCCAGAGAGCTCTAAAGCTTTGCTTCCAATTTCTGGTGGCAGATAGTTAACTGCATTTAACCACGGTTGCCATGTCACAGAGTCAATGGAAAACTGGTTCAATTCAGTCCTTGACCGAACAATGTCAATACCCTTCCTCCGGCTACACAACCACCTACGACATCTAGGCCATTCATTTTCACTTTCAGCCGAAGGGTTATTTGGACGACAAATGCCCAGATATTCGTACCCCCAAAACTACAATATCAATATAACCATTGGAATAAACAACTTAGCAACAATATTAATTTAAAAAAATTATAAATAACAATAAATAATTTACCTCCAAAATTTGGAAGGGTCCTGACGCTGACTTTTGTCCCCTAGCGGCTGAGGCGAGACCTGAATACAATTTCGAAATTGCAGGAGCACCCCAATCGTACTGTGATATGTTTTAGAATAGTGGTAAAAAGAGTGTTCGATTCTCGAACTTGTGAAGGTAATGATTTTAGAAATAATAAAAACAAAGCAAAATAAACTAGAGATGTTTTTAGAAAATATGGAGAAAACCAGGAATCATGATTCAGTTATTTCCCACAACTATGTGATTAATCATGTAATTCTTTT
>JAJJMC010000341.1:327494-373508 GCA_023531435.1 Papaver californicum | reverse complement strand
TTTAAAATTGACAGCAAATCTGGTATCAACAACCTAAGTTGACACAAAATTTGAAGATTCAGAAAAAAATTATGTTGTTGACTTTATAATCTGATGTCAACAACCAAAGTTGACACCAAAATTAAAAATTCAGAAAATAATTATGTTGTTGATACCAAATTGACATCATTATCTGGTGTCAAAATATTAAATTGATACCAAAAACTGGTGTCTACATTTTAAAGTTGACATCATAATCTGAAGTCAACATGTCAAGTTAACACTAAAATAAACATCAGAAGAACAAAAAACTTTAATATATGCGAATGGGTGAATTTAGCGTGAGTCAAACACCCATCATCTGACACGGAATCAATCGTGTTACCATTATAAAAAAAAATTCAGCATACACAAATTAATTTACATGTCTTTTTAGTAACACCGTGCCTAAAAACCAAAATGAAATGAGGCAGGGTCTGCAGTAATACCTAAAATATATTGTGCCATGTCACTGAATTGCAGATGACGCCTTCCTAACTATAAGGAGCAACAGAAAGCATTGCATGTGGAACAGGTCTCTTGGCAGGGTTAATCAGTCCCCTATGAGCAGAACCTCATTCTGTCAAATAATTATAGCGCAAAAATTTCTAAGGCGGTTGCACACTAAAGCACAGAAAACACTATCAGGAGAATAATAATCATAATCATGTACAAAGAGGTTGAAGTCAAATTAGTGGAAATGCTTTAAAATTTTATGCAGCAACCCCACAAATGCCCGATAAGTTGACACCATAACTGTACGAAGATAAAAGGGAAAGGACTCCTACCTGGTAGAATCCGACGGAGTTGAAACTCAGGCTAAGATTCAGAAGTCCAATGGATATCCCATTTAGTATCCAGATCCCATTCCAGCTCTCGCGTCAAATGGTTTGTGTTCAAAAAATTTCATCATAATGCCACGTGAAGCGAGCAGAAAATGACCAGCAGATGCCAGCTCGTCAGAGTTGTGGCTGCACCCAAATATTCGAAGTAAAACAAATTTAACAGGGTGGTCAATTGTGATTTATAAAGACTTATAAAGAATTCTCAAATATGTTGTTAGTAAATTGAGATTTTCAGAGAGTCTCCTAAACTCTCTTGTTATTGGATAGAGACTTTTTTCAAGTCTTTTAAATTCTTCCAAACTCTCTTATTATTGGATTAAGATTTGTTAAAAGTCACTCAAACACTCTTGTTATTGGATTAAGACTTCAAAATCATTGATTTGTTACTTATTGGGATTTTGAGAGACTTTTTTGATGAAAATAGGCATGAGCAAAATCTCTTCCTTATAGGTGATATTTTGAGAGACTATAAAAGACTTGGAAAAAGTCTCTTGGGGTGAATTTGGATATGAACAAGGGATTAATAAGGGATAGAAGTCGTGGTCTTGTGGTAAGGGCAGGAAAGGCAGCTCTATGTCTTACTAAGAGGAGTAGGTCTCGAAAATCACTTGCTCGTACCCATGGATTCCGCTTACGAATGAGAACAACTGGTGGAAGGGCCACTTTGAAGCACAGACGTGCTAAATGACGTCATATCCTTTGTACAAAGACCAATCCTAATACTGGGAAAAGGTAATTTTCTTTAGTAGTATGAATCTGTTTCACCTTGTAATTTGGCTATTCACTTGTGTTTTTTGCGGCTCAGTTCATGTAAACTTCCTACAATTCAACCTTTTGTGTAACAAATGAATCTTGTTTCCACAGTTTGCATTATTTTGTTAGTTGATTGTGTCATTTCTAGTTCTCTACTCCCTTTTGCTAGATGCTGTTATTAACGTGTTTCATGTTATTATTTTGTCTTGTTTGATTTCATAATTTTACTGTCTAGGATTCTATGATCTTTCGTATTATTACTTATAATGAGGATTCGACGCACAAGTTGTAATTTGCTAGGATATCTATACTATTGTCATAGGTTGTGTCCCTTCAACTAGTGCAAGTGCCATAATTGATATTCGGAATGGTCGCCATATGATTTTCAAGGCCAAGGTAAAACTGTTTTTCAATTATTACATGAAATATGTATCTAGCTCGCCGTTCATTGGTTGCACAAAGTTTTTTCTGGTTAGTCCAATACTGTACTAAGGGATGCACTTTTTCTTTGATGTTGGGACAGGACTATAACTGCTCAGTTAAGTTCTATTAGAGTCCATTTTTAGTTGAACTGGATAACACAAGGCCGTTTTGGTGTATTCAATCTTCAATCTTCGACATGTATCTCTAAGGAATGTAGTTGAGAGAGAGAATATTTAGTGTATTCAAATCACACTTCTTAATATTTAAGAGTGCATCCCCGTTTCCATACAAAACACAAGTATAAATAGTCTTGGCATGTGCAGGACTACATAACTTTTTGTGCAAAGAATGTCGTTCCGATGAATTTCCAGTTGATGAAAGTGAAGAGGAACCAAATTCTTCCACAGAACAGATAGATCCTGAAGACAATCTTTCCAAAAATCAAACTCAGAGACAACAACGAGAAGATGCTAATCAGTGGCGAGATAGCATAGCAAATAAAATGTCGGATGAGTGAAATAAAGAGAATGAAAACTTAGGCATATGACAACAATGAGCTTTTAATTTTGATTTCCTCGAAAAAAGGTAACTGGCACAAACGTGATAATAAGAAGTTATTGCCTGCGAAAAGTTCGCATCACGTGTGAAAAGAAGTAATGGTAAAGTGGAAGTTAATAATTGTTCTTCTACTTTTTTCAAATCCTTGGATCGACCGTTAAAAGTTTTTGAAAAAAGAAGAAGAAGGGGGCAAGTTGTTGGGAAATAAAAGGAGAACGACACGTGTAAAACGATTAAAGAAGGAGTCAGTGGTACTAAGAAGAACGAGAAGCACACAATCAAAGCTGTATCAAAGGATTGAGAAAGGACAGATGTGAAAGACTGAGTAAGTCCCTGCATGTTTGACATATAAGTTCGGGAAAGTAGTATCACACTGATCGAAACAGATGGCATTAAATGCTTATTGAACGGGAAAGTAGGAGTAATAATGAATATAAAACTGGAAAGTAAGAGTAATAATGAACGTGGAACGGGAAAGTAAAAACAATAATTACTTTTATTTACTTTAACCACATGGTCGATACATGTGATCGGGACAAAGATGATTCTCAAAGAACGAAGAGTACGTGTTAATCATACAAGGTAACGGACCAAAAAGTAAAGAGAATGACCTGTCAACCATACAATCATCCCGATCCAAAGGTAATAAGGAGAACGAAAGAAGGTATCGGGACAAGAGGGACCCATTAGATAATCTATAAATAGAAGAGAGTGTTCAACAGAGAGGGGGTCGGAAAATTGAAGCGAAGAAAAGGCTAAGGAAGAGTAATCAGAAAAGAAGGAAAAAGATCATTAGGTATGTATTCATTGTGTAAGATAGGATTTAAAAGTTTCACTATCATGATTCATTTTCTATACTTAAAAAGATTATGAATTTGAGACTGTAATTTGATCATATTTATGATCTATAAATAAATTGTTTATTGAAATCTTTCTCATTAATTGATTTTAAAGAGGATTCTGTGTATCAAATTGTAAGTTCAAATTTTTTTATTTATTGTTTTTCATCAAATCATTGGTTATTGATGTCAATGAGAATTTTAGCATAAACAACTGCTATACAGTCACACATATGACCAGAAGTTACAACATCGGACCTAGAAAAGTCACTGATTCTCATTATCACTTACTGAGTATTGTTTTAGGAAGGTGAGGAGTTTTTAATACTGTACTATATATTTTTATTTTTATTTATTTTTATCTCTACAACCAAATCCTCACATCTGGAGCTCCTTCTGAACTTCCACCAAAATATGCAACTAAAAAATGGTTTTTCAACCTCAACAATAGTAGAAGCATGTCAACTATCGAAAGGAACATAATCTACACCGAATGTGAACTCCTCTAGCAATACAATTTCCATTTTCAAAAACAAAAACAGCAAAAATGTAAGTGTTTAGCAAGAGGAAATTTTTACCTTACTGAAATCAGCACGAATACTATTACTTGCTGATCAAAATCCTCAGAGAAACGGATATTGTGGGAATGATTTCTACGATCTACCTTAAACATGAAGCACTGATTAATCACTAATACAAAACAAAATAAAAAAGCGTTGAAAACTATACAAAATGAATTGTACAGCAAGGATTTACATGTGAAGATAGAGATAAAACCGGTGGATTAACATTTGGACAAAGACAAATTAGCATTCAACAAGAGTTAATTATGCAATATTTTTGATTTTTCTTGTTTATCAAGAAGAGCGAAAATAGATAGTAACACAAATAAGTAACAGGGAAACTATTATTAATACCTACTCATTGTCTTTAATAATAAGACGGCCACGAAGACTATCACCAAATCAGAGTGGCGCAGCGGAAGCGTGGTGGGCCCATAACCCACAGGTCCCAGGATCGAAACCTGGCTCTGATAAATACACAGAATGGCTTTTGAAAAACTTTTTGTTCTAGCTGGTGGTGTGTTTTCGACAGATTTTATGCAATAACTGCATCAAGTTACAAAGATACATGCAAAATAACATATTACCTCCGTCTCTCAAAAAAATAATACTTTACATTTTTTCAATAGCATGGTAAAAATATCACAAAGGGAGTAATTCCTAAGACTTGCATTCCATTAGGATATCAATGTATCCAATAAAACTGCTGCAAAGATAGTATCTATTGCCCCAAAATAGAAAAAGGCACTAGGCATCAAAGTGTTTTTTTTTAAGCTAAAAGTTTAAGATTTTATTACAATTAAAAAGGAATAACTCCAGACACACTCTACTATCTAAGAACAAAAATACCCACTACTCCACTAATAATCCTTAGCTACCTGCAAGTTCCAGGATGACAGGCCAGTTAATGATAATATCCCTGAAATGGATTGAGCTAAACCAACCTGCATTTGAATTCTCACCAAAACAACAAGCTTTTAACTTTAATTATCAAAGAGTGTATAGAGGTTTTGGTATTCTGTTTGCCATTCTAACTCCGTTCCTGTCACACCGAATTGCGCAGATTATAACGAATGAAAGTTAGCCTCCAAAGTTTTTTACGCAGCTTCTCCCCCTTAGCCTCAGACAAAGCAATTAGCTGATTGGATAGAGTGTCTTTGTGAGACCATTAAGAGTCATATTCTGCAACAAATTAGAGTCCCATACATATCTTGAAACCCTACACACCCTATAAAAAGATGATTTACACCTTCTTTCACTGAGTTGCACAGGCATGCACAAATATCAGTTACGATCATGTCTCTGGACTTTTATACTTACCTGAGTTGCTCCTCTTGCGATATATTCTTACAGAGAAATGTCAGCACATTATTGGATGACCCATTTAATTCTGCAACTATGGAGAAACTAGTTCCAAATACTTCCCATTTATCCTTATCTTAAGGTAACAATGATTTCTTTTCTTTTATATATTTATATATATGCATACATATATATTACTCAAGATTATAATTACAACATGCAATTTTAAACTTGTATTAGGATTGCATTGGAGCTATGGATGGTACACATATTCCAGCAATGATAAAGGGCATGGATGTGAGTGCTCATCGTAATCGTAAAGGAGTATTATCTCAAAATATTTTAGCTGCATGCAATTTTGATTTAGAATTTATATATGTGTTGAGTGGGTGGGAAGGATCTTCTCATGACGCAAAGATTCTAAATGATGCTTTAACAAAGAGGAACGGACTCACCATTCCACAAGGTAATTATACATAATTTATTTTTAGCAATATCTTTGAATTTAGTTATTATGCATATAGTGATTAAGTTAACCATAAGAAATTAGGTAAATTTTATTTGGTGGATTGTGGATTTGCAAACCGACACCAGCTCTTATCTCCATACCATGATGTTCGTTATCATCTCCAAGAATACTTAGGTTCTGAGCGCCAACCAGTAAAAGGTGATGAGTTGTTCAATTTTCGACATGCATCTCTAAGGAATGTAGTTGAGATAATATTTGGTGTATTCAAATCATTTTTCTTAATATTTAAGAGTGCACCCCCGTTTCCATACAAACACAAGAGGAAATAGTTTTGGTATGTGCAGGACTACATAACTTTTTGCGCAAAGAATCTCATTCCGATGAATTTCCAGTTGATGAAAGTGAAGAGGAACCAAATTCTTCCACTGAACAAATAGATCCTGAAGACAACTTTTCCCAAAATCAAACTCAGAGACAACAACGAGAAGATGCTAATCAGTGGCGAGATAGCATAGCAAATAAAATATGGGATGAGTGGAATAAAGAGAATGAAAACTTAGGCACAGGACAACAATGAGCTTTTCATTTTGATAAATGACACAAATTTTACTAGGTATTCATGATACTTGTGTTAATTGTATAACGTGCATAATAAAAAAGTTGGTAGATGTTTTGAATTTATGATTATATATTTTACATTTTTTTATCTCTACAAATCACAAAGACTCTCTTCTATTAGATTTGTATCTACAAATCGCATAGACTCTCTACAATTCTATTTTAAAATCACTGGAAATCTCTATATTTACAGAAAGTTTCCGGGAATCACTTAAAATAAAAATCTATATAAATCTCAGTTAACTACCCCTGTAAGAGTACACCAATTAACTGCAAAATAGTATATTTATTAGTTTTGCTGCAAACTATCAGAAAGGCTATTTGTAAAATTTTATATACCCACTACGAGTGAGATTAAACATGTGGGTTCAATATTGTGCTTATACTTACTGACTCCCTATATAATTTGAAGCTGTATGTTTTCTGGCAGTACTTTTCAAGTACCAAAAAATGACAGTCTGAACAAACAAACAAAAAGGGACACCAAAAAGGCGTGGAGTCTAGCCGATTTAGATAAATCAATTGAACATGATAGGAAAGTAGTAAAAACCAAATAATATCACAACCACAGAAACCAAAGATAATTAGCACATATATCTGGGAATTTAGCTAAAAACTCATTCTAGATTGGAATAATCGGTTAACAATTAACATAGCACTAAACATTATGATTATACAATCAAACACTAGCTGCATCATAATAGATGGTCACACTACTAACAATGCAAAACTAGACTGATGTTGTACTAGATTTGAAAGATTTTAACTACACTGTACACCCATTTATCAGCTACGACATATGACTATGGTGCAGATAATAATACACAACCACTAAGGTGATCACCTATAGAAACACCACCAGTCCTACACCAATATAAGGACACTATCACCAACAGCTCCACCATCACCACCGACACCAACCAACAGCCTAAACTGACTTTACATAAAAATTATGACAAATCAAAATTTTCAACTAAACCAACTTTTGTCAGAAGCTTCTTATACCTACTTACTAAGTTGATGGGTAAGTCATACCACTTCTTAATTTAGCACCCTAACAAATACCTTAACACCTGAAATCAACTCAAGGCCATTAAATGCCAACTCACAAGCAGTACACGTTGTTAGACAACAAGAAGGTTGGATTATAACCTTGTTCCAAGATCATTCGACTGTCGTTAAACTCGTCAGAGTATCCCATAGCTGCTCAACAAGAGCTCTATACCTGTGATTACCAAATGAGCTGAAACTTTGGGTCACAACCAGAATTGCCTTATGTAGAGTATGATATCACATCAAATTATGATTACCAAATGAGCTGAAACTTTGGGTCACAACCAGAATTGTCTTATGTAGAGTATGATATCACATCACAAGATTTACTCTTATGAGTGATCAGAAAACTATAGAAGAAATAGACTCGAAAATCACAAGGATTTACAATCAAGATACATATATCCTTAAATTAAAAGATTGGAATTCATTACTATAATCTACAAGATTCATTATAATAGAAATCAAGATACAAATTTATCATTCTGCAGAACATGGGTTAAATGAATTATCAAATACATAGAATCATACCTAAGCTCTTTACTATCAGTTCACAATCTTCAGTATAATTTCTCTCCCCAATTTTCTCATCCCCTTTTCTGTTATTTAACTTTGTATTTATAGTTAATTTTATGGGGCCCGCCAATCTGGCTTTCCACGTGTTTATTCTTATCTATGGCCGAAAAGTAAGTAATCCCGCAAGTCTTCGTAAGCAAATTTTTTGTTTATTCTTCTTTCTCACTTGTCATCCCGCAACCATCTTGCGGTCTTATTGGTTTTATATTTAGATGAGGGTTGCGTGATTATTTGAATCTTAGCATGTCTGACACGTAACTTCTTTAAAGTGAATCGTCATGCTTTGGTTCTCTGTATCCCGCAGCTTGTAAATCCAATACGTGTCAATCATTGATCAACTCTCATCATTAATCTTTAATGAGTCATGCTTTCCCGATCCTCCCTTATCATTACTCTTTAATGAGTCATACTTTCCCGATCCCTGCTGTCAGTCGTGCAATTAATGATGTTTGTTTGGGGCAGAACATCGTACTTTCCCGCAACATACGTGTCATTCATGCATTATCTATGTCAGACTTTAACTCTGCCGACTTTTCAGATCTTCTTTTAAAATGATTTTACTTTGGTGCTTCTCGACTCATTTTACTTCATTACGTCTCCGATATCTTTGAGACACGTGTTCATCGGAATTTATCCCCTCATAATACCTTTGTTCTATTTTAAGAAAAGCTCTCTGAATTGTTTTAAATCTCACACCATGAGGCTCCTATGAAATAAATCAAAATCAAAACCTAAAAACAAAGTTAAATTATATATATTTTAGAGATGAATCAACAATCTGGAGCTCAATTATGTTGCTGCTGGTATCGCTCTTCATTCATATGGATTTCTGCTAGAATACATGATTTGGCATCATTTTGATCTCCTCTTATTTCCATTTCCTCTTGCGGTGTTGGGAACCGCAAGTACTGGTGATAGGTTGAAGTCACGCCTTTCAGTTGATGAAACCAATGCCCTCCAATGATTGCATTGTATGGGGATGGTGCTTCCACTATGCTGAATTTTGTCACAATACTTATCGGGCCCGCTGCAACATCAAGCATAATTTCTCCCTTCGGCTTTGAAGCTAAACCATTAAATCCATAAATGGTATAACATGATGGAGCTAGCTGATCCTCTCTCATTCCCATCTTTAGAAAAGTATCATAAAATAAAACATTTAGTGAGCTGCCACCGTCCATTAGAATTTTCTTTATGTTCCATCCCGATACTGACAACGTGAGTACCAACGGGTCATTGTGCATTTCTACCTCTTGATCAACCTCATTTGCAGAAAATGTTAGTGGGGACGCCATCCATTCTCCCATGATTCAGAAACTCTTCCTGCAACTTTGAAGATTTCATGATTGCGGACTCTTTTATGCAATTTTTCATTGATAGATACACTCAAAGATGATTGATTCGATTCTGAAAAAGAGATCATGTTTATAGTTTGATTATTTTGAGGAATGTAGACAGTTTTTCCTTTATTGAACCTTGATGAAGAATCTGGCAATTGAATGAATTCTTTTAGTCCTCTCGCATCAATCATCCTTTGCACTAGGATAATTAAATTCCTGCATCGGTTTGTTGCATGACCCCGATAACAATGGTACTCACAAAACTCCTTAGAATTCTGAGTAAATTCGGGTTGTTGTTCTTTTTATCGTGGCCATTGAAAATCTTGCTTGTCCTTTATCACTTTCAAAATTTCCGAATATGGAGTGTTAAGTTTAGTGAATACCCGCTCCTCAAACTCTTGAAGAAATTTCTTTCTTCCTTATGACTTTGGCCGCTTCGACTCATAGTTTTCAGCTTTACTCGCAAATCTCTTCCCTGACCCAGATGACGGTTCTATTGAATTGGTTCTTTTTGCATTTCTTTGTTGTTGTACTATTATTCTTGGTTGTTGCCCCTGAATATCTTGCAACCTTGTGTATTTTTCAATGATTTCTCTGAGGGCTCCTTCACTTTTGGGATTTAAGTTATGAATATCAACGAAAAGCTGATTTTTTCTATCTGTTATTCCCCATTTATAGCCATTGATGGCGACTTCTGGAGTCACATCCCCAATGCCTGACAAACCATCTTCCATCGGTCTGTATAATCACGAATAGTTTCTTCGGGCCATGAAGCAAGGGAGTATAATCTATCCATTCCTGAATCCACTGGCCTATTGTACATATAGGCTTCTAGAAACCTCCGGGTCAGTTGCGTGTATGAATTCACTGATCCTTCTTGCAAATTATCATACCATGTCAAAGCCGAACCTTTTAAATTTGACGGGAAATTTCGACACATGACAACATCATCTTGCTCCCATTGCGTCATAATTCGATTGTAATATTTCAAGTGTGTAGTTGGATCTTTTGTACCATCATAACATTCAAAAATGGGAACACTACAATCTCGAGGCATGGGTGCATATGCCAAATGTGGCGCCAATGGTGTTCGTCTAGCTTTTTTTAATACTTCTTTATCCGTTTTCCTTCTTTATTTTTTAGATTCTTTATTTCTTCACGCATCTGTTCCATTGCTTCAAAACATTTTTGCCAGTTATCATGTTGCAAGCTTGAATCTCCATGACTTATTCTATCGGGACCAGGTTGTTGGGATGAAGATTCCATTAACACTATTTTTTGGTCTTGATTGTCCTTTTCTTTTCTTCTTGCGGGTCTACTGGAGCTATCCTCTTGCCCCCGTGCCCCTATTGTAGTTGGTCTTATACCATGCCGGATTGTTTCCTTCAGTATTTGATTTTCTCTTGTCAGATGTGCAATTTTTTCGGCACAACTCCGTTGTTCCTTTCAGATCTTGTGCATTTCTTCCATTAAGTTTTGCAAGTGGTCAATAGTGTTTTGTGAATTCTCTTCAAAGGAAGAAACATTTGCATGACTCCCTGAGTTATTTTTTTTATCATTAAAGAACTATCGTCCCTGTGAAGTTCCTATCATTTCTCTTTGTTGGAGATCCCTTCTTACATTATCCCCTTGATTTCTCGAATTTGCATCTTGAGACATAATTTCTATTTATTTATATCCTCTTAAGATATTATGGCTTCCTTTTATAGCAGTTTTTTATCGCTGTAGAAAATTTCCTTCCAGTATTCTAAGAGAGCTCAGATAATTAGTTATTTGTTTCAAGAAAAATTCTTTCAATCCTAATATAATTGATGCATCTTAACTTGAAATATACACAAAACAAGTAGTTTTCTTAGTTGTCTCAAATCTCTCAAATTCATACGAAATAAAAATGAAACTTGAAAGATTTAATTAAAGATTTTCCTTATTAATAATTTTTTTTATGGTTAATTTTCAAAATGAAGACTTTCAAAAGTAACTTAAGTAATTTTTTGATATATATAATGTAAAAAACAAAGAAATTAAGTGTATGAGCAGATATACTAAATCTGTATATTTATGAAAGTGAACTCGATCTAATAAATAAAACTATGTATAGAGTTTTTCAATATGGCTTTTAAACACCGTAATCTATTCAATGAAATTCTTTAATGTAAAAAATGAAATTTTTTGAAAAATTTAGACAGGTAGAATAAATTCTTTACTTCAATCCCTGTTTCTAGCGCTAAATTGTGATTACCAAATGAGCTGAAACTTTGGGTCACAACCAGAATTGCCTTATGTAGAGTCTGATATCACATCAAATTGTGATTACCAAATGAGCTGAAACTTTGGGTCACAAACAGAATTGCCTTATGTAGAGTATGATATCACATCACAAGGTTTACTCTTATGAGTGATCAGAAAAATACAGAAGAAATAGACTCGAAAATCACAAGGATTTACAATCAAGATACATATATCCTAAAGTTAAAAGATTGGGATTCATTACTATAATCTACAAGATTCATTATAATAGAAATCAAGATACAAATTTATCATTCTGCATAAAATGGGTTAAATGAACTATCAAATACATAGAATCGTATCTAAGCTCTTTACTATCAGTTCACAATCTTCAGTATAATTTCTCTCCCCAATTTTCTCATCCACTTTTCTGTTATTGAACTTTGTATTTATAGTTAATTTTATGGGGCCCGCCAATCTGGCTTTCCACGTGTTTATTCTTATCTATGGCCGAAAAGTAAGTAATCCCGCAAGTCTTCGTAAGCAAATTATTTGTTTATTCTTCTTTCTCACTTGTCATCCCGCAACCATCTTGCGGTCTTATTGGTTTTATATTTAGATGAGGGTTGCGTGATTATTTGAATCTTAGCATGTCTGACACGTAACTTCTTTAAAGTGAATCGTCATGCTTTGGTTCTCTGTATCCCGCAGGTTGTAAATCCAATACGTGTCAATCATTGATCAACTCTCATCATTACTCTTTAATGAGTCATGCTTTCCCGATCCTCCCTTATCATTACTCTTTAATGAGTCATACTTTCCCGATCCCTGCTGTCAGTCGTGCAATTAATGATGTTTGTTTGGGGCAGAACATCGTACTTTCCCGCAACATACGTGTCATTCATGCATTATCTATGTCAGAATTTAACTCTGCCGACTTTTCAGATCTTCTTTTAAAATGATTTTACTTTGGTGCTTCTCGACTCATTTTACTTCATTACGTCTCCGATATCTTTGAGACACGTGTTCATCGGAATTTATCCCCTCACAATACTCTTTTAAATCTCACACCATGAGGTTCCTATGAAATAAATCAAAATCAAAACCTAAAAACAAACTAAAATTATAAATATTTTAGAGATGAATCAATAATCTTGAGCTCAATTATAAAGGAACTCAACACCAAAATCAAATTTAACACGGAGTTAAGTGAAATTTGATGAAATTAGGTTATCTACTTAGATCTTTGAATTGGGGTCTAATTTCTCTAAGATAAGAAACGACACGACTGTTTGAGCAGATTTCATGAGGAAAATAAGCTGAAAAAATGACATCTTCTCTGAAAGCATTAGATCAATGCTTCGTAATCTATAAACTCCATTTTATATCTACCAAAACCAAATCAAACCAATTTGATAGATCTGTTGATAGTAATGGCAGACGTGACGGAGGTGGTGGTGCTGGTTGTGGTGGAGGGGAGATGATGGTGGTGCTGGTTGTGGTGGAGGCGATCAAGATGGTGGTAGTGATGGGAGCGATGCAGATGGTGGTGTTGGGAGCAATGGTAATGAAGATTTTTCTTTTCGGTTATTAGAAATGAAGAAGAAAAAAAAGAAGTAAAAGGTCAAATTAGAGATTATTAAAATTATGTTTTTAGTGAAATTTTCAGTTATACTTTAAGGAGTATTTGTGAATTTATATAAGAATATTTATAAAATTCTATAGGGATATTTATTTAATTCCCACTAGTTTTAAGTGGTTTAAACTGTAATTCTAACCGATTGAGTATAAAATAAAAAATAATCAATTTTACAAGCACATAGGCCTCGTCTATATTTTGTCCATACTACTACTTCTTAACCTACATTTCTTATCTTTATTCTAATCATCACATGACATGAGATTGTTTAAGTTTGATTTTTTCACAGAGATTGAGAGGGAGATGTTGAAATTGAAGTTGAATTGATTACTAAGAAAGAGTCTTCTTATGTGTAGGGATAAAATTTAATTGGAATATTTTGAGATAAGATATAGGGGATAAATTGTATATTTTTATTTATCTTTCTTATTAATTATTTCTAACTAATTTTATTTTATATTTATTTAGAAATAGAATTATTAGAAACAGTTAATAGAAAATATAAATGGTAATATATCATCTATCCTCGTATCCCAATCAAAAATTTATCCAAATGTGAGGAGGATTAAATGATTCTACTGGTTTTGTTTTCTCTGTGTATTTTCTTTTGGGTCCTATGGGGTTCTGTTTTTCTGTTTTTGTGGAAGTAGGTAGGCAGGCACTACGCGATATGCTGATGTATGAACTGCTTCGGTAGTTAAGACAAAACTGACTACTGTGTACTTTTATTTTTTTATTATTGAGAAAATGATAGGCTTTGCTACCGAGAAGGTTTGGATTATGAAAACGTGTTCCTTTAGAGCAACTGCAAGCGACACGAGTATATTACGGACCAAAGATTAAATATCCTTCCGTAATTGTATACCGTAGTGGGGCGAGTATATTTGGGTTATACTCGCCCAAATCCACTGTTCAAGACTAGATTAGGAAAAAATCCGGACTAAACAGGGTATAGTTGGACGAAGTCGTAGTGTAACACCTGGCGTCAAGCGAAGTCGTAGTGTAACGCCTGGCGTCAAGCGAAATCCTAGGACAACGAATGCGCCTGATCAAGCGGCCCACTAGGACACCGCCTGATGAAACGAAACCCTAGAATCACGCCCCACATCGAGTGTTACGCTAAGATATCGCTTGATTCAAACGTAGTGCTAAGACTCCGCCCAACATGGAGCGTAATGCTAATGCTCTGCTTGGTTCAAAGTAAATTAAGTATACTAAATTAAGTACACTAATAAGCAAAGTAGGAGTAATCAAGTACCGTAATTACACTAAATTAAGTACCGTAATAGACTAATTAGACTAATTACACTAAATTAAGTACTCTAACTAGACTTAGATGGTTCTGTAATTAAGTACACTAAATTAAGTACTCTAAATGCACTAATTAATCAAGCTTTAGTAATGTGTTACTATGTTTAACTAGACTAATTTTTTTTTGATCGGACGAAGAGAAGATTCATTGAAACGAGGAGGTACTTAAGGGGGGTACCTCAACCCAATGATTACAAAAGGAACAAGAGAACACCGAAAAGAAAAACACACAAAATCAAGGGGGCCGAAAAAGAGAGTCCCAAAGAGCAATAACCAAATTTGCAGTTAAGCCTAACATTTTAGTTTTGGAATTGGCCCAAAAGAAAGCTTGAAGTTTAATATTTCTAATGATACCTTCCAAGCTTTTTCTTTTGTCTTCGAAGACTCTTGCATTACGCTCCTTCCATATGCACCACCAAATAGCAACCAGAATATTGTTCCAAATACGGCTAAGATGGTCATCTCCCCAATTGAAACTCCAAAATTTAACATTAAAGGAGACATTGGGAGTATGGGTCCAATTGCTTCTTATACCTTCTTTGAAGTAGTCCCAAATCCTACGGATCCTCCAACAATCATAGAAAAGATGCTCGCTAGTTTCATTGGTTTCATCACAAAAACAACAAAGATTAGAAACCTCCATACCCCTTCTTATAAGCTTATCTTTAGTCATCACCCTATCATGAGAGAGAAGCCAAAGGAAGAAGTTGATTTTGCAAGGGTAATTGTGACTCCAAACTACATCGGTAGTAAAAATTGGTGGCTCATTTTCCTCCTCAATCATTATGCCGTCTTTAACCGTGTAAAGACCATTGTTGTTTCCATCCCAAATCCTAGTATCCGGGACACCTTCTTGAAAATGGAAAGAAGAAAGGAGATTGAGAATTCTTGAGACTTCATTTGAGATGGATTGAGAGTACCTTTGTCTAGCCATAAACTTCCACCTTATACCATGGTCTTCGATTTCGAACATACGGGCGACCACAAACTCCTTGGTTCTTGATACTTCGTAAGCCGAAGGGAACAATTCACATTATTTCCTTTCCCCGATCCAAACATCTTCCCAAAATCTTGTTTCCTTTCCCGCACCGACCTTGAATTTGATATGCTTATTGAAGTCCGCTAGCTCTTTGTAGATGTTAAGCCAAAGGCTACCGCCTTTTGAACCTTTGGGTGGAAGAGTTTCCCAACCGGAAGAAGTTACCCCAAATTTTTCTACTATTATCTTCCTCCACAACGCATCTTCTCTAAGCCAAAACGCCACCACCATTTCTTTAACAAAGCCGAATTCACAAGTTTAGTTCTTCTAATGCCAAGCCCTCCTTTTTCCTTCGAAGTAGAAACCAACTTCCACCCAATATTGTGAATTCTTTTAGTATTTTGGTCTTCATCCCATAAAAAATTCCTCACAACTTTATCAATTTTCTTAGATATGGCACAAGGAGCTAAGAAAAAAGAAAGATAATAGATAGGGAGACTCGCAAGAATGCTTTTGACAAGAGTTAACTTACCGCCTTTTGATATTGTTTTTCCATTCCAAGAAGAGATAATTTTCGCGCAAATATCAAGAGTTTTTTCCCATTTTTGAGACCCTCCAACTTCGCCACCCAAAGGAAGACCAAGGTAAATACTCGGAAAACTTTCAAATTTGCATCCCAACATGTTTGCGTAATATTTCATACCTTCTTCTACCGCGACTCCATATAAACTACTCTTAGTGAAATTGATCTTCAAACCCGAAGTTAACTCAAAGCAAAGGAGGAGGTAACGAAGATTAGAAACTTGCTCCTCCTTCGCATCGAGAAAGACAATGGTATCATCGGCAAATTGCAAATGATTTATTTTAGTTCCTCCTTCCTTTACCGAAAACCCCGAGATTTGATCAAGATCTTGCGCCTTACTCAACATACAACTTAAAACTTCACCTACCAATAAGAAAATAAAGGGAGAGAGAGGGTCTCCTTGGCGCAAACCTTTTTCACTTCCAAAAAAACCATATGAAGATCCATTGACAAGAAGCGAAAACTTAGAGAAAAATAAACAATTTCTAATCCATCCTCTCCACACACCACCGAACCCCATTTTGAATAATACTTCATTTAAGAACTTCCAATTTACGTTATCAAAGGGTTTTTCGAAATCGAGCTTGCACACCAATCCCGGCACTTTTTGACGGATTCTAGAATCAACACATTCATTAGCAATCAACACTCCATCGAGGATTTGTCTACCTTTTATGAAGCTAGATTGAGAAGGAGAAATAAGATCGGGAAGGAAAACCTTTAAACGATCCGCCAAGCACTTAGAAATAATTTTGTACACACTCCCAACAAGGCTAATAGGACGGAAGTCTTTAACTTCCTCGACGTTCATCTTTTTTGGAATAAGAGCAATGAAGTTGGTTTTTAAGGATGAGTGAAGAATATTGTGATCATGGAATTCCTTCAAAACCTTCATCAAATCTTCTTTAATGAAGTCCCAACAACCGATATAAAACTTCATAGGAAAACTGTCCGGACCCGGTGCACGATCGATTCCCAAGTTGGAAAGAGCATTTTTCACTTCCTCTTCGCTAAAAGGTCGCTCCAACCAAACCCTAGCTCTCTCATCAATCATCTTTAGGCGTATATTTTTAATTCTTGGATGAGAGTTTGAAGACTCCTTAAACGCAAGCTCAAAGTAATTTGCAATGCCCAACTTAACTTCTTCCTTGTTTCCGGTCCATCGACCATTAATACGTAAGTTGTAGATGTTATTTGAAGCTCTATGACCCTTCACAATACGATGTTTAACTAGACTAATTAAGTCACCAATTTAACCAAGCGGGATGCTAGGAGTCCGCTTGGATTTCTAGGCGGGCTTCTAGGACAACGCCCATGTTTTACTGTACACATTTTCCTCGCACATGTACACAATCAACCAGACGCGATTCTATGACACCGCCCCATCAGGCGTGATGCTGGGACACCGCCCATCTCTTGGGCGTGGTCCTAGGATACCGTCCACTACCAGGTGTTACGTTAGGACTCCGCCCCATTTCGAGTGTTACATTGGAATACCGTCTCGAGCAAACGTTATCCTAGGATTTCGCCTGTGTTTCCAAGCGCATCACTGAGACACCGCCCGTTACCAAACGTGTTTTTAAACGCATCGTTGCAGTTGCCCTTAGCGCATGGATATGTGGATACGGTGCATGTGACACTTTCTTTCCTCTACACGTCATTTTTATGTGAATATAAGTGTGAGGATATTTAGGAAAAGAATTTAGAGATAAGAAATATTTTTACCTTTTACTTGATGAGTTCTTCTGCGTACGGTTTTTCATAGTGACCAAAAAAAAAATATTCAAGTCACCGGACTCTACCTTAGATGTGCCAGACCACTTTTGAAATTAAGATTTACGGTAAGCTAACACCATGTATCAAATATGTTTGAAATTGATCTTCAGAAGGAACCCAATCTCATAAATAATCTGGGTAAAGCTAAACACTTATTAAGCCCTTCAATACGTAGCCTCATATGAGGTTTAATATGAAATCTAGCCCGAATGTCAAATCCTTTCTTAGAAAAAGTTTGAAAGACACTCGCAATAGCCATTTCAAATTGCTAAATTTTGTCGTTTTAACATATTTTTTCCGTCCAAATTATATAAGTATAATTTTTATTTTTGGTTATGCAATTAGATAGGTATATTTTCAATTTCTAGATTTTTTTTCTTCATATATACCCTGATTAATTATATTAGTATTATACTAAAATGAATTTAATATTTTTAATTTTTATTAAAAAAAGAAAGATAATATAGGATAAAAGATAAATTTTTATAATTTTTATAAATATTTTTTAATCTAATATAAACTTGTTTTGTGCTTATATAATTTGGACGGAAAGAATACCATTTACGCTATATTTTAGCTCCGCCGCTTGGCACAAAATTATGGCATTTGTGCTATATTATGGTACCGTTGTGAATGGTCTGAGGTTGTTATTTATGATTCCAAGAGTTACATGATTCATCGGAAACTCTTTCCTGTAGCTTTAATCAATTTTTCTTTTTTTAAAGGTCTTTCTGTTGTGCATTCACTGTTCGACCACGCTACTGATTAACTCGGTACACTCAATTATATCACTCGAAATATGTTAATCAGAAGTGGGAGTACTAATTATATGTGCTAATTATATGACTGCTAGTAATAATAAAGTAAAAGAGAAGCGAGTCCTAAGCTTTTTATTTCTTCCTGTAGAATGATATTACATCATCCTCGTCGAGAAATACATTGGTGGATATTTATAGACCCTAAGTATGAGAATAAAGAACATTAAAAAAACACGTATATGTGGAGGTGTTAAGACATTGATAATATTCATTCATTTTGGATTAACTTGACCAAGTCAAGTTTATCCCTTACTAAATCATAATTTAACTAACAGAAGATACTTGGTGGTCAGCCATATGGTACTTAGAAATAGGGCTGTCAATCTTTATCCGAAATTCGACATCCGTATCCGATAATCCGGGATCTTATAGGATATTATCCGCTATAACGGATATCGGATATCGGATACGGATATTCTTATCGGATATTAAGGGTTAACGAAACGAAACCGGATAAGTCATTATCCTATAGGATATTATCCGTATCCGATAAGAACGTAAGTAAGGTGTAAAAAAAACTAAAAAGTTAATGTTCTTCCAGCTTCCTCCCTCTTGTGTTCGATCTAAAATTAGGTTTTATTTGAGAAAAACATTTTCCGCCTCTCCCTATCTATAGCAAGAGTAAGGGCAAAAAGAAACTCAAAAAAAATCTGAGGTTCACTGCTAAAACGCATCGAGAAAAGAAGAAACATCAAAAGAAGAAGAATCACAAAGATGGCTTCGGCCATGGTTCTAGATCCACCAAAAGCAATAGAACAACCACCACCGTCATACTAATCAGAGGGATCTGATCTCAAAAACTTCTACGAACATTCGATGACTTACGATGAAGAAGATTTGTATGGTCGTCTGAAATATCTTCAGAGACAACTCGAATTCATAGATATTCAAGAAGAATATGTAAAAGATGAACTCAAAAATCTCAAGAGAGAATTACTTAGAGCACAAGAAGAAGTTAAAGGGATTCAATCAGTTCCTCTCGTTATTGGTCATTTTATGGAAATGGTTGATCAGAATAATGGGATTGTTGGTTCAACTACTGGTTCTAATTATTATGTTAGGATTTTAAGTACTATTAATAGAGAACTATTGAAACCTTCTGCTTCTGTTGCTTTACATCGTCGTTCAAATGCTCTTGTTGATGTTTTGCCTCCTAAAGATGATTCAAGTATTTCTTTGCTGTCTCAACCTGAGAAGCCTGGTGTTTCTTACAATGTAATTCTCTTGTTTCTTTGATTTCTTTTGCCCTAATTTGTGTTACTTGTTGGTTCTAGGGTTTGAATTAGGGGTTTGAACTTGGAACTTTTCCCCAATTGTTTGTTAGGGCTTTTAATATATTATTGTTTGTGCCGTATTGTAACTGATTTGTGTAGTTAGATTGAAGAGTTAGGGCAAGATTTGGGTCTCTGGGTGAAAGGGTAAGTTGTATACTTGACCTACTTCTACAAGTTTATCGGATATTTAAGTTTTTAGTTAAGTTTTTAGTTTTTTCTTTTTGTGTTACATTTTGCATTTTATGTTTCTTATCGGATATTTACCGGATATTATCGGATATCCGATAATCTTACCGAAACGGAATCGGATATGAAGATTGAATGTCCTTCGGATATTATCGTATATCCGATAAGCTTATCGGATATCGGATACGGCTGAACCAATATCCGTTCCGTTAACATCCGTTGACAGCCCTACTTAGAAGACACGCGATATATAATATTCTTCCTTGGATGACCATCGATCCAAATATGTTGTCTAGTCAAGAATTTTATTGATAAAATTCAATAGGATAAAACTCTGACGAAAAAAAAATACAAGAAAATTTGTTGTCTCGTAAAAACCTTGTTAGAAAAACCAGGTAAGGTAAAAACTGATCGAAGAAAAAACAGTACAACACTGGTAGCTTTAAAACGGTGTTGATCGCCATAAATTTCTCCTTTCGTAATCGCCATAAATTACTCCTTTCGTTAAAATTGTGCTAGGAAAACTGCTTAGGAAAAAAACCTTTAGTACTTGAGACTAAGAAATGAGGGTGGCCGTTTCCATGAATCTTCTCCTTTGATAAAACTGCATCAGGAAAACTACTTGGGACAAAACTCGAACGCATGCACCAGGAAAATCACTTGGGACAAAATATGAGCGTCAAAAATTCATAATAATATCGACGTTGACCCTCAAGTCGCCTCATTAAAAACCTCGTCAGGAAAACCACGTGAGACAAAACCCGAACACTTGAAGTTCATAAATGAGGTTGATTATCGTCACAAAATATTTTTTCATCGTAACTGCGCCAAGAAAACCACTTGGGACAAAACCTGAACGCCTGCGCCAGGAAAACCATTTGGTACAAAAACCTGAGCGCCTAAGAATCATAATAATACCGACGCCAAGACTAGTGTTGCCTCGTTAAAAACCTCGTCAGGAAAATCACGTGGGACAAAACCTGATCCGAGGAAGAGAGTACAACGGACGTCGCCGTATGATGGTGCTAGACACATATATACTGCCTCGTTAAAACCTTAACAAGGAAAACCTTGTGGGACAAAACCTTGACGAAGGAAAAAAAAATACAGCGCGTTTAAGTCCAGCGAGAGATTCTACGAGTTTACTCCCCCTAAAGTATAATTTTCTTAAAGCGGTTGGTTGTGCAAACATTATACAACTTTAAGAAAACTGGTTTATTATTTGCAGTATGTGGAAGATTAACTACCAGATCAGGCGTCAAGTGTATTACTAACACTGTACACCTCGCATTTAGATCCTCCATCCATTGCACACCATTTTCAGTTTGCCGCTTTAACTTCAGGCATATCAAAGAAAAGGCTTCTTGTAAACTCATCTTTATAGTAGAATCAATTTTAAGTCTTTAAAAGCATAACCTGCAAAAAAAATAATAATTAGAACATCAAGATAATACATGCATTATATCCTTACATGGTACTTCTGGACCATAAAGTAATTTGTTTACGTACTTAACAGATAGATTGATCGCATTCCACTTTAAACGAACATATAACAATGATGTTACTTTAGCAATATATTGTATCATAACTAGATACTTTAGTCTATACAAACATACTTATATGCTAGCATATTCTCGAACTTCAAGTCGAGCAAATATTCAGTTTCAACGAGATCTCATAATTTAGTTCAAGCGTGGATTTTAGCGCTATTAAGGGATCTTTAAGAAGCCAAAGATGATATCATAAATTCATCCGAATTTTTACTTTTTCCAAGAACTTAAAACACACAAAGGATTGTTCATAAACTTCTCCTCTTCGAAGTGGTGATTATGATTAAATTTCAAGCCTGGCGTAATTCATAAGGTCAGGTGGCTACCTGAATCACAAACTCGAATCCTGCAGGGATTCAAATATAATCACCAATCACTAGTCTGAGCTAGATGCAATTTGAGTCCTTCAGGTTCTAAAACGCTAAAGTGCATCAATATTAGGAGAATACTTTAGTTTTACAGAACCAATCCTGGGGTTCAGCAGGAAACCCTTAAATCACACTTAAAGCGATTACATTACTCTCTTTGCGCTTTATCTCAAACCCCAACCTCTAACATTCGGGCTTCACAATTTTACAGTGTGAGTCGGATCCGAATTTTGCGCCTTTTCAAGAGATTCCAATCTCTACCTTTCTCTGAGGGGATTGGATTATATGCCTACCAATCACGATGTCAATGTTTTTCTGCAGAGGGGTATATAACCACTAATGTAAACAATAATCGACAATCATATAGATCCCAAACATTCTATAGTGCATGCACATTTTAAAAATTCACAGATTGGTACCAACGCCATTTTAGGGGCATTTTTGTCTCCTTATCTTTAATAAGGAGGTATAAACTTAGAGAATGTGGATCATATTCGGATAGTCTCCACGAGCACTGTTTGTAGTCTCTTCAAGAGCACTACATATTATCTAGAAAACAAGAATTCAGTAAACTGGAAATGAGAAGGCATATGATCTTTTCTGGAGTAGTCGTCTCCGTGGGTTCAGTGGTCACTGCTCTCACCACCAGCACATTTACTATAGTTTTGGTCCGCTTCTGTTCGCTTTTGGTTTTGGCATAATGTATCAGGTATATTGCGTCTAAGCATACCATATAGGCCACCTAACAATGTGCAATCCCAAATTTAGTGAAAAAACTTGGAAGTTAAAACCACCTTAGCTGTTGCTTTTTGACATATATTATCGTTTGCTTTGATTGTGAACACTGATCTTCTTAATTTGTTCCTCATGCGAGGGGACAAAAAGGAGAATGGTAGATCAGTGTCCAAAATCAAAGCAAATGATAATCAATCAAGGTGATCTTACCATTTCTTTTCTTTCTCGCCTAATTCATGACTTTCCTCCTCTTCATTTTCGTGCAGGCTGCTCAAGTCTATATGTCCGAGATGGGTTTCGCTCATAGAAACTACTTAGCTTCCCTGAATTTAGCCTTTAAAATAATGATCACGGTCGGTATCTTTGTGGCCAATCTTGTGAACTGCTGTACCAACAGTATCATAAGTGGGTTGGGATGGGAAGTTAGCATAGGCTATGCTGCGATCCCTGCTGCTATCATCTCTATCGGATCTTTCTTACTCCCTGACACTCCGATGTCCATGATTAAGTTAGGTAAGTTTGGGAAGCAAAACAGTTGCTCCAACGCCTCCATGGCAACAATGACGACGTTTATATACTGTTCAAAGAATTATTAGCCGCCAATGAAGCATTAAAGTTGGCGAAAGGGTGTGAGAAGCAAATTATGTCCCAAACACAGAACAGGCCCTACCGTGTGATGGCCATAGCTCTCCCCTTGTTCCAACAGCTCACTGGAATGAATGTAATAGTTATGTATGCTCCCTACCTTTTTCAAGTTATAGGATTTCAAGTCAGTGCAGCTCTAACATACACTGCCATCGTTGGAGGGGTCAATGTTGCTGCAACCATTATTGGTATAATCTCGGCAAGTCAAGGTTACAGAAGGTTTTTCCTCATAGCCGGGGGAGTTCAAATATGTGTTGGTCAGGTAATGGTACTAAACTAACTATACCTTCCTTGTGTGTCATAAGTATCGCACTAATGTGATGAACTTTTCAATTTCAGATCATGTTGGGGATTCTGATATGGATCAAATTAGGCAGTGTGACGGGCTCTTCTGATGTGTATGACTACTTGATTATATCCACCACCTGTATTTGTGTTTCAGGATTTGCATGGTCATGGGGTCCGTTAGGATGGATATTTCTCTCTAGTGGTGATGATATGTTACTATTACATCCCATGGAGGTTCGGTCATGCGGTCAGAATTTGGCTTCAAAAGTGCATTGGAACATTTCTGGTTTCATCACTTTTGTATTCCCCTTCATGGTCTACCAATTCGAGTTTTATGTCTTATAGTTGTTCGCTTTCTTAGGGGCGATTATGACTTTTTTTGCCTACTATTTCATGCCTGACACAAACCAAATCCTGGTTGAAGAAGATGTCTCTGGAGTATGGAAACAACATTGGTTCTGGAGAAGGTACATTGATGACCTCGACAATAATCTGATGGTTTGAGTAACCACTTAGCATACACAAACCATATAGTAATGGCTTACATCCCAACAAGTTTCTCTCCCTCTTAACATAAATAACCTGGCGATTTTGAGGACTATTAAAAACTAATTAGGAATTATTTTTTTAAAGCAATCCAGTGAGTGTAGCTAAGGGGTAAGCTAGAGGTATGTAAAATTAGCATAAAACCTTTCACTAATCAAATTATTACCAAAAAACCTTTCATTTGTAAAACCTAAACCTAAACCTATTTCACACTACACACTTCAAACTACCGATTTTCACACTTCTCCTCTCCAATTTCAAACCACCGATTCCACAATTTTCTTCTCACCTTCGACCGATTAATCGTAAACCAATTCATCGTATAATCGTAAACTGATTAATCGACGTTACTACAATCCAAAGATGCCTCGACAAAAGCAAAAAAATCGTCAACCTCCTAATACAGATTGGCTACATTTTGCCCAAATAGTAAGAGATCGAGAGATTGTTCAAGAACAACGGGAAGAACGCGAAGAGGTTGAACAAGAAACGGAGATCGATTCTGACAATCAGTCTCTCCAGAACTTTATGGCTCCAATAAGGTAAGGGGTTTACCATAATTTGTGTTTATATTGATTGAATCGCAAGAATTAGCCACTAGAATATCAAGGGTTTTAGGTCCAGTAGAACAATCAGTAGTTTCGTGGTTGTATTAAACTACCGATTGTGGCAGTGTTCTTCACTGCTCATGAAAATCATGCACAATCGGTAGTTATGTGTAGGTTATAAACTACCGATTGTATTCCTGTCTCCAAATTTTATGATAATCGGTAGTTTTGTATAGGGTTAAACTACCGATTGTGCTAGTTAGTGAACCGCAAAAACATCGATCACAATCGGTAGTTAATTTTACACCTAAACTACCGATTATATTCATGTTGCCAAATTTACACATAATCGGTAGTTAAATTTTTTATGTAACTACCAATTGTGCGTGTGTCCATAGACTGTTGTGTGCCCATTTTTTTTATACACAATCGGTAGTTAATGTAGACCCTAAGATACCGATTGTGCACAATCGGTAGTTAAATAGTTTTTTTGACTACCGATTGTTAACAATATGTTGAGTTCAATTTACTTTGTCTACCGATTATGTATTGAAAAAATTGTTCTTTATCTTGTATCAAATAAGGAAACGGCGATCGAAGCAAGCCCACGATACAATTCTATTGGGGCCTCGTTGTGAAGGCGGTAAAAAGGTTACCGTTAGCGCTAGAAGACAAAGAAGCGATAGCCAATACGAAGAAGGAGGATCAAGTGCTCCACAAGCTCAACACTTCGAGGAGGTGGACCAAATGCTACCCAAGAAGAAGAAGAAACTGGTAAAAAGAAACAATCTAGGAAGAAAGGAGGACACAAGGTCCCCGACTCTCTGAAGATTAAGGGTCTACGACAAGGTCAAATCCCTGGCCTCCCAAGAGATGGAGGAGATCTATTATTTGGGTACAAGGATTCTTGGGCCAAAGAAATCTACTCTACCGAGGTAATAATTATAAAACACCATTCTTAACATATTATCTTTTTATTCGTAGAAGTGTTAACTTTTATTCTAATTTTTTTTAATTCGTCGTGTATATTAGGACCATTCTAATGTGGTCCGTCTACTGAAACTTACGGCTGCACCAACAAAGATGAACGGCTGGCCGTTGGAAGGTGAGTGTCTTTGGTTCCAGCAAATTATAGAGAACTCGGGGCTATCTACGGACGCCGTAAACTCCATGTTAAAAAACGACCGGGTGTCGATATCGGCATCATGAAGAGGTATTATCCGGAAACCGTACTTTCCACATGCTGTGGGGAGAGTTGACCATCACACCCGATGATGTAGTGCAGATTCTAGGTCTCACCGACCATGGTACGGTTGTCAAGTTTGAGTATGTGAAGCAGTTAAGCTGGGACTAGCTTTATGTTTACACACAGAAGTGCTTCGATTGGGACCGACAAACCTCCAAAGAAGAGTTTGACCGGTGCGCTTCTTACAGAACAAGGCAATGCACTGATGAAAAGATTCAGAGGCACCTTGGATAAACAGAAGGCCAACCCAGAGTTTAGCGATGACCAGGTAAGAGCTTCAAATGTCTTATTTTCCATGGGTGATCCATTTCCATCCCATCTGGTTTGAGTAGCTTGTAAGCACCTTCTCCTACTTTAAATAAAATTATGTATGGACCTCCACATCTGGGGGGTAACTTCCTCCTTCCTTTTATCAGTCATAGCTTGGTATTTCTGTCATGACCAATTGTCCTGGGTGAAACTATCTTGGGAGAACCTTTTTGTCATATTCTATTCGTAGTCTTATTTGGAAATTCTCCATTTTTTTAGCGCAATTTCTCGCGCCTTTTCTAGATTATCAAGCTTGGCGAGTATCAGATCTGACATAAGGTTCTTCATCTAAGCTTCTGACATTGTTGTAGGAATCATTATCTTTGTTGGCAAGATCGCTTCAGTACCGTATGTGAGAATGAAAGGTGACATCCTCGTGGCTTCTCTCTTCGTTTTTCGATAATCCCACAGGACATTATGCAGCTTCTCACAACAGTCCTCATAGTGGCTGTCCAACATTGCAAGATACTTTGAAATATGTGTTTTTAGGCCCATCTGAGACTTTGTCTGTAATTGTAGCATCCGACTTGGATAATGACCAGGAAAGTAGGCTAGTGACCGTACTTCAAGACAACAAGGAAGCTTTAGGATGGACCTTAGAAGATATTAAGGGTATAAGTCCTACTGTTAATATCTTCCTCTAAATTTTCCTACTTTATTCTTATCTCAATATCATACACCAACTTAGGAAATAGTTTAAACTCAAAATCCTAAGTGCAAATACTGGAACTAAAAATTAGGAGCAATAGGAAATATAATTAACAGCATTTCTGGAAAAATTTTAGTTTCTTTCTTTTTTCTTAATTTGTATAAAAATACCTTTTCCATCATCTCAACAGGCACATAGTAAGACTCTATAACAAGGATTAAACATTTATCTGAGAGGAAAGCTCAAGGAGAATCCGACTTAAGGTCAATATGGGAGGATAACCAAAATTCTTAAAACCTTTATAACTATTGTTATTCTCTATCGTACTTCACTTCAAAATCTAACTTTATTCTATGTTTATCACCGTCACCATTAAAACTTATACTATCAAGGTGCTTCAAAAAAAAATCAAGGTGATGAACAATGGTAACATCTTTGATACGAAGATGTAATGTTAACCTCTATAATTTCTATGGTCTTTTAATAGGCCCGCTTAATCCTTATATTGCAGGATTATCAATGGACGCAGTTTGCAACTCCATATGGAGTTTGTAAATAATTTCTATCTCTAGCTATTTAAATGGAGGTAAAATCGTTTTATTCCCTGGACATGAGACGTAGGAGGCGCTTTTAGATAAGGAATTAAGGTAGAATTAGAAACCGATAGTGGTTCGATGTTAGCTTTCCTTCTATTAGTATCTAACACAAAGGTAGAGTCTAACAGAGCATTCACTTGATCAATGGTGCTATCATCGTCAAAATCTAATCCAAAATAGGATAGAAACTCTCTAATGGATCTTCATATAAGATGTTTGGTAATGACTCTTGAACTAATGTTCCTATCATGTTTACTTCTTCAATGCACGTGTCATCTAGATCAAGGGGTTGCTTACTAATATTGAAAACATTCAGCTCAATAGTCATATTACCAAAAGATCCAACGTTAGGGCTTGGTACCTGGACTGGATGTTGACCCACATTGACGAAGTTAAAGTTAAATTATAATTAACTTTGTATTATCTTTTTATGACATTACAATTTCACCCCAAGTATGGACCCTTGTTAGTAAGATCCAACGGTTCCAAACAGAGCCTTAAACCAACGACTCCAGACAAAACCCCCAAATCTACTTCATTTCCCATCATCTTCACCCTTTTAAACAAAACCCTACAATAAAATTAAACCACAACTCACAACAACACATTATCTTTTTTTAATCTCATATTCAAACCCATTTTTCTGAGAAACATAAAGATTACAATGAACCCAAGAGGGAATAAAAAAAATACCCACAGTCGCAACAAATGTAGGATTGCTTGGAAGCATCACACATAAATATTTTAGGTGCAGGGAAGTTTTAGTGGATATAGTTTGTTGTTTATGAGGAGTAAGTGCAGATAGATGAATAAAAGAAGAGAGAAATGTTGATTTGAGTGCAAAACGATCTGGTGTAGTTACTGGTGCTTGAAGTGCCATGTCTTTCTCCTTCCTTTTATGTATCCAGTCCAACTGTTATCTTCCTTTGCAGATGAAATACGGTTATGAGAAGATAAGACATCATCGTAAAGTAAGAAATATGTGTCTTTCATGCTCCCCACACACGCTCATTTAGGTTTGGTTGGAAGATGGTGATGGTGGTGGTGGTCTGTCGAAAGATGAAGATGGTGGTGGTGGTCTGTCGAAAGATGAAGAGGGAATAAGAACAGAACATTTGACTCCCCTACAAATACACCTCTCTTTTCATGCTCCCCTACAAATACACCTCTCTTTTATCAACCAAATACCACACACACCTAGTTTCATACATTCTACAAATTTCATTTAAGCATTGATAAGCACTTAATTCATATATTTATACCACTTAATCTATATTTGTTAGCGCTTCAATTTATGCTAATTTATCATTTTATATTTTTTTGGTAGTTCACATATATCCGAAGTTACTAGTTAATGGTTAAATGACGAAAATTGATGGCAATGCAAATGGTGTGCCAAGAGATGCTTGGGAATTTCAGTTTTGTTTGGAGTGTATAAAAGAGAATCACAAGGTTGAGTTTTCTGTTGGCTAAAGAAACAAACATGAATAAGAATTAGAGTGGTCGTTTTGCTTTTCGGTTAACAGTTGAGGTACGTTGTTGGAGAGTGAAGACTAGGAGTTGTACACATACAAGAAAGACGTCAGGAGTTTTGTTGGGTTGAATTCCTCATGTGGCTGTACTAGTCTTTGGTTGCTTTTGATGTGGAAAGGAAGTGGAGGTGTAGGAGCTAAAGGCTAGGTTTAGTAAAAAGGCTTCACGTGATGGAGTAGGCTTCTCTTTTGAGTTTTGACCTTGTCTGTTGGCTGAAAAGAGGCCGGAAGAAATGATGAGAAGGCATCTAGAGTAGGCGTCAGGTGAAGGTACGGTTGGTGGTGCTGTTGAGTGAAGCTAGAGGATAGAGAACAGGCTAAGAGTGAGTTGCTTCAGTTGAACGAGTTCGTTGGACTGTTGGGTAATAGATGGGTGCGTCACTAGGTGATGCTGGCTACAGTGAGAAGACTAGTTCAGTTAGGTTATTTGATGGTTGATTGGAGTGATTGCTAGGCGCAAAGAAAGAGAGAAGAGACAGTATTTGTCTTGGTGTTGGCTAGACATGTGGGTGTTGAAAGCTATGAAAGCAGTCTTGATTGGTTGGTTGGTTTTATAAGCAAGTCAATATGGTGCTTCACATGAAACAGGAAGGGTGCATTCTAAGAAACAAATGGGTAACTGGCTAGGACCTGACAACGTTGGAGACTAGGTTGTGTACGGTTCTTGTTAGGGATGCACATGGCTCGGTTCGGTTCGGTTTTTTCCCTAACCATTACCAAAACCGAGAGTCTCGGTTTTTCGGTTTTGAAAACTGAGTGTCATCATTAAGCTTTTTGGTTCGGTTCGGTTTTAACCGTCTCGGTTTCGGTTTTTTCGGTTTCGGTTTTAACCGATTATTTTTAGTTTTTTTTTTTAATAAAACAATCAACTCATGTTCCATTCACACATTATTCCTTCCTAATCCATTTCTACCATTTTTTTCCCATACCTTTACTAGAAGAAACATAAACCAAACGAGAACACTAAAATTAAACGATATAAGATCTAACTACTAGTAAGTTGGACTTGCAGAAATTCAGTTCCATGTCATCAACTAATTGGTAAAATCTTGATGAATAATAGTTGATATTTGGATATGTTCAGTCTCAATTTTTTACGATGTACATCTCATATCACGTAGTAGTTTGAAACTTCAAATGCTTCAGCTTGTTAGCTTTTATATGATTATACTAATCCTTTCATCTTTGGAAAACAGACTGTATACCGGAGAAATTGAAATCTATACTACCGTACGAGCACCCAGAAAGCACTAGCAAATGAACAGAGTACGAAACCTTTTAGTAGGATTTTAGCCATCATTATGTAGTAACCATTTTTTTAACCATTTCGGAGAGAGGCGCAGGAAGGAAGAATGAAACAAATCTAGGTTTTTTCTTTTTATATATTAGGGTTAGAGATCAACGGCTAAAAACCCTCTGAATCCAATGGCTATTGTTAATCGGTTTTTTCGGTTTTTTTGGTTCGGTTCTAGGGTAGGACCAAAACCGAACCAAAATTAACCGTTTTTTTTTTCGTAACCGTTCATCACCATTTAGATATTCGGTTCGGCTCGGTTCGGTTTTTTGTGCAGCCCTAGTTCTTGTTGGTGAGACAGGAGACAGTGACCAAGTAAAAAAGGAAGCTAAGCCTAGGGCTAAATACGAAAAGTGGAGGAGTATAAGTAGAAAGAGAAAAAGAAGACAAGAGAGGAGTTCTTTTCGGGAGGCAGTTGTTTTTCCTAGTTTGGACGTTCTCGGAAGTAGGGTGTAGAGGAGTTCTGTTTTTGTACAAAGGCTTTGTACAGTTTTCGGCGAATGGATTTTGGGTACAGGACGCTCCTGTATACTTCTCGGAAGAGATAGGCGGAGAAGAAGAGTACGGTACAGATAACATATGACATCTTTACGGAACCTGGTTTAATCCTTTATACTCTATCTTATTATTTTTATGGGTTTTAAGAAACCCATCTTCATGTCTAGCTAATTAATTTGTAACTAGGGTTCTATGTTGAAACCACTTTTAGTACAAGACTAATTAAATTGAATTATTAAGTAATAGACCATTATGATTTGAATAGATTAATTCCATGATTTTGTTTATTAATTTAAATCTAAATTAGTTGTCGTTTCACCGGTTCTGTACAATACAATAACCTATGCGCAGAATCATAGGATAATAAATATGTTTGTCTACTTTTTAGATATCCATGCTTTGGTTAAATCTTTAGATGGGGTATGCTTTTTAGAGCCGGATTTTATTTGTGAACCTAAAATTAGCTTCGTATTATTTTCTCGCTAACACAATTAGATGGTGTATGCTTCAGACTAGGGATTTTGATGCGCCATGCTTAGGGCGTCCCAGTGATATTTGCAACTCTAATACATATAATAGGTGATGTCGATATAACGAACAATAAATGAATATTCATGAGTTATGTTTCATTTCAGTAATTAAATAGAAATAGTGGTGGATACTGAAAAACCCTGGTTACCGACTCTCCCATTAGATTTATTTTTATTAGTTTAGTCCGTTTTATTATTTTATTATTTTATCTAAAAATCCAAAAATATTGTTTTTGGTTAGGTTATTAGAGATATTAATTCCATTATTTCCCCGCTCTTTGTGGGTTCGACCCGTACTTGCCGTTGTCTACCAGTTAGACGCCGTGCGATTACGGTTATTTGTATTGGGTAATTCCAAATCACATCAAGCATCTCCTCTTTGTAACTCACTCCATAATTCTACTTACAAGAATGGCAACATTTGACTCCGCTGAAGATTTGGATATAATTAAAAAACATGGTATAACGAAACCCTACGTGAAGATGTCATAGATGGAAGGGTTACACCCGAAACCTTTTGGAGGAGGATCTACATAAAATATGAGCGAGATTATGGAAATCCAAAGCAAAGATCTCTTGAAAAAATTCACGATAGGTACCAACTTATTCGAATTGCGATAGCTGATTACTTAGCTATACAACAACGGATCTTTAACCGTACCCATTTAGGCTTGTCGATCCAACAATTTGTAAGCATATTTTAGATAAGCTAAGTTCTAAGATCTTCCAATAAGAATAACATAGTAAACTTATGAATTATGTTCTTTTTGTTCTATGCCTGTGTGGGAGGATCTCGCAGAAACACACTACTATCAGGAAAAAAAAGAAGAATTCATATTTGTTGAAAGCTATGAGTTCATTAAGTCCAAAGTGTAATCAGAAGTAAATGTTTAACTTTATCTACCGATTCTGAGAAATTTTCAAATATTTTTTCAGAGTTTGGTTGCAATCGGAAGTAATTGTTTAATTTTATCTACCTATCCTGAGAAATTTTCAAATATATTCTCATAGTTTGGTTGTATCGGAAGTAAGTTCTTATGTTAATATACCGATTCTGGGAATATTACTTGTTTTTGTCAGAAAGTAATATAATCGGCAGTTTAAAAAATTCTTAAACTACCGATTATGGTTGTACAAAATGTTGAAATTTTGTAAAAAAATTTGATTTCCAATTTGGGGCTACTTATCATAATCGGTAGTTTAAAAATTTCTTAACCTACCAATTATGGTTGTACAAAATGTTGAAATTTGTAAAAAAAAACCGATTTCCAATTTGGGGCTACTTATGATAATCGGTAGTTTAAGAATTTCTTAAACTACCGATTGTGGTTGTACAAAATGTTGAAATTTTTTAAAAAAATCCGATTTCCAATTTGGGGATACTTATCATAATCGGTAGTTTAAGAATTTCTTAACCTACCGGTTATGGTTGTACAAAATGTTGAAATTTTGTAAAAAAATTCGATTTCCAATTTGGGGTTACTTATGATAATCGGTAGTTTAAGAATTTCTTAAACTACCGATTGTGGTTGTACAAAATGTTGGAATTTCTGTTAAAAAATTCGATTCCAATTTGAGGCTACTTATCATAATCGGTAGTTTAAGAATTTCTTAAACTGCCGATTGTGGATGTACAAAATGTTGGAATTTTTTTAAAAAAATCGATTTCCAATTTGGGGCTACTTATCATAATCGGTAGTTTAAGAATTTATTAAACTACCGATTATGGTTGTATAAAATGTTGAAATTTTGTAAAAAAATTTGATTTCCAATTTGGGGCTACTTATGATAATCGGTAGTTTAAGAATTTCTTTTCCAATACCGATTCTTCTACTCCCTTTACTTTCATTCTCCATTGAAAATGGCTCCAAATTCTTTACCTAAACAATCAAAGAAGGGAAAGGAAAAGACGGTGATAGAGGAGTTCGAAACCACTGAAGTCAATTCATCAACCGATTCCGAGGCAGATATCTATGTTTTGGATCCTCGGCTCATTTTAAGGGAGAAAGACTTGTCAACCATAAACCCATACTACAATGAAGCTGGTGAGTACATAGGTCCACTTCAGGATGATCCTAAGGGGAACGAGAAGAAGAAGAAGAAGCAGGTTGAAACTAGGACCAAGTCAAGAGTAACAAGGAGTGGAATAATTTTATGAGAATTTCTATGATGTGTTTTGTTTTGTTTTTTCCGGATGTTTTTAGTTTTTTTGAACAAGTTTAATGAACAATATGTAGTAAGTTTATTTGAACAAGTTTTTCTCCGGATGTTGAAATAGTATTACGAAGTTAGATGTTAATTAAAATTGGCATAATACGAAGATAATAATGTTTCTAAACTACCGATTACATACAATCGGTAGTTATTAAATTCACGTGCTAACGATTATCCACAATCGGTAGTTATTTATGTTCACTAACTAACGATTGTAGCAAGAAAAGTCCTGGACAACAAAACCATTATAATCGGTAGATAAAATTGATCTTTAAACTACCGGTTAAAAAGTTTAAAATTTTAGAGTTTAATTCAATATATGTTTACAATCGGTAGATATAAATTTTCAATTCCTACCGATTGTGAAAGATGAAGGATTAAGAATTTTGGAGGTTTTGAGAAATTCAATTTGGGGTGACACCTATAATTCCTACCATTAAACTACCGATTGTACAATCGGTTGGAAAATGAATCACGAGCCTACCGATTGTACAAAACTAAAACTCAAAAAATCAGTCTAAAACACTCTCGATTTCTAATCCAAAACTAACTCAAAGGATTTTCTAATAACCAAATTAATTAACTAATTGATTAAAATTAACACTAATTAAGCAAGGATAGATTAACTATTATAGAAAATAGATGGATAAGGGATGTATTGAGATTACTTTAAAATGACCTTATTTTATTTTATTAGTAGCCCCTAATTAGTTTTTGGTAGCCCTAAAAAAAACCAGGATAAATAAGACCCTGTTAAGCATCTTAATTCCAGCTGCTACATGGCATAAAAGGCTAGCTTATCCATCTTTTCATACTCTGCAGAAAGTGTCATTCTCTGGATTTTGACAATGGTTCCGACTCTTCTGAGATGTTTTATGGGAAATTAATCGTAAATGACTGCAGGTATTGATACTGCAAAAGTTGACAATTATGTTATCGAAAATCAACATTGTTGTAGAAACAGCAATTATTATATCTTAAACACCGTGCTAAGTCACTGTAACTGAATATTTTTTTTATCGATCTACAACAGTAATTGGTCATAGACGATGAGTCATTTGGTCAAGAGAGTGAATACTGAATAGCAAGCAGACAGACCCTATCATACTACATATTTCAAGTTTGCTCAAGTTTCTCTTACAAGTTCTCCATGGTAGACTAAAAGTTTCTGCAATTAATCAATATCAGTACTGATAATATATATATATATATATATATTACTGTAGTTGATTATAATCTGAAAATTCCTACCTTTCTGATCTGGTGAATAATGAGCATAAGGCATACCCATTGAATGCCATTGATTTTACTGATTTGTTTAATTTGTTTGGGTTTTTATTCAGCTAGACAGTTTGGCCGAGTGGTCTAAGGCGCCAGAATCAGGCTCTGGTCCGAAAGGGCGTGGGTTCAAATCCCACAGCTGTCAATAATTTTTTTCCTTTTTTCTTAATATTTTTTTTTGTACCGAAAAAAATGAAAGAATCTGCCATTCAAAAAACCATATTCTCATTCATAGGATTACTAAAAAGTTCAAAATTAACTCAAATTATTATATGCAACACTTGCAAGATCCAGACACTAAACATATAATAGTAAATAAGATAGTGATTTGATTAATCAGGGCTTCAAATCATCCTCGACGAGAGGCACTATAGAAGGAGGTGATGGTGGAGCTGGTACAACATCGGCAGTGGCATCGCAATATCCTCGAAGTGTATCACCTCCCTGTTGAGTGAATCCCAGTGACTCAAGCATAGCAGGCCAACAGTTATGCTGGATTATATGAATTGCTCGACAACAATTCTTACCAAAATGTGTTTCACCATTGAGGAAGAATAGTATAACCTCACCAGTACATGCTTAAGCTCCCTCAACGAGTCCCAACATTCAGAATATGACCCATTTGATTGTAATCGAGCAGCTAAGGACATGGGCGCGTCGCAGTCTAAACATCTGACAAAGATCTAGCTAGTACACCAGTAGTACCGATATTGTTGGAGTCCATTGTGCTCAGAGTTATTGCAATCAACATTGTGAATAGCAACTTTGAAGAAGTTGAATAAGCTGCAGCCATGGTATGCATATGTAGTTACCCATAGAGAGGGTTCTTGAGAGAGAGAAGAGGGTAAAGAGATGGTGATGAAGGGATGAGCAGGGTTAGTCCTACTTATAGGCTATAAAGGTGTAGCTGAGGAGGTTGCGTTACATGCATTGAATTAATTTGGAATGAATTTGTTAATGAATAACATGATAATAAGATCATGGATGTAGGTGTGCGCATTATTAACATGGGTTACGAAAGTTGAAACGTTGAAACGAATGGGTGTGAAATTATAAATGAATCAACATCGTCATTAACTAGGTGAGATAGTGTTAAATGGGTTAAACTGCAGTTCTAACTGATGGAGTAGAAAATAAGAAGAATCAACTTTGCAAGCATGAAGACATGAACCTAGATTATATTTTGTGACTACAACTTCTCAACCTACATTTCTTAGCTTTTATTTTAATGCATGCAAACACTGACTGAACCACCCCAGGCAGCCACCCCAAATTTCTAAAACGTACCTTTTATTTTATTTTCTTGAAGGGCCTTTTTTGGGGAAAATAAGATAGCTCCCTAAAACTTTAGTGCCCTACTGTTTTGCACGCATGAATCTATATCTATAGCATCAATGTAATTTGTAGCATAAACTTTGAAACTAGTTATGATGAGCGCATGCAGCAGATTTCCGTTTTGTCAAAGTCCAAGGGAAATGAAGAAAGCAGTTGCGGGTGATAGACCGTATAAGTTGTTAATGATAAATCTGTTACATGTCGACACCATTGTCGCTGTAGTTTAGTGGTAAGAATTCCACACTGTGGCCGTGGAGACCTGGGCTTGAATCCCAGTAGCCAAACACTTTTTATTTTTTTGAAACATGAAATTTATTAAACTACTAAAGAGCTATTATATAAGGGTATGTGGTACACAAAGATTCATCAATTATATTTGGATCGGTAATTCTAAAATCTTCAACAACATGATGGTGGAGCCGAATGTGAGCAGCAGTCTCCAGATCAAACGTGCATCGGGGGAAGATGTTGGAATTGGCGATGTGGATATGGTTTAGGGTGTTGAGGGTCGATAGTCCCTCGTTCAATGTATTTCACAAGAAAAGTTGTATAGTTGGTGGACACGGTTGTGCCCAAAGAAACTTGGTTGTTGATAGTGGGTTTCGATGCAATTGATCTGAGGTGCTATTTAGATATTTGAGTCCATATGCTGAGGTGTAATGCCCGTACACTACCTGAATATCTTTTTTTTCCCTTCTTGATCCATAGTGAAGTCTTTGACCCGAGGCTCTGGATGAGTTCTTTCTGAATCTGAAGCAGAGTGAGGAAGAAACGATAGTCTAAATTAAGTATTACAATTAAACTGTCTAAATTACCTACTCTAAATTTCAGACTATACTGATCTAGACCAGGACTAAGAACTAAGAACTATAATACTTAATTAAAATAAGATCTAATTAGGGTTACAATTATAGTTAACTAAAATACAAAAGGTTTCTAAATAGACAACTAAAAGCTACCTAGATTAAATTAGACAAGCACAAATTATAACTGTAAACAAAGCAATCTGGAAAAGAACATAAACTCTTATACTTCTAAGATGACTATTACAAAATGGTAGGAACTAAACCAAGAAATAGATAGAAAGAACCTAAACTATTACAACTGCAAAATAGGAAAGTAATAAAAGAAAAGTGGAATCCACCGAACCAAAAGATGTATCATGATGTAAAGAGGTTGTATTCTTGATTGTGGTATTTAGAACTTGGGATCTGTAATACAGTTCTCAGTGATCTGGTCTTTAACGATGTTGTTGATGGGAATGCTGGTCATTGCTGCCATAAATGAGACCCATATCCACTGATTTCTTCAAAATCCCCAGATTGTTCAAAGTTTAAGTCACAATAAGAAGGTTCAAAATCATTGTATTAATGACCATGTCATAAATAATCTTCCATGGTTCCTATAGCTGCATCATTAAGGATCACCGATAATATCTCATGCCTCTTACAATGAACTCTAGTTAATTCTGGGAAAGTTCGAACCTAATCAAAATATTGATATCCTCATCTTCTAGCAGACAACCCTCCTCTATTTTCTCATACAGTAAACTTTTAAACAACAATCAAGGCGTAATTGATCTTGAAAGGGATTACATAAGAAGAATCAATGAACTCACAAACTAAACAATTCTTCCCAAGTAGGTGCAGAACTCACACTGACTGGTGAGCTATTTGGATGAAACAAGCGCCTTACAGGATCCAGAGACATGGAAAATCGAGGAAAGTAATGAGTTGAATATGTAGAACATCATTCCAGAAGGGGGCATGGTGTTCAGGTATTCAGATGTAGGCTTGATAAGTTTTTTACATATAATTTAAGAAAATCAAAAAAGAAGCTAACGAAGCAAAAGAAAAAGCTAAATAAGTCAAAGGCATAGCTTAAGGTTTATAAAGTTTTGAGGTTCTAATTGGTTACAGAAGCAGCAAGTACCAAAGATTGAATTGAGGTAATAGGTGAACAAAAGGGCTTATTAAATCATATCAGGGAGAGAAGATTTGCAACATGGGTTTATAAAGTAACAATTTTTTAATAACTAATACAGAGGAAATCCTGATTAAAAACTAATAATTGAATCCAATGACAGCAACATGAGAAGGACCTAAAAGATCAAATTAGAGCAACTTACGGCTTGTGATGGAGATGTGAAATCACCAATTAGCATCACCCTCATCATCAAACTCGAATGAACAAGTGAGATTGAAAATCCAAAGCACTTGCAACAGCCTCGAAGATGATTCGAAATTGAAGACCATTGTTACAACTAAACCACAATCAAATAAATTAAAACATACTACATCTTTGCAAGGGCCGGTGGATATAAGATCTAGCCTAGAAAAGGGAAAAAAATCATTCGGATAAGAAGATTAAGGATTACAAGGGGGAGAAACCCCAAAATTATCTGGTTTCTCAATGGGAAAGCGAAATAGGTTTCTCTCTCTCTTTTTACTCCCAAAAGATTGTCACGCATTGTTTTTCTTTTAATAGTATTATTTTTGTTTCTTTTGTTATATTATTTTACTGTTGAACTAAAATCATATCAATTCATTGGTAGTGCACGGAGATATCAACCCACACGTCATTATACTTGGAAGGCTAATTTTTAGGGGCTCCTTGATTGTAGAAGGGTTCCAATGTGAGATAGGGTGACCCAAAATTACGTTAAGGGGTGTTATAGTGGATCCAATCTCATATGTTAAATGTCCATATTACCTTTTTATCAATTAAAAAGTCTAATTTGCCCTTCAATCAATTAAAACTTAAACCTAAACAAAATCTTTCCCTCTCCCTCCATATCCCCTCCTTCTCATTTTAACAGAAAAACTACATCGAATCAAAATTTTGACGTCGATTAAACTCTAAATTTCGTGATGAAGATTCCTAATATAGGTGTATAAGGTAATAGTGATGAAAATCCGGAAAAAACTAAACAAACTAATGAAGAATTTGGGTTACAGAAAAATTTACGGTTGGGTTCGATTGAAAAACTCAACCGTAAATGGTTTGTTCTTCATTTTACGGTTGGGTTATTAAACAAACTCAACCGTATATTCAAAGGTAGGAGATGAAGATGAAATTTTACGGTTGGGTTCGATTCTTAACCTAACCGTAAAAAAATTTGCAATTAAACCCAACCGTAACAAACAATCACTCGTACAAATTTTACGGTTGGGTTTTAGCATAGAACTCAACCGTAACTAATCTTCAAACCCCAACCGTAAAATTATATGAATATATTTGAAGATTTTTTCATTTCTATCTTGTAGATAATTGAAAGACGAAGCCAACCCCAAAAAAATGAGGTCAATCGGACATCGTATGAGGGAGTTATGATCAAAACGGTGAAATACAAAAAAAATCCAGGAAGATTTACGGTTGGGTTCGACCCAATAAACCCAACCGTAAATCTGGGCATTTTGGGCTTCATTTTTGTGTCAGATTTACGGTTGGGTTTATTGGATCCAACCCAACCGTAAATCTTCCTGGATATTTTTTGTATTTCACCGTTTTGATCATAACTCCTTCATACGATGTCCGATTGACCTTATTTTTTGGGTTGGCTTCTTCTTTCAATTCTCTACAAGATAGAAATGAAAAAAACTTCAAATATATTCATCTAATTTTACGGTTGGGGTTTGAAGATTAGTTACAGTTGGGTTTTAGCATAGAAACCAACCGTAACTAATCTTCAAACCCCAACCGTAAAATTAGATGAATAGATTTGAGATTTTTTCATTTCTATATTGTATAGAATTGAAAGATGAAGCCAACCCAAAAAAATTGAGATCAATCGGACATCGTATGAGGGAGTTATGATCAAAATGGTGAAATACAAAAAAAAATCCAGGAAGATTTACGGTTGGGTTCGACCCAATAAACCCAACCGTAAATCTGGGCATTTTGGGCTTCATTTTTGTGTCAGATTTACGGTTGGGTTTATTGGGTCCAACACAACCGTAAATCTTCCTGGATACTTTTTGTATTTCACTGTTTTGATCATAACTCCTTCATACGATGTCCGATTGACCTCATTTTTTTTGGGTTGGCTTTGTCTTACAATTCTCTACAAGATAGAAATGAAAAAATATTCAAATATATTCATATAATTTTACGGTTGGGGTTTGAAGATTAGTTACAGTTGGGTTCTATGCTAAAACCCAACCGTAAATTTAAAGGTAGGAGATGAAGATCAAAGTTTAAGGTTGGGTATGATGCTAAAACCCAACCGTAAAACTGTTACGATTTGGTGTTCATCCATGAAATAACGGTTACGGTTGGGTTCGACATGAGAACCCAACCGTAAAAATCTCTGAATCAAAAAAAAAATCAAATTTTTTTACGTGATTTCATCCGATTTGAGTCATTAAAAGACCAAGAGTTTAAGTTAGATGTATCCCAATTATGCTCTGGTTGATTGAATCAAAATCTAGGTTTTTTTTAAAAACCCTACAAAATTATCTTACATTTCTTCTAATTTTTCTTCCCACTAAACCAAAAAGAAAAAAAATTGAATTGATTTGATTAAGTTTAAGATTATTTTTGATTATTCATGATTAGCTTAATCTATTAGCTAATTAGTTTTACTAACTAATCAGGGGTATTTTAGCCATTATGAAAATATGATGGATAAGGGGTTTTGAATTTTGCTTCAAATGTCTCTATTTCGTCTTATTATGGGAGCCCCTCTACAAATATGGAAGCCCCTAAATTAGCCTTCTATACTTGTGAGTAATACACATGGGCAAGGTTTTAAAATTTTAAATCTTGAATCGAAGATTTATAGTAAATCTTTAAATATAGATAATAAGTTTAAATATATGTTATCAGTGTTATAGATATAAAAAGGAAGAATACATAGAAAAATCAGCGTCCAAATTTGTGGTTGGACATTTAGTTAGGTGGACATGGGACTTAAGTTTGAATCTTGTCCTCTCCAAAACTTTACTTTTAATAAAAAACACTTGGAATGTACAGATTCAGACACGTCTGACTTGTGAATCGATGCAAATCGCATGAGTTAAAATGCGGATTTTATGATTCACAGTAGATTCGATTCATAATTGTGATTCGTATCATTTGGTAACATTTTGTAACGAATCGTACGAGTCGAACCGTAAACCGTAAGATTCTAAAAACTATGCGCATGAGCATATAATGAAAACAAGAAAACCAATGCATTCCTCAAAACCATGTCTTGTGCTTTGTTCTCTCACAGTTTCACCATATTTATATGGCCTCTTATTCTATTTTCTTCATTCATTTCATTAACTTTTATCAAACAAATATGTTAAACTTCAAATATTTACATAAAACAATTGTCACACAACGTAGATATGTTAAACTTAAAATGTTTTCGTAAAACAATAATCACATAATGTAGATATGTTAATTAAACTTCAAATATTTTCATACTTAAAGTGAGACGGTGGCGAAAACTAAAAATATGTTCATGTGACAAAATGAACTTGAATCTTACTTTGAAGATATACATAACAATGAGAAACTAGGAGGAGGTATTTTGAATGATGGATTGTCTGGAATTTAGCTTTTATATGGGATTTTAACTCTACGTAGATGAGTTTTAACAATATCAGATGTCCAACTGTTTTGTCTGCAATACGACTATTAGTGCAAACAAATCCAGTTGTAGGTGTTTGTACTATCAAGAATTAGTACACATAGATGGAAGGATATTTGCAACCGACCAAACAGATATTCATGGCATGTCCCATTCAACCAACTTAATACAACTGCGACAAATACAAATCTTATGCAATCTAATGGTTATTTAAGAAAATAATAAAAAATCATAGCAAAAAACGGATAAGATTGACATGAATTTTAGTAGATATTGGAGTTAACAAACTATTCTATAAAGAATCTGCTTGTTTATATGGGATAAATACAAATCTAAGTGGTTATTAAGATAACTACAAATCCCAACAACTAGATTTGTTTTATGCCTATAAATAAAGTCTAAATTCCAACTCAAAAGGTACACATTCTCAACTCTTACTCTCACTCACCTGCATAAAACTCTATCTGATTTGGGCGTGAGAGTTTTTTTTTTTTGTTGTTGTTTTTTTTTTTAAGTTTCTTCATGTCACTTACAGCTACCCCCATCCAGAGCAAGCTCATCAAGCGCACAAGTCTCGAGGAATGTCGTGTTAATATTTTTGCACCGATTAAGGGGAAACAAACTCACAACGTGATCAAAAGTCACACATGTAGATGTTGCGGATGAAGATTGCTTAGACCCCTCATGACTTAACCTTGCATCATGCAAGCACCTAAAGCATCACCTTGTACATGAGAACTTGAGCCTTGCTCTCATCGTAAGAACAAAGTCTCGTCTCGTGCGCGAGTATAAATCCTTGAGACAAAGCAAGCACAAAGTCTCGTCTCAATCGCGATCCCAACCTTTATTGTTGGTCCAAAGCCTCGTATTCAACATAAGAAACATGCCATCATGATCTAGCAGCAAGCGCTAATCCTTGGGTTACGAGCAAAAAACCTCGCCACAGCTATAAGCACACTACATTCTACTCAAGACTCGACTAGTTCACGAGAATTAGTCCAACACTTGGCACAAGGTCTCGTATAATACGCGAGCAAATTCATCATGTCTCAAACTAATAGCACAATCTTGGGGCGTCTTTATCAATATTTCTTCATCCAAAATGGGCGGCTAGGTTACTCTTATATTTTCTTAACCCTTCACCAAGTTGAGGATTAAGAGTGGACGGTGTTTATACCATCAAAAATCAGTACACATGGATGAGAGGATATTTAGAACTGAACCAGCAGATGCTCATGGCATGGCCCATTCAACTAAATTAATCTCCAAGAAAGTTATTAAATTTAGATAAAGTTAAAAACAACTGCGACAAATACAAATCTTACCCAATCTAATGGTTATTTTAGATAATTGTAAAAAAAAATCCTAGCAAAAAAAGGACAAATTTGATATGAATTTTGGTAGATATTGGAGATAACAACAAATCATATCAATAATCTGGTTGTTTGTATGGGATAGATATAAATCTAGGTGGTTATTAGGATAACTACAAATCCCCTAACATTAACATTTGTATTTTGTCTAAAACTAGAGGCTAAATTCTAACTCAAAAGGAAAAGGTACACATTCTCAGCTCCAACTCTTTCTCATCTACATAAAACTCTTTCTGACTTAGACGTCGGGCCTCTTCTTTTTGCAGGTCTTCCCTTTTAACTTACTGTAACCCTCATCTAGAGCAATCCCGTCAAGCACGCTAATATTGAGGAGTATCCAAGTAATATTTTTGCAACGATAATAAGATTACATGTTATTTGACAAGTAATTATATTGATGTTGAAACTAGATGTTCAATAGAACAAGATTGATAGAAAATCTTCAAACCCAAATATTAGTGTCCAATTATTATCTTACCTAATTATCCTATTCTTGAGCTAAACCTAGTAGGCTCGACAGAAAACATTCCAAAATTAAAGGTTCAGGTTTGCCTGAAAAATTGACTAACTTAAGTAGATTCATCTTGTTTTTAAGTTGGGAGAATATAACTTAACATAAACCGCGGAGCATTATCTAGCAAAAGGGTTGGTATTATCAACTGCTTTTGTATGATCTATCAAGTTCACAAAAGATTTGTACTATATCAAGTTCACTGCAGATTTCTCTGTTATATGTGATTGTTGAAATTTGACCAACAATGATTCATGGAAATGGATTTCTACGAGGGTGTAATCAGCAGTTGATTACCATGTACTTAAAGTAAAAAATAGTGAACGAACAAAATCAGCCTCTATGCCAAATCTACTATTTTAAAGCACTTTTAATGTTTGGGGTTAAAATCTTAAAAAAACAATCTATTTAGAATTTAAGATATTTTCTACTAAAATTTAATCTCTAATGTTAGGAGAAGGTAATTGGAAAAAATGATATGATTAAATATGAGTTAAAAGAGAAAATCTTGATCATTTTCTATCTAAATTTGAATAATGTTTGTTGAATAAGGCTTTGAGTAATGAAAATAAATTTTAGATGCAGTGATGAACTGCAAAATAAAATAAAAAATATTATGTAGATCTCCACCACGTAGGATAACTTAACCCGAATATTCTCTTAGTACAGTATAAAAAAAACAAAAGAAAAAGGAAATGACAAAACATTGTAAGGTTGACTACAATGTCCAGCAAGGTAGTTAGGGCTTCAGTGAAAAAGTCTAAAGTGACATGTTCTGTATATAGTATTGTGGTGAACTGGCGACTGGGAAAAATTAGGATGACGTGGCTCAATCATAATTAAAAATAATTATGGGAATAACACGTAACACGTGACACTTGCTGTAGAACATTGCCTTTACAAACATAATATTTTCAGTAGAGAGAAATTACAACTTGGGACTCTTCACAGTAGACACACACCAATAGATTCAGCTTTCAAGTCACATAAAAATCTTGTTTCCAAGAATCATACAACCAAGTAATAGGAAATCAAAAAGATGATACCAAGCTTCAAAGAAAAGAAAAAAACACATTATCAAAAAAAAATATGGAGGAGTGAAAGAGACTGGCAATAAAACACGAATCCAAAATTTTTACGAAAATTCTAAATTTTCCTAATGAGTAAGTTGCCTCTTGGTACATGATGCTTCAAGAAAGAGGCTTAGCTAGTTCTTCAATCGATGTGTCCCTGATGTCAAGCCCTTCAAAACACCTCAATATTTCAATTCCTCTAGGTAAAGCTTTAAGATTGGGTCAAGAGTGCAATCTCAACCTCTTCAATTCATAGAGACAACATATAGTGTGAGGGGATAAAATCCGAATAACACGTATTGAAGAATTACCGAAGAAGTAACGAATTAAAGTAAGACGAGAAGTATCCGAACAAAGCTTTATAAAGGAAAGTCTGAAAAGTCGATCCGACAAGAATACTGAATGAGTAACACATATGTTACGGGAAAATAAAGCGTTCTGATCAAAGCAGATAGCATTAACTACATATGCTTCGGAAAATGAAATATTCTGATAGCTTTAACTGTATGACTGACACCAGGGTTTGAGAAAGGAATGACTCATTAAATAGTAATGATGAGTGTTTAATCATGAGAAATACGTCTCCAATACCACGTGATTGAACTATCGGTATTTACGAAGTAATTGCCGAGATGATAAGATCCCATGCACCCACAAGTCCAAATTATTTTTCTATTGTTGTTCTCCATATCAACAACGTAGATACAAATTCCCATAAGTTATCCGGCTAGAATTTTTTCTTTTGATATTTGTACTTTGTTTTTATTTTGCATCCCCTTTCTCCCTACAGTATAATCCTTTGCGTAAGCTGTTTCCACTGGGAAGTTAAATATGCTAATGGATGAAGAAGCCTCGGGTTACAGAGAGGAAAAGTAAAGTAAAACTGAGTTACAATGAAAATTCTTATATATCATTTGATTAATAAATATTGATGTTACAAGAACATGCAACACACATCACACACGAATGCAATGTGTATGGGTTGAATAATTATGTTTATTTAACAAGCAAAATATTAATAAAATTTTAACTTTGCAATGTTTGGTGAGGCTCTTCTATTAAATTCATCTCCTCCGAACCAATCTTCTGGGATGGAGATCTAAACTTTCTCCATGTAATTTTGGAATACCTGAGGGTCGATTTTATCAGTTTTAGCATTGTATCCC